>JAOWBW010000613.1:783559-1126670 GCA_026119855.1 Campanula takesimana | reverse complement strand
AGCCCTGCTATGCACGCTTCGTACTCGGCAATGTTGTTGGTAGCTTCAAATTCCAGGCGGATGCAATGGGAGTGTAGATGTCTTTTGGATCGACAAGCAATACCCCTATGCCAAAACGTGTTTATTGGCGGCGCCATCGAAAAAAAAGTTGCCACTTAATTTCCTCGGTTGCAGTACAAATTAAATGCTCGTCGGGGAACTGTACATCTTCCCCCTTCACTTCGTCACACGGGAATTCGGCAAGCTGGTCACTGAACACTTTCCCCCTGACGGATTTTAGTGTGACGTAAGTGATATCATAGCCGGCGAGCATGAAGTACTATTTGGCTATTCTTGTTGACATGAAGGCTTCTCGAAGATGTAGCGGAGCGGGTCCACCTTTGCTACTAGCTTGATTGGAAAAGCTTCCATATAGTGTTTGAGCTTTTGAGTGACCCAAACCAATGCTGCGCATGACTTCTCTAAGACAGAGTAATTATTTTCGCCTCCTTGGAATCGGCGACTGACAAAATAAATGGCGTTCTCCTTTGTGGACTCTCGTTGCTCTTGTGCTAACATATCCCCTAGGGCTTCATCATTGACAGTGAGATAGAGCAACAGGGGTTTCTCTTTGTGTGGCGGA
Organism: Campanula takesimana; assembly: GCA_026119855.1. NCBI lineage: Eukaryota > Viridiplantae > Streptophyta > Magnoliopsida > Asterales > Campanulaceae > Campanula > Campanula takesimana. The sequence goes on along the minus strand of JAOWBW010000613.1, from coordinate 1,126,048 downwards.
ACTAGAACAGGAGGGAACGTTAAATAATGCTTCACTTGGTCGAAGGCTTCTTGTTACACATCGGTCCATTCTAGAGCCACATTCTTCTTTAGTAGCTTGAAGATTGGCTCGCACGTGGAAGTGAGTTGGTGCACAAACCGACTGATGTATTGTAGTCTGCCCATGAAACCTTTAATCTCTTTCCGCGTCTTTGGAGGAGGCATGTCAATGATTGCCTTGATTTTGGAGGGGTCTACTTCAATTCCCCTTTCAGTGACCATATAACCAAGAACTTTGCCTCGGATAACCCTGAACGTGCACTTTGCAGGGTTGAGCCTCATCTTGTGTTGAAGAAGCCTTTCGAAAAACTTGCGGAGATCGATTAAATGTTGACCATCGGCCCCTTTGGAGTGAATGATCATGTCATCCACATAGACCTCGATTTCTTTGTGAATCATATCGTGGAACAAGTCTGTCACGGCTCTTTGGTAGGAAGCCCCAGCGTTTTTAACCCAAATGGCATGACTGTGTAGCAAAAGGTACCCCACGGTGTTGTGAAGGCTGTCTTATGTTGATCTTCTTCGGCTATGAGAATCTGATTGTACCCAGCGAACCCATCCACGAATGAGCGAACCTCATAGGCGGCAGTGGAGTCGACCAGCATGTCGATATTAGGGAGTGGAAAATCATCCTTTGGGGAAGCTTTGTTTAATCCCGAAAGTCTACACAAACTCGAACCTTGCCGTTTGCCTTCCTGACTGTCACAATGTTGGCTAACCATGTCGGATACTCGATAACCTTGATGAAACCCACATTGAGGAGCTTCTCAATCTCTTCTTTGACCTGCAGAGACCATTCTGGCTTGATCTTTCTGAGCTTCTGTTTTATTGGCCTGGCATCTTCTCTGATCGGAATCCTGTGCTCCGCTACCTTTCTGTCTAAACCCGGCATGTCTTTGTATGACCATGCGAACATATCCACGAACTCCCGTAGTAATGCAGTCAATCTGTCTCTGTCGTCTCCCTTTAAGAAGCTTCCAATCTTGGTTTCTTTTGGCTCTTCTTCGGTACCCAGATTAAGAACACGCAATTCTTCGTCAGCCTTTGGACCATTCTCGCCACGACTACGGACTTGTTGAGCAAGTTCATTTAAGTATGTTGTGTTTTCGTGGTCTATTTCATCATAATTTGAATCGTTATTAACTTGTTCATTAAGTTCATTATTAGTTAATTCATCATTTATGATGTTTGCAATCTCAGGGTACTCAGGAATATCAAATTTTTCATTAGCAAAGAAAGGAAACACACGCTCGGCTATGGCCTCCAAATCCTCTTGGGTGAGGGTATTAGAGACACTCTCGGACTCGAAAGTAAGTGTGAGCTGCTCTTCCTTTGTTGCTGTGCGGGGTATGCAACCCATTTCTTGGACTAAGAATTCCTCGGATACCACGGGCCCTTTTGTTGAATACCAATTGTTGATCGGCTCGGAGCTTGGCGGGATCTCACTGATAGTCTCGTTCATGATGATGGTGTCATGGATGGCGTTAACTTGGCATTCATTCATCATGGCAAGCTCTTCAAACATGGAGGCTAAATCTGTCAGTTTTTCCCCCACGGTGATTTCTGTCTCGGACTCTATGGTTATCTTCCTTCCCCACCATTCACGGGGCGACCTGGGAGTTGGTTCCCTTTCGGATTTCTGGATCTCACAATCGGAGAAGATTTCGAGGCCGGGCTTTTTGACACCTTTATTGTTAACCCACGGCTCGGGAAAGATCATGTATGGAACGTCTTCCCCTTGGCGGACAAAATAACCATTCAACGTCTTGCGGTAAGTGTCACGACCCGAAAACTAGGCTCTATTTTATTGGTAATAAATAATAATTATTTAATTATTTGCTTATTTATTTATTTAAATTATTATTTATGTAAATATTTATGTGTGCAATTTATGTGTTATAATAAATATGCCTAGCATTTTAATTGGGTCATTTGTGCTAGTGTAATATTTTGGATCTTAATTGTTAGTAGGGAGTGTAGAAATTGTGTGTAGTGTTGAGGAGGGGGCCTAAGTGTAAATTCTTTGAATTATTTCCCCTACTCCCTCCCTACTCCTTCTCTTCTCCCTCACTCTCCATCCTTTCCCAGCATTTTTTCTCTCCCTCTCTCCTTGTGTGGGTAAGTTTTTCTTCTCTCATTCTCTCTTCATTTTCTTCATCTTCCTCTCTTAATCTCTCGTTTCTTAAAACTTGAAACATGTTTAGATCGTCGATAGGATCGTTGGAAGCCAAAAATATTTGAAATCCATCAACTTTGAGATTTATCAAGTAAGTTACTTTTCCCCCATTTTTATGCTAAAATGTTCCTTTCATGTTCATTTAATGCTTTAGTTGTTATATATGAAGTTTGATTGAGTTTGAGATTTATTTGGAATTTATTTGAGTTTTTGGGCAAAAATGGTGATATTATGATTTTGGGATTTAATCTTGGATTGGAGTTGTTAGATGATGTGATTTAGGTCCCCTCTTAGCTTAAATGTGGTTTTGGTTCATTTTGGAACTTGTTAGAAGGATTGGTTTGGAGTATTTTAGAGATTGGGGTGATATTGGTTCGAACATGATGAACCCAGCTCTGTTTTCCCGACTGGAATCCAGACCAGGCGCCCGCCCGACCCCCTCCAGGCGCCCGCCTACATGTCAATTTCTGATGACCAGACCTTCTGGTCATTCAGGCGCCCGCTCGCCCCATTCCAGGCGCCCGCCCGCCCCCTGTTCCAGGAAATTGCCCTTTTGCTTGGTTTATGACTTAAGGCTTAACTAGTTTAGGTTCATTCCTTCTAATTAACTTAAGATAACACCGTGGAACACTTTAGTAATTAAAATTGGTTCCTTTGTGAACAATAGTGTTATATAATTTGATCAAGTATTGTTTTGGGCATCTTGATGTATTTGTCTTTATCCCAACCGAATTGAATTTCGCATAAGACTTGGCCTAGGTTTTAGGCGATGTCCTATAGTACCTAGAGGGTTGTTATTGAACACCAAGGTGTAGGGTTTAGTCCTGTCGTGATCATGTTCTAATAAGGGTAACCCTTCGGATTCGTTTGGGGTGTTTAGAATGGGTTCGTTATGAACGGAGATAAAGCGTGAATTGGTAATTGGGTACCTACGGTTTGATTTACCTTAAGGTGTATTCATTCTGATTTCCTATTTTGGGATTTCAGGTGTGATGAGATGGTTGTGTTCATAGTCCTAGTACCTCTTTATGAGTAAACGTTTAGGATAATTTTGGATTATAGTCGTTGCATTATTTGTGAGCGACCGTCTGGGTTGTGTTTTTTATGATTAACTTGTGTGTATTATATTTGGGATGTATTGATACGTGCCTTTTCTTGGAATCATCTTGTTTTAATGATCAATGTTGTTGTGCTCTTTATGAGAAATTCCGTTTATCGTTGTTGTGCTCTTCATGAGAAACTCTGTTATAGTTGTTGTTAAACTCTTCATGAGTAACCGTTGCATCTTTATGGTGATTAATTGGTATGGTTCCCTACTTCGGAACCCTAAGTTGTTTAATTAAGCTAGTATTTATTACTTAGCATTTATCTGAAAGTCCAGCTGGTTATTTGTGTATCGAGTCAGGCAATGGATAATGCTATAATGGCACGAGCCAAGTCCAGTATAGCATCGCCCATTGGTCCTTCTGTCCTCATCCAGATTGGCCTTGGTTGGGATGAGCTAGCTCCGTTGTGGGTATTCTAGCTAATCGTTTTGGAGCATGACTTTGTGGCATGGCTCCCGCCCCTTATGGCACTTTACATTGTTATTGGTTCTGGTACCGGGTTTCTCTTCAGCTTTTATGCTACTATGAAGATGGTTTGTTTGATTGATGGGTTGAGTGGTCGCTTCTGACCGGGGATTCCTCTTCAGCTTTCATGCTATTATGAAGATGATGATTTGTTGATTATTGAAGCTGCGCAGCGATCCTTTATTTGGATGTACCGGTTTGGAAACCTTGGCTAATATCCTTTGTTATGTGTTTACTTTCCGCTGCTATCTGTTGACTGTTAATTGTTACATGCTATGTGATATTTATCATTGCTTATTGCTTATTGCATTATAGCATGTCATGTAGTTGCATTAGTAACTTACTAAGATTTTATCTCACCCCGTTTATTTCCATCTTTGTTTTTCCTTAACCCCCCCCAGGAGGAAAAGGATTAGGATTCGCGGATCAAGGAGGACGTCGAGAGGATTGAGATTTTGGGGCAGGTTGTTATGGATCGGTTTACATTATTTAAATGTATAACCTTTTGGGGATAGTTTTACCATTATTGACGTCATTAAGAATTGTATATTTTATTCTTTTTAGTATAAGCTGTGGAGCTTATGTCAGATGCATTTTGTTGATTTAAACTTGGATTTGTAAAACCTTGTGTTATCGTCTTTTGGTTCAAAATGGAATTTTTAACTTCTATATTTTAGAGTTTTGGTTTTAAGTCGACGTCCAGCTCGCGTATCCCGGACCCGTGGGTTCGGGGTCGCGACAGTAAGGCCTTAGATTAGGGACTTCATAACGACGGCCTTCTTTACGGGCTCGGGCCTTTTCGTTCTTGATCGCTTGCTCTTGTTTCAAGTCTTCCTTGGAAGGCTCGTACCCTAAACCGAATGTGTTCTTGACAAATGGGACTTGCACGGGATGTAGGATTCCTTGTTGATATCTCCCTAAGCCTAAACCAGGGAAGTAGTCCATATTCCTCATCATGCGGAGGACTTTGTGATTGCTGGGGGTCCATGATCCGTTTCCCCCTTCTTTGTCAATGGCGTTGATTGAGACGCCGGAGAGAGTGGAGTCTGGTAGACCATGCTGAACTTGGTGGACGGGCTCACCTTTTCTGTGGATAGTGATGTTTTCAGCCATTACGGTCACTATTTCATCACCATTTCGGATCTTGACACATTGGTGGAGAGTTGATGGTACGGCATTAGCACTGTGAATCCATGGTCGACCCAAAAGTAAGTTGAACGAGGCCGGGATATCAAGCACTTGGAATGGAACGGACATGATCATGCTCCTAAACTCAATGTCTATTTCGATCATACCCATGACTGTACGGGCGGTGCTGTCATAACCTCGGATTACTTGAGTAGAAGGCTTCAAATCAGAATCCTTAAGCCCCAGTATGCCCATGATCCTACCAGGCATGAGATTGAGTGCGGAACCACCGTCCACTAAGACTCTTGAGACGGGCCTCCCCCTTGCTCGTACCTTGAGGTAAATAGCTTCGTTGTGGTTGGAACCAAACGGTGGAAGGTCCATATCGGCAAAGGTGATGACGTTGCTAAAATGAATGTGACCAATCATTGCCGTGAGGTCCTCGGGTGTAGTATCGGGAGAAACTGATGTATCATCGAGATTACGGATGACGAGATCTCGGTGTTTCTTCGAGGATGCAATGAGGTCCCAAATAGAGATGTTGGCTTGAGTTTTCTTGAGTTGGACAAGTAGAGGATCTTCGGGAGTGTTGTGAGCTTGCGGCCTTTGTGAAGAGGAGCTAGGTGCGGAAGTGGAAGGGTTGCTTGCTATGACTCGACCGGATCGAGTTAGCATGTTGACGTTCCCATCTTGCTTCTTTTTCCTATTCTCTAGTACTTCCCTCATTACTTCATCATAAGTCACTACATAACAAGAATTGTCAAGTTTATTCATAACATTGGGGGCCCCATTCACAATTGGGATTGAATGGGTGGTCCCCTCGAGTTCTCCTATCTCTATTACATTGACATGCTCGTCATTAGTCACTACAAATTCTTTCTTATCTATGAGATCTTGAATGACATCGCGGAGAATGAAGCAATCCTCGGTGGTGTGGCCACTATATTGGTGGTAGCCACAATATTTGCGGTGAGCATGATTGGAGTTGATCGTCTTGGGTTGGTACCCTTGCACGGGTGTGACTTGACCCTTTGCCTTGAGGACCTCGAACACTTCGGTTTGAGTCATACCTAGGAGAGGCGTGTAGACACGGTCACTTCGGGACTTCTTCCCTTGAGGTGGAGGAACCTTTTTGTAATTCCCCTTGTCAATAGTGATGGCGTTGACCGAGGCCTCTTTTGTGGAGTTGGAAGCAGCCTTGTAGCGGTAAGTAGGAGTGGTCTTCTTAATCTCCTTGAGCAAGTCATCCATGCGTACCCCCGCCTCATACATTTGGGAGAAGTCGGAGTAGCAAGCCCCACTTAGGTGAGTGCGGAGATCAATCTTGAGACACTTGAGAAATATGTCCATTTGCTCTTTTGTGTTCGGCCTCTCAACAATTTCAGAGAGTTTGTCATTCCATCTCCTTGTGAAGTCGATGAAGGACTCATTGTCTCGTTGCGTAGTGTTCTCTAGCTCTTTCCTTGTGGGCCGGTGAGTGGTGTTGCCTTGGTATTGGTTCTTGAAGGCAAGCATGGCAGAGTCCCAATCAAGACAGACAGTGAGCGGGAGAGTAGCATACCAATCTTTTGCCGCCCCCTCGAGAGTGAGAGGAAAGCATTGAGCCATCACCTTGGTGGAGACCTTCTTTGGAACCATTGCCCAAATATAAGTCTCAATGTGAGCCATAGGACAAGAGTTGCCCTTGAATTTGCTTATGTCGGGCATCTTGAACTTATCGGGAAGAGCGGCCATAGTACTCATGAGGATGGATGATTGATAAAGGCTTGTGTCGGAGCCTTTCCCCATGTTGAGCCCATTGAATTTTTGGTCGATGTAGGCCATGATAGAATCCACCATTTTGGGCTCATTGTTCTTGGAACTTGGTTCCCCCATTTTCTTGGTGCGGGTGTTGACATAAGGACTCTTGAACAAACCCTCGGTCCATTCGGATTCATCATCATTGTTCTTGTTCTTTCCCTTGGCAAGGTTGGTGAGCTTTTCTTTCATTAGCTCCATTTCGGCCTCGTGGGCCTCCCTTTGGCTGTCGAGGTGGGATTGCCAAATGTCGTCTTTGCTTTGTGCCTCCTTGTTAAGGGTGGAGACTTGCTCTTGGAGGAGTTGGACCATAGTTGAGAGCTGTTCGAGAGACATGGTGTTGCTGCTGCCGGTCATGGTTGGTGTTGGAGCTGTTGGAGTGATCTCTTCACGGACTAACCGATTTGCTGAATCCCGGTAGACTTTGTAAGTACCAATTGAACCTATATTGCAGAAGAGGCCCTTGTCAGTCTTGAGTAACACTTGCGGTCCATGAAGAGGCTTAGAACACACAGTTGGGCACACGACTCGAACCACATAAGAAAAGACTCTTTTTTTTTTTCTTTTCTTTTATAAGTCGGAGGGAATGAATCCCTTTTGGGGTTTCTAAGAAAATAATGGAATCGTCACACTAGTATATAGACAATCTCGCGGTCCCATATACTCATCGGATTCCATCGCGCTTGTGAATCCTACATGTATCGGGATTAGACTAAATTAATGTAGTAAAGCATACATGCGGGGACGGATTTTTATTTTCGTCCAAAATAACCACTTTTTGGGGACGGATTTTTATTGCGTCCCTTTCAACAAGTTGGCATGTATGATTTGAAGACATTAGTTTAGGGAAATCTCGGTACATGGAAACCGACTTGAGTCACGGAGTGTTAGACCCTAACTAGAATTGTGTGGCTTGTGCTCGGCTTGAATATGAGGCTCAAAGGTCACCCCCGGCATGTAGTCTTGAACTACGCCACGGGCTGAGGTTTACCGCTTCGAAAGAGCCAAGGTCTGGTGGAGCTTGAAACTTTCTAGGACGGGCCTCGACGGGTTTGGGGTTGGACTTGTGCGACTCGATAGTGAGCAGTTCATAGGAATATGTGCATGTAGTGTGAGGTCTAACAAGTGACAAAAATTTATTTTTTTATATTTTTTTTTTTTTTTTTTTTGAAAAGAAAGAAAAACACACAAAACACATAAGCACATAAAATTACAACTCCCGAATCACCCGTGTGACCGGTAAATAAAACACAAAATTAAAACAGTCCGAGGGTTCAATTCTGTTCTGATGCAGGCAACTGTGCCCACACCCCACTGTACTGCTCAGTCACTGAAACCTGTCTCTGTTCTAGAAACCAACCCAGAAGCGTGCGCCTCTGAGTGCTGATGTGGGACGCGCGCGCATATCGCAATGCTTATTTGAGGCGCGCGCTTCTGGGGAACACCTGTCAGAATGTCAGACTTTGGACTCAGGGGATTGCCCTGGTGCTATGTTCATATTGTAACCCCTGCAGAAGTGATTAGTGCAGAATAACAGAAGAAGAAGATGAAGAACATGAAGAAGTGGGCGATTTTGGTTCTTGATGCGGGATGCGCGAGCCTTAGGCTTAAAAGGCCAGACGCGCGCGCCTCCCCCATCAGGAAACAGAATGCCCAGAAAAGATATAGATTTCGATCAGAACGCAAGTTTAACCCTCAAATAACTCCCCAGCGGAGTCGCCACTGTAGATACCCCGGGGAAACCACAACTTGGCTAGAGCAGTGATTCTTTGTTTTGAGGTCCGGGGGGTTAGATTACCAGATGGGAAGTACCGAAACACCCATTGTCGCGACCCCGGACCCCGCGGGCCCCGGGACCGCGAGCTGGACGTCGACTCTAAAACCAAAACTCAGAAATACTGAAGGTTAAAAATTCCATTTATACCAAAAGGTGATGATCCAAAGTTTACAAAACCAAGTTTAATAAAACCAAATACAACTATCATAAACTTCCACAAGTTTATGCCCAACAAAATACAAATATACAAAATCCTAATGACGTCAATGTTTGGTACAATCCCCAAAAGGTTACACATTGATATAATGTAAACCAACCTATACAACTTTCCCCAAAAGAACGGATCCACACTCGACGTCCTCAATCTCGTGATCAGCGAGACTAATCCTTAGCACCTGGGGGGGGGGGTTAAGGAAAAACAAAGATAAAGAAAAGGGGGTGAGATAAATCTCAATAAGTTACTAATGCAACTACATGACATGCTATGATGCAATATACTATAAGCAATAATAAATATCACATAGCACATAGCATTTATCACATAACAGATAGCAGCGGAAATAAACACATAACAAAGGATATAGCCAAGGTTTTCCAAACCGGAACATCCAAATAAAGGATCGCTGCGCAGCTTCAATAATCAACAATCATCATCTTCATAATAGCATGAAAGCCGAAGAGAAAACCCCGGTACCGGAACCAATAACCATAACAGTGTCACAAAGGACAAGGATCATGACACAAAGTCATACCCGCTAGCCAGATACATTCACAAAGGAACGCTGACTTATCCTTTCCAAGGCCAATCTGGAGAAGGGGTAAAGAAGGGGGCAAAACAATGGTCAACATTATAATGGACTTGGCTTTGCCATTATAATCTTTCCCATCGCCCAAACACACACAAAGTACCAGCTGGACTTTCAAATAAATGCTAAGTAATAATGATTTAGCATGAATAAACAACTTAAGGTTCCAAAGTAGGGAACCATGCCAAATAGTCACCAAGAAGATGAAACGAACCAATAATGCACAATAAAGGTGCTCAAAAGTCCAAATTAACAATTAGTGCATTTCAAACACAACCTTGATCACAAAGGACCCAATCTCATCACTAAGGTGTACTACAATGTTCACTAAGGTCAACTAGAAGGACACCCAAGACTTAAACCAAAGCACGTTCTTTAATTACACAATTTAACAAAATGTAAAGTTTTCAGAGGACTATGCGGCCGCCCAAATTGGGTCGTGCGGTCGCCCAAAAAGTCCCAAAACAAGAACAAAAGCTTTCAGAAAGATGCGCGGCCGCCCAGGAAGTTTTGTGCGGTCGCACAATGCTCTGGATTTCCAGAAATCGGGAAGAACAACATGGGTTCTTCCATTTTCGAACCCAAAACACAATCAACCCAAAATCCAACATTCCAACTCATATACTAAAGTGCCAAAACAACTTATAAGTCTAAAAAGACTCCCAAAACAACATTTAACAACCGAAATCAAGAATCAAACCCAACATTCAAGATTTCACCATTTTGATCAAAAAAACCCAAATAAATTCCAAACAAATTCAAAACTCATCCAAACTTTAAATGGAACACATCAAACAATATCTAAGCATGATATGAACATCTTAGCATTAAAATGGGGGAAAAGCAACTTACTTGCAAATTCTCAAAGTTGATGGATTTCAAATCTTTTTGGCTTCCTACGATGCTATCGACGATCTAAACATGTTTCACGTTTTAAGAAATGAGAGAAGATGAGAGGAAGAAGGAGAAAATGAAGAGAGAAGATAAAGAAGAAAACTCACCCAAATTTGCTAGAGAGAGGAAGAGAGATGCTGGGAAGAAGAATGGTGAGGGTGAGGGAGGAGGTGAGGGAAGTAGGGAGGAGAAGAAGAAATATTTGAAATGTTACAAAAAGGCCCCTCCCCCAATACTACCTTTTCAATTAAACTCCCCACTAACAATTAAGACCCAATACTTCTACACTAGCCCAAATGACCCAAATAAAATGCTAGGCGTAAATATTATAACACATAAAATGCACACATAAATATTTAAATAAGTAATAATTTAAATAAATAAATAAGCAAATAATTAAACAATAATCATTTATTACTAATAAAATAGAGCCTAGATTTCGGGTCGTGACATTCACTCCCCCTTAAAGAAAATTCGACCCGAATTTTAACGAGACTCACCTTAAACAAAAAGCCACGGAAATTTCCTCTCGATCTCATTACGAAGCTCCCACGTCGACTCCTCGATATTATGATTCCTCCAAAGGACTCGAACCAACGCAATGCTTTTGCTCCTCAACTCTTGGACTTTAGAATCTAAGATCCGAACCGGTCGTTCCTCATAAGACATATCGGGCTCAATATCTTCCGGTATCCTCGGTAACACGTGAGACGGATCATGAACATACTTCCGAAGCATAGAAACGTGGAACACGTTGTGCAACCGGTCCAAAGATGGCGGTAACGCAAGACAATACGCTAGGAGTCCAACCTTTCCCAAAATCTCAAACGGACCAATAAACCTCGGAGCCAATTTGCCTTTCTTCCCAAATCTACGAATACCCACCTTTGGAGACACTTTCAAGAACACAAAATCACCAACCTGAAAACTAAGGTCTCGCCTTCGGTTATCTGCGTAGCTCTTATGTCGACTCTGGGCTGTCTTCAATCTATCCCGGATAACTCTAACTTTCTCAACCGAATCCCGAAGCAAATCGATACCCAAAACTTTCGCTTCACCGACCTCATCCCAACAAATAGGCGATCTACACTTCCTTCCATACAAGGCCTCAAACGGTGCCATCTCAATACTAGCCTGATAACTGTTGTTGTAAGAGAACTCCACTAACGGCAGGTGCGAATCCCAAGAATCAGAAAAGTCTATCGCACAAGCTCGCAACATATCCTCGAGAATCTGAATAGTCCTCTCTGATTGACCGTCGGTCTGGGGATGAAAAGCTGTACTGAAACGCAAATCTGTACCCAACGCTTCCTGAAACGCCTTCCAGAATCTAGAAGTAAACCTCGGGTCTCGATCTGACACAATGCTAACCGGAACTCCATGCAACCTAACGATCTCATCGATATAAAGGGTCGCAAGCTTCTCCATCGAATATCTGATATCAATAGGCAAGAAATGGGCGCTCTTGGTCAATCTATCCACTATTACCCAAACACTGTCATACTTCCTACGGGTACGAGGCAGTCCCGTAACGAAATCCATAGTCACATGCTCCCATTTCCACTCGGGAATCTCTAACGGCTGAAGTAATCCCGCGGGTCTCTGATGCTCGGCTTTGACCTGCTGACAAGTTAAACACCTCGATACATACTCGGCTATTTCCCTTTTCATATTAATCCACCAAAATTGTTGCTTCAAGTCCTGATACATCTTCGTACTACCCGGATGAATAGTATATCTCGATTTGTGACCCTCATCTAAAACTTGTCTCTTTATTCCACCAACATCGGGCACGCACAAACGACCACGGAAAGTCAAAACTCCACTCGAACTCAAAGAAAAATCCTCGAAGTTCTTCTCTTTCAGTTTACCCATTATCTTCACCAACTCGGGATCTTCCTTCTGAGCTTCCTTTATTCTCTGAATTAGGGTCGGAGACACCCTAATATTCGCAAAAATAGCCCCATGTCTCGATTCACGAGGAGACCAATCTCGAACATCCTCAAGCATTTTCCACTCACGGACCATCATCGAAGCCACATAAGATTTTCTACTAATCGCATCGGCCACCACATTCGCCTTCCCCGGATGATAAGAAATCGTACAATCATAATCCTTCAACAATTCCATCCATCGGCGCTGTCGGTTGTTCAATTCCTTCTGAGAGAAAAGGTACTTCAAACTCTTGTGATCGGTAAAAATTTCAAACTTCGCCCCATAAAGGTAGTGCTTCCACTTGTGCAACGCAAAGACTATCGCCGCCAACTCCATATCATGAGTCGGGTAATTCTGCTCACTAGGGGTCAACTTCCTCGAAGCATACGCGATTACTTTCCCATTCTGCATCAACACACAACCCAAACCCTCTTTCGAAGCATCACTATAAATCACTAGGCCATCGCTCCCATTAGGCAAAGTCAAGATCGGTGCGGTAGTCAACCTCTTCTTTAATTCTTCGAAACCCTTGTCACATTTCTCGGTCCACACAAACGGAACATTCTTCCGGGTCAACTGAGTCATCGGAGTAGCAATCCTCGAAAACCCCTCAATAAATCTTCGGTAATACCCGGCTAAACCAAGAAAGCTTCTAATCTCTGTCACTGATTCGGGTTTCTTCCAATCCACTATAGCTTCAATCTTAGACGGGTCCACAGAAATCCCATCTTTCGAAATAACATGACCCAGAAATGACACCTTCTCGAGCCAAAATTCGCATTTACTGAACTTCGCAAATAATTTTTCCCTCGCAAGGACGGATAAAACTGTCCTCAAATGCTGCTCGTGCTCCCCTCGAGATTTAGAATAAACAAGAATGTCGTCGATGAAAACCACCACGAACGAGTCAAGATAAGGGTGGAAAACACGGTTCATCAAATCCATAAACATGGCCGGCGCGTTCGTCAACCCAAACGGCATAACCAAGAACTCGTAATGACCATACCGAGTGCGAAAAGCAGTCTTCGGAATATCCTCCGATCGAACCTTCAACTGATGGTACCCACTCCTCAAATCAAGCTTGGAAAACACAACGGACCCTTGAAGCTGATCAAACAAATCATCGATATGCGGTAGAGGATACTTATTCTTCACCGTAACCTGATTCAACTTCCGGTAATCTATACACAACCTCAACGGACCATCTTTCTTCCGCACGAATAAAACCGGTGCTCCCCACGGGGAAACACTAGGGCGGATAAATCCTCGATCAAGCAACTCTTGCAACTGAACCTTTAATTCCTTCAACTCTGCGGGAGCTAACCTATAAGGCGCTTTCGAAATCGGAGCCGTACCCGACAAAAGATCTATACAAAACTCAATCTCACGATCGAGAGGCATATCATACTCGGTAGAGAAAACATCGGGAAATTCCCGAACTACCCGAACACTATCAAAACTAGGGGATTCCTTCCTAGTATCAAGAACACTAGCCAAAAACCCCTCGCAACCACTATGCAATAATTTTCTCGCTTTCATAAAAGAAATTAGGCGAACCTTTCTACTCAGAGGACAAGCCTCAAACACAAATTTAGGCACATCGGGAATAGAAAAAGTAACAGTTTTCTCACGGCAATCAACAGAAGCATGAAACTTGCTCAACCAATCCATACCCAAAATGACATCAAAGTCTTGGATAGGAAGAACCACAAAATCCGCACAAAGGACTTGACCACAAATAACCACATCACAAGCACGAAAGACTCGATCAGACATCAAGCATTCTCCTATAGGGGTCGACACCTCTAGCACGTACGGTAAAGACTCGAATGCAGCATTTAACATGGAAGAAAATTGCACAGAAATGTATGAATGAGATGATCCTGGATCTACTAACGCTCGTGCGCTCACATTAGACACAGAAACAATACCTCCAATAACGGATGGATCATCGGTAGCTTGTTGTTGATTCATAGCATAAACCTTCCCTTGAACTTTGGGCTTCCCAGCTGCATCCCTTTTCTGACCTTGATTAAAACCAACTCCTGACCCGAATGCTTGACCTCGGTACCTCGGGCACTCTCTCGCAAAGTTCCCCATTTCACCACAATTGGTGCACCTTCCTTGCTTTTTCCAACACTTATCCTCCGCATGGCCTACCTTCTGACAAAAGGTACAAGGCTTCCTCATTTGGCTCCCTTGGTTCCCGGAAGTGGTACCCGGGTTCCTTGGGGTCGGTTGCCCTCGGAACTGAGATTGTCCCCCAAAGTTACCTCGAGTGTCGGAACGGTGTTGTGGCTTGATTTGCCCTCCCGGCTTGCTCGGGTTAGCTACCTCGGTCTTCCTTTTATGCTCCCCAATATCTTGCTCTATTAAGTAAGCTCGGTCCACCGCATCTTGAAAAGTCACAATCCGTTGAGCAATAAGTTGAGTACGGATGGAGGTCTTCAATCCCCGAATAAATCTCATAGCCTTTTGTTCCTCGGTCCTCACCAAATAGTCACAATATCGGGCTAATTCTATGAACTTAGCCGAGTATTGTGCTATAGACAACACACCTTGCTCTAGGTTGAGTAGCTCGATCTCCTTTCGGTTTTGATCAACAACCGGAATGAAATGCTCCTTGAATTTGCGCACAAACAACTCCCACGCATACACCGTGTGAGTATCATCCCAAGTAGCTTTGACACCCTTCCACCAATGCTCGGCGGCTCCCACAAGCTTGTAAGCCGCGAACCGGACTTTGTCCTCATCCGAACACCCAAACACATCATAAATCTTCTCCATAGACTCAATCCATAACTCAGCCTTCCTTACATCGGGTTCCCCATTGAATTCAATCGGTTTCAACTTCAGAAATTGCTCCAAACCATAACGGGGTGGAGCTTGTTCTACCCTCGGACCTTGATCATGTATGGCCTTCATGGCCGCCTCAAACATGCCTTGAAACATGGCACGGGCCTCTTCCCTTGTATCATTCTGATTCTGTGCCCCACTAGCACCTCCTCTGTTTCTTCTTCCAGACATTGAGAACAATTACCTGCATAAAACATCAACCGTTAATCACTCCGCACACTACTACCCACCTAGGTCATACTAATCCACCTAGACTTATACATAGAACTAATGCCATAGCTCTGATACCAACTGTCGCGACCCCGGACCCCGCGGGCCCCGGGACCGCGAGCTGGACGTCGACTCTAAAACCAAAACTCAGAAATACTGAAGGTTAAAAATTCCATTTAATACCAAAAGGTGATGATCCAAAGTTTACAAAACCAAGTTTAATAAAACCAAATACAACTATCATAAACTTCCACAAGTTTATGCCCACCAAAATACAAATATACAAAATCCTAATGACGTCAATGTTTGGTACAATCCCCAAAAGGTTACACATTGATATAATGTAAACCAACCTATACAACTTTCCCCAAAAGAACGGATCCACACTCGACGTCCTCAATCTCGTGATCAGCGAGACTAATCCTTAGCACCTGGGGGGGGTTAAGGAAAAACAAAGATAAAAGAAAAGGGGGTGAGATAAATCTCAATAAGTTACTAATGCAAATACATGACATGCTATGATGCAATATACTATAAGCAATAATAAATATCACATAGCACATAGCATTTATCACATAACAGATAGCAGCGGAAATAAACACATAACAAAGGATATAGCCAAGGTTTTCCAAACCGGAACATCCAAATAAAGGATCGCTGCGCAGCTTCAATAATCAACAATCATCATCTTCATAATAGCATGAAAGCCGAAGAGAAAACCCCGGTACCGGAACCAATAACCATAACAGTGTCACAAAGGACAAGGATCATGACACAAAGTCATACCCGCTAGCCAGATACATTCACAAAGGAACGCTGACTTATCCTTTCCAAGGCCAATCTGGAGAAGGGGTAAAGAAGGGGGCAAAACAATGGTCAACATTATAATGGACTTGGCTTTGCCATTATAATCTTTCCCATCGCCCAAACACACACAAAGTACCAGCTGGACTTTCAAATAAATGCTAAGTAATAATGATTTAGCATGAATAAACAACTTAAGGTTCCAAAGTAGGGAACCATGCCAAATAGTCACCAAGAAGATGAAACGAACCAACAATGCACAATAAAGGTGCTCAAAAGTCCAAATTAACAATTAGTGCATTTCAAACACAACCTTGATCACAAAGGACCCAATCTCATCACTAAGGTGTACTACAATGTTCACTAAGGTCAACTAGAAGGACACCCAAGACTTAAACCAAAGCACGTTCTTTAATTACACAATTTAACAAAATGTAAAGTTTTCAGAGGACTGTGCGGCCGCCCAAATTGGGTCGTGCGGTCGCCCAAAAAGTCCCAAAACAAGAACAAAAGCTTTCAGAAAGATGCGCGGCCGCCCAGGAAGTTTTGTGCGGTCGCACAATGCTCTGGATTTCCAGAAATCGGGAAGAACAACATGGGTTCTTCCATTTTCAAACCCAAAACACAATCAACCCAAAATCCAACATTCCAACTCATATACTAAAGTGCCAAAACAACTTATAAGTCTAAAAAGACTCCCAAAACAACATTTAACAACCGAAATCAAGAATCAAACCCAACATTCAAGATTTCACCATTTTGATCAAAAAACCCAAATAAATTCCAAACAAATTCAAAACTCATCCAAACTTTAAATGGAACACATCAAACAATATCTAAGCATGATATGAACATCTTAGCATTAAAATGGGGGAAAAGCAACTTACTTGCAAATTCTCAAAGTTGATGGATTTCAAATCTTTTTGGCTTCCTACGATGCTATCGACGATCTAAACATGTTTCACGTTTTAAGAAATGAGAGAAGATGAGAGGAAGAAGGAGAAAATGAAGAGAGAAGATAAAGAAGAAAACTTACCCAAATTTGCTAGAGAGAGGAAGAGAGATGCTGGGAAGAAGAATGGTGAGGGTGAGGGAGGAGGTGAGGGAAGTAGGGAGGAGAAGAAGAAATATTTGAAATGTTACAAAAAGGCCCCTCCCCCAATACTACCTTTTCAATTAAACTCCCTACTAACAATTAAGACCCAATACTTCTACACTAGCCCAAATGACCCAAATAAAATGCTAGGCGTAAATATTATAACACATAAAATGCACACATAAATATTTAAATAAGTAATAATTTAAATAAATAAATAAGCAAATAATTAAACAATAATCATTTATTACTAATAAAATAGAGCCTAGATTTCGGGTCGTGACACCCATCTCGCCCAACTTAAGTTGGTCTTGCTTGATCAAAATCTACATGAATGAAAATGTTCTTCTTCTTCTTCTTTAAGTCATAAAAAGGGGGTTTAAAATAGGATTTGGAATGTAGGAGATAACTCCTTGACCAACCTCAATGAGATGAGGTGATCATTAGAGTCATGTCCCAAAATGATTTGGGTGATTGCACATTTGATTAGAGTAAAAAAGAGAGAGGAGATGAAATAGAAAAGAAAGGAAAAGATGGACTTTTACCTACAATTTGAAGACCTTCAAGTATTGCTTGATGAAATCCTTGGAGAACTTTTAGAAAGTGATTTTGGTATAGTTTTTGTAAGTTCAATTTTCGGTCCTTGAAAATGGAGGTAAAGGGAGGTTTTTATATGTGAAAGAGGGGTGTTTTTGGTGCCAAAACTCAGTCACCAAGAAATCCTTCCCGGGCAAAATCCTGTAAATTGAGCAAGGGAGAGAATCCTGGCCAGAAATCTGTAACTGACGCCCAGAGGCGCGCGCTTCCTGCTTTGGGGGCGGGAGGCGCGTGCGCCTGGCTCCTCCTTTCGGAGGCGCGCGACTCAGAGAAGGTAATTTTGACAGAATGGACTAGAAAGTCAGCCCTGTTATTCAGTTTAGTCCCTGGACTTAACGAAGTCAGTCAGGAACTTAACGGAAGTGACAGAAACTATCGAGAAACACTTAAAATGGGGAGAGACACAAAATCAAATGTGCAATCGGGTGAGCGGTCCAAGGCGGGGTGTCTACAATCATGAGAATATTTACCTAAAGTTTAGAGTTTAGAAGTAGTTCCTAGATCTCGTTGATTATCATTGGCTATCCATTATAAGTAGGGATTAAAACATTAGATCTAGCATGTTAAATCTAACATAATAATAACAACATAATAAAACATGTATGAAATAACACATAAGCATGAAGATCGCTACCCTAGATATAGAGCATATTATGAATTCTAGTAAGAACATGAAGTCGAATCTTTCGAGCGGATTCGCTGGACCTTCGGGATTGCTAGAAAGGCTTAGAGAGAGAGTTCTGCCGTCAGTTTTGGCTGTAGAACTTGGGAGAGAGAATTGTGTTTTTTATAATGAACTGAGGTCACCTATTTAAAGGAAATCTTTACCCAGAGGAAGTGGACACCCGGCCGGCGATGTGGCCGCCCGGCCGGTCCAAGAGATTGACACAATTACCAAGGCTCTGATGTCACGACCCGAAAACTAGGCTCTATTTTATTAGTAATAAATAATTATTATTTATTTATTTGCTTGTTTATTTATTTAAATTATTATTTATTTAAATTATTATTTATTTAAATAATTATGTGTGCATTTTGTGTGTTATAATATTTATGCTTAAGCATTTTATTTGGGTTATTTGGGTTAGTGTAGTATTGTTGAGTCTTAATTGTTAGTTGGGAGTGTAGTATTGTGTTAGTAGTTGGGTAAGGGGCCCGAGTGTAACATTTTGAATAATTTCCCCTACTCCCTCCCTACTCCTTCCCTCACCTCCCTCATCCTCACACTCCACCTCCATCCCTCTCTCCCAGCTCAAATTCTCTCTCTCTCCATTGTGGGTAAGTTTTCTCTTCTCTATCTTCTCTCTTCATTTACTTCCTCTTCCTCTCATAATCTCTCATTTCTTAAAACTCGAAATGTGTTTAGATCGTCGATAGGATCGTGTAGAACCAAAAAGAATTGAATTCCGTCATCTTTGAGAATTCTCAAGTAAGTTACTTTTCCCCCATTTTGATGTTAAAATGTTCATATCATGTTCATATAATGCTTTTGTTGTTATGTTTGAAGTTTGGATGAGGTTGCAATTTATTTGGAATTTATTTGGGTTTTTGGTCAAAAATGGTGATTTTATGAATGTTGGGTTTGATTCTTGATCTTGGTGGTTATATGAGTCTTTTTGGACTTATAAATTGTTTTGGTACATTAGTAAACTAGTTGGAAGGTTGGATTTTTGGTTGAATTGTGTTTTGGTATGAAAATGGAAGAACCCAGTTTGTTCTTCCCGAATTCCAGCATTTCAGAATATTGGGCGACCGCACATCTATCTGAAAGCTTTTGTTCTTGTTTGTGAGCTTGTTTGGGCGACCGCACAGTCCCGATTGGGTGGCCGCACAGAATATCTGAAAGTTTTCATTTGTTGGTTTGTGTGATTGAAGAATGCGTTTTAGTCTAAGTTTTGGGTGTCCTTCTAGTTGACCTTAGTGAACATTGTAGTACACTCTAGTGATAGAATTGGGTCCTTTGTGATGAGGTTTGTGATGGAAATTGATTAAGTGTTAATTGAGATTATTGGAACACTTTAATTGTGTGTTGTTGGTTCATTTCACTTTCTTGGTGACTTCTTGGTATGATTCCCTACTTTGGAATCCTTTGTTGTTTATCGTGCTAAAATATTATTACTTAGCATTTAATTAGAAGCCCAGCTGGCATATTTGTTGCATCGGGCGATGGGAAAGATTATAATGGCAAAGCCAAGTCCATTATAATGTTGACCATTGTTTTGCCCCCTTCTATACCCCCTTTTCCAGATTGGCCTTGGAAGGGATAAGTTAGCTTCCTTTGGGAATGTATCTAGCTACCGAACATGACTTTGTGGCATGGCTCTTGTCCTTTGTGACACTCTTATGGTTATTTGTTCCGGTACCGGGGGTTTCTCTTCGGCTTTCATGCTATTATGAAGATGTTGATTGGTTGATCATTGGAGCTGCGCAGCGATCCTTTATTTGGATGTACCGGTTTGGAAAACCTTGGCTATATCCTTTGTTATGTATTTATTTCCGCTGCTATCTGTTATGTGATAACTGCTACGTGCTAATTATGATTTATTATCGTATATTGCATCATAGCATGTCATGTAGTTGCATTAGTAACTTATTGAGATTTATCTCACCCCCTTTCTTTTATCTTTGTTTTTCCTTAACCCCCCCCCCCAGGTGCTAAGGATTAGTCTCGCTGATCACAAGAAAGAGGACGTCGAGTGTGGATACATTCTTTTGGGGAAGGTTGTTATAGGTTGGTTTACATTATATCAATGTGTAACCTTTGTGGGATAGTTGTACCAAACAAGGACGTCATTAAGAATTGTATATTTGTATTTTGTTGGGCATAAACTTGTGGAAGTTTATGATAGTTGTATTTGGTTTTTGTCAAACTTGGATTTGTAAAACATTGGATCATCACCTTTTGGTATCAAAGGAAATTTTTATCTCCGATATTTCTCAGTTTTGGTTTTAAGTCGACGTCCAGCTCGCGGTCTCGGGCCCGCGGGGTCTGGGGTCGCGACGGTTGGTATCAGAGCTATGGTTCGGCTCTAAGTATAAGTCTAGGTGGACTAGTATGACCTAGGAGGGTAGTAGTGTGCGGAGTGATTAACGGTTGGTGTTTTATGCAGGTACTTGGTTACAATGGTTCGTAGAAGGAGTGGTGAAGGTAGTACCGGTAATGCAAATCAGAATGATACGAGGGAAGAAGCACGGGCTATGTTTCAAGGCATGTTCGAGGCGGCCATGAAGGCCATACATGATCAAGGTCCGAGGGTAGAACAAGCACCACCCCGCTATGGATTGGAGCAATTTCTAAAGTTGAAACCGGTTGAATTCAATGGGGAACCCGATGTTCGGAAAGCTGAGTTATGGATTGAGTCGATGGAGAAGATTTATGAGGTATTTGGTTGCACGGATGAGGACAAGGTCCGGTTCGCGGCTTACAAACTTGTGGGAGCCGCCGAGCATTGGTGGAAAGGTGTCAAAGCTAGTTGGGATGACACTCACACGGTGTATGCGTGGGAGTTGTTTGTGCGCAAATTCAAAGAGCATTTCATTCCGGTTGTTGATCAAAACCGAAAGGAGATCGAGCTACTCAACCTGGAGCAAGGTGTGTTGTCTATAGCACAATACTCGGCTAAGTTCATAGAATTAGCCCGGTATTGCGACTATTTGGTGAGGACCGAGGAACAAAAAGCTATGAGATTCATTCGGGGATTGAAGACCTCCATCCGTACTCAACTGATTGCCCAACGGATAGTGACATTCCAAGATGCAGTAGACCGAGCCTACTTGATAGAGCAAGATATTGGGGAGCACAAAAGGAAAACCGAGGTTGCGGGTACGGGTAAACCGGGAAGCTATGCTAAATCTCAACCTCAACACTGTTCCGACAACCGAGGTAACCCGGGAGCATCATCTCAGTTTAAGGGGCAAACCACACCGAGGAATCCGGGTACTACTCCGGGGATTCAGAATAGGAAGCCTTGTACCTTTTGTCAGAAGGTAGGCCATTCGGAGGATAGGTGTTGGAAAAAGCAAGGCAAGTGCACCAATTGTGGTGAAATGGGGCACTTTGCGAGAGAGTGCACGAGGTACCGAGGTCAGTCATCCGGGTCAGGGGTTGGTACTAATCAGGGTCATAAAAGGGATGCCGCTGGGAAGCCCAAAGTTCAAGGAAAGATTTATGCCATGAATCAACAACAGGAGACCGATGATCCTTCGGTTATTGGAGGTATTGTTTCTGTGTCTAATGTGAGCGCACGAGCGTTAGTAGATCCAGGATCATCTCATTCATACATTTCTGTGCAATTTGCTTCTATGTTAAATGCTGCATTCGAGTCTTTACGGTACGTGCTAGAGGTATCGACCCCTATAGGAGAATGCTTGATTTCTGATCGAGTCTTTCGTGCTTGTGATGTGGTTATTTGTGGTCGTGTCCTTTGTGCGGATTTGGTAGTTCTTCCTATCCAAGACTTTGATGTCATTTTGGGTATGGATTGGTTGAGCAAGTTTCATGCTTCCGTTGATTGCCGTAAGAAAACTGTTACTTTTTCTATTCCCGATGTGCCTAAATTTGTGTTTGAGGCTAGTCCTCTGAGTAGAAAGGTTCGCTTAATTTCTTATATGAAAGCGAGAAAATTATTTCATAGTGGTTGTGAGGTGTATTTGGCTAGTGTTCTTGATACTAGGAGAGAATCCCCTAGTTTGGATAGTGTTCGGGTAGTTCGGGAATTTCCTGATGTTTTCTCTACCGAGTATGATATGCCTCCCGATCGTGAGATTGAGTTTTGTATAGACCTTTTTTCGGGTACGACTCCAATTTCGAAAGCACCTTATAGGTTGGCTCCCGCAGAGTTGAAGGAATTAAAGGTTCAGTTGCAAGAGTTGCTTGATAGAGGGTTTATACGCCCTAGTGTTTCCCCGTGGGGAGCACCGGTTTTGTTTGTGCGGAAGAAAGACGGTTCCTTGAGATTGTGCATCGATTACGGAAAGTTGAATCAGGTTACGGTGAAGAACAAGTATCCTCTACCGCACATCGATGATTTATTTGATCAGCTTCAAGTGTCCGTTGTGTTTTCCAAGCTTGATTTGAGGAGTGGGTACCATCAGTTGAAGGTTCGATCGGAGAATATTCTGAAGACTGCTTTTCGCACTCGGTATGGTCATTATGAATTCTTGGTTATGCCGTTTGGGTTGACTAACGCGCCGGCCGTATTTATGGATTTCATGAACCGAGTTTTCCATCCTTATCTTGATTCGTTCGTGGTAGTCTTCATCGACGAAATTCTTGTTTATTCTAAGTCTCGAGAGGAGCACGAGCAGCACTTGAGGATAGTTTTATCCGTTCTTGCGAGGGAGAAATTATTTGCGAAGTTTAGTAAATGCGAATTTTGGCTCGAGAAAGTGTCATTTCTGGGCCATGTGATTTCTAAAGATGGGATTTCGGTTGATCCTTCAAAGATTGAAGCCATAGTGGATTGGAAGAGACCCGAGTCAGTGACCGAGATTCGTAGTTTTCTGGGTTTAGCCGGTTATTACCGAAGATTTATTGAGGGGTTTTCGAGGATTGCTACTCCGATGACTCAGTTGACCCGGAAGAATGTCCCGTTTGTGTGGACCGAGAAATGTGACAAGAGTTTCGAGGAATTGAAGAAGAGGTTGACTACCGCACCGATCTTGACTTTGCCTAATGGGAGTGATGGTCTAGTGATTTACAGTGATGCTTCGAAAGAGGGTTTGGGTTGTGTGTTGATGCAGAATGGGAAAGTGATTGCGTATGCTTCGAGGAAGTTGAGCCCTAGTGAACAAAATTACCCGACTCATGATATGGAGTTGGCTGCGATAGTATTTGCGTTGCACAAATGGAAGCACTACCTTTACGGGGCGAAGTTTGAGATTTTTACCGATCACAAGAGTTTGAAATACTTATTCTCTCAGAAAGAGTTGAACAACCGACAGCGCCGATGGATGGAATTGTTGAAGGATTATGACTGTACGATTTCTTATCATCCGGGGAAGGCGAATGTGGTAGCCGATGCGATTAGTAGGAAATCTTATGTGGCTTCGATGATGGTTCGGGAATGGAAAATGCTTGAGGATGTTCGAGATTGGTCTCCTCGTGAATCGAGACATGGGGCTATTTTTGCGAATATTAGGGTGTCTCCGACCCTAAATCAAAGAATAAAAGAGGCTCAGAAAGAAGATCCCGAGTTGGTGAAGATAATGGGTAAATTGAAGGAAAAGAACTTCGAGGATTTTTCATTGGGTTTGAGTGGAGTGTTGACTTTCTGTGGTCGTTTGTGCGTACCCGATGTTGGTGGAATAAAGAGGCAAGTTTTAGATGAGGGTCACAAATCGAGGTATACTATTCATCCGGGCTGTACGAAGATGTATCAGGATTTGAAGCAACAATTTTGGTGGATTAATATGAAAAGGGAGATAGCCGAGTATGTGTCGAGGTGTTTAACTTGTCAGCAGGTCAAAGCCGAGCATCAGAGACCCGCGGGATTACTTCAGCCGTTAGAGATTCCCGAGTGGAAATGGGATGTGACTATGGATTTCGTTACGGGACTACCTCGTACCCGTAGGAAGTATGACAGTGTTTGGGTAATAGTGGATAGATTGACCAAGAGTGCTCATTTCTTGCCCATTGACATTAGATATTCGAAGGAAAAGCTTGCGACCCTTTACATTTATGAGATCGTTAGATTGCATGGGGTTCCGGTTAGTATTGTGTCAGATCGAGACCCGAGGTTTACTTCTAGATTCTGGAAGGCGTTTCAGGAAGCTTTGGGTACAGATTTGCGATTCAGTACAGCTTTTCATCCTCAGACAGACGGTCAATCCGAGAGGACTATTCAGGTTTTGGAGGATATGTTGCGAGCTTGTTCGATAGATTTCTCCGATTCTTGGGATTCACATTTACCGTTAGTGGAATTCTCTTACAACAACAGTTATCAGGCTAGTATAGAGATGGCACCGTTTGGGGCCTTGTATGGAAGGAAATGTAGATCGCCTATTTGTTGGGGTAAGGTTGGTGAAGCGAAGATTGTGGGTATTGATTTGCTTCAGGATTCAGTTGAAAAGGTTAGAGTTATCCGGAATCGATTGAGAACAGCCCAGAGTCGACATAAGAGCTACGCAGATAACCGAAGGCGAGATCTTAGTTTTCAGACAGCCGATCGCAATCGGGTTTTGTGTTTATGTTAAATTGTGGAGCTGTAAGCTGGAAGAGTTCCAAGCAAAGTACAACCGCTGATTCTACAATAAAAACTGAGTATATTGCTGCATCGGATGCTGCAAAAGAAGCTGTTTGGATTAAGAAGTTCATAACTGAACTTGAAGTGGTTCCTAGCATTGCTAATCCAATAGACCTTTATTGCGATAATAATGGTGCTATTGCTCAAGCAAAGGAACCAAGAGCACATCAGAAATCCAAACACATACTTAGGCGTTTTCATATCATTCGAGAGATCGTTGATAGGGGAGACGTAAATATATGCAGAGTACCTACTGATGACAATGTTGCGGACCCGCTGACAAAGGGACTTCCACTTGATGAACATTATGTTTGACATATTCAAACGCTACCTTTAACCGGGAAGTTATAAAGGGTATGATTGGCATAATCGGATTCACGTAGGGAAGAATAATAAGCTAAATGGATTTGTCCCTCTTCGGAGAGATGTCAAGCTTGGGCCTCTCGTAGGAATGGTGTTGATGAAATGTTCGGCCGGACTCAAATGAATTGATTGGATCAATGGCATTTGGATTATCAACATATTCGGAATCGAGAAAGTATTGAACAAAAACAAGTTGACTGTTTGACCATGACTTGTTTTCAATGACATCGTAGACAAAGGGATTACGACATATTCTAAAGGAATGCGAACTTGTATCTAGTTATACTATTTGGGTAGGTATGACGGTTTGCTAGAACCTAATCATATCTTATGGTTTCATATTTGAACCCATTGCCAACTTAGTATAATCCTAGAGGGTCACACACAATAGAACGAATCTTTAAAAGGACTAACTTGGAATTTTGGAAATTCTGGACATTCTGGGGAAGTGGGCGACCGCACAGTGCCGACTGGGCGGCCGCACACTTAGCTCAGATTTGTACCAGTTTGTTTCAGATAAATGTGCGACCGCACAGTGTATTCTGGGCGGCGCACAGTACTGTCGGCTGGCACTTTCCTAATTCGATTTGGAATGTCTTTTGACACAAGATTCCTATTTGGAATAGGTCTTGCTTGTGTATAAAAGGATGAGTTCGGCCAGAACTTTAGTGATAGCCTTTTGTGAGTCTCCAAAGAGTTTGAGAGAGGTTTTACTTTGTTCTAATACATCCTTGGTCAAAGAAGAAAATAATACACAAGAGAGAAAATTCCATATAGTTCAAATTCATTGTGAAAACGTGTTTCACAATTTGGTCTAGCAACCAAGATCAAAGAAGTTCCTTTGATATTCGTTCGAAGTGTGGATACCGCTAGAGGGTAAAATCATCATCTTCAAAGTTCGTGTTCAAGCTTTGTGATCGTGATCAAGTCTTAAAATCCCCACCAAAGACCAAGAGAAAATTTAATAGCCATCAAGGGTTAGTTTTATCCTATATTCATGTTATTGTATTTGATTTAATCATATGAACGGATCTATGGGCTTTGGGTTTCAAAATTTTAAATGCTAAATTCCGCTGCGCATGTTACTTGGAAGCCCAACAGTGGTATCAGAGCCCCGTTCATGTTGATTATTTCAATACCTAGATCATGTTATGTGTATATAAATTGTTTATGTCCCTTTGGGCGGCCGCACAAAGGGATCAGAAGGTCTGATTTTGGTCAAAAACAGAATCTGGAATTTTTCGAAAAATTCAACAAAACCAGTAACAGAACTAGTCCAGACTTGCTGATCTGGAATGGGTTTTGGGTAGTTGGTTTGTGTGTGGATTTTGGGGTTTGATTTTCCTATTTGTTTTAGTCTTGTGATTCTAAGATTGGTTCAAGGTTTGGATGGCTAATCTGCGTTCATCGAGATTGTGTTTCCCAAACTTGATCGCAATCAAAGTTTCAAAGATAAAACGAAGTTAGAATTATGAAGAGTTCATAATTGCTAAAATTGAGAAACAAAGTTCTTGATTCAATGATTGGAGATCCATGTGGAATTGTGAATGCATTTGGCCTACGTTCATCGAGACCATCTATTGCTTAGTTTCGGCCACATGGACTACTTTCTTGGTTTCTTGAATTAGTGCGGGATTGTGGTTGCCTAATGGCTTAGTTCGACCGCACTTCTTGTTGTCTTGATTTGGAGATAATAACCAAAGTTGAAATAGTCTCATCCTCATAATTATAGAGAAACTAATGACACATAAATATCATGCTTAAATTAATGGAGATTAATTTAGTGGCTAAACTTGATGTGTAACATGTTTATATTATGTGCTCATAAATGTGTTATATGCTATATGTGATGAACCTTCAAAGAAAGTTTTAAGTTTTTTATTGCCATGCCATGATTAAAACACTTGTTAGTACATGAGTGATTTTAATGTAGATTCGCCCTAGCGAGATGCATTAAATTTTTTATGTATGAGCAAGATATATAGTGTGGGCACGCCCTAGCGGGACACATTAACTGTGCGTTTAAAATGGTTAGACTTAATTGGGCGTCAAAACAGTTTTAGGCCTAGGCAAAGATGAGGTTTAACATGCTTTTTGAAATTTGATTTCTTAAAGAATCTCATAAAAGGAACTAAGAGTCATGTGAGATATGATTGACAAGAGTTGTCTACCTAATTAATTTGATTTTGTGTAATCCGCCTTAGCGGACTTAAAATTAAATTAAAGTTGGATCTTAACCCATTTAAATTATATTATACATTGGATGTATAAGAAGGTTATATAATTTAATGGGAGTATTTTCATTTGAAAAATACATTATTTATTTCTTCAATGAAAAAAATTGGTACTTATTAAATTTTGGAAATTTTGCATATCTGTAGATAATGACTAATAACACTCAATCAATGTCGTTGCGATCGATCCTTGAGAAGGATAAGCTCGAAGAGAATGGTACCAACTTTATGGATTGGATCCGTAGCATAAGAATTGTTCTTAGGCAAGAAGATAAGTTGTACATTCTCGATGGGCCTCTCCCCGCTGAACCACCGCCTACTGCCCCTAGGGTAGAAAGAGACAATTACAAGAAACATCGTAATGATTCTAGAGATGTAAGTTGTCTCATGCTTGCTGCTATGTGTTCAAAACTCCAACAAAGTTTGGAACATTTGGAAGCCTATGAGATAGGCGTGGAGTTGAGAACCATGTTTCAAGAGCAAGCTAGGCAAGAGAGGTACAAGACCATTGTTGCATTCACTACTAGTAAAATGAATGAAGGGCAACAAGTGAGTCCTCACTTTCTTAAAATGAAAGGTTATGTAGAGCACCTTAAGAAACTTGGCTATCCAATCCCATTGGAGCTAGCCACGGATCTCATTCTTAATTCATTGCCTAAAAGTTATAATCAGTTTGTAATGAATTATAACATGCATGGAATGGATAAGAATCTCTCTGAGTTGCATGGGATGCTCAAAACTGCAGAGATGAAAATTGTGGGGAAAGGTTCTCCCGTGCTCTTGGTTCATGATGGGAAGAAGGCTAATGCCAAAGGAAAGGGTAAGAAAGTTATCAAACCCAAAATAAGCAAGGCAAAGGTTGCCAAGGCTTCTGAGGCAAAACCCGATTCACAAAAGGATGCAATCTGTTTCCATTGTCAAGAAATTGGTCATTGGAAACGTAATTGCAAGGCTTTCTTGGAAGAGCAAAAGAAGAAGAAGAGCAGCAAGGCTGCGTCGACTTCAGGTATCTATATGATAGATATTCTCCTTTCTACCACTGATTCTTGGGTATTGGATACCGGATGTGGTTCTCACATTTGTCTAAATGTGCAGGGACTAAAGAATAGGAGACTGCTTAAAGAAGGTGAAGTAGATCTACGTGTGGGAAATGGAGCAAGAGTTGCTGCATTAGCCGTAGGGACTTATGAAGTCACTTTACCTTCCGGATTAATTCTTGTTTTGAACAATTTTTATTATGTTCCGGATTTAAGCAGAAATATTATTTCAATTTCTTGTTTAGATAATGAAGGTTTTAAGTTTCTTATTGAGAATAAGAAATTTTCCATTTATTTAAATGATGTGCTTTATGGTATTGCTAATTCATTTAATGGCCTTTATATCTTGGATGTCAAGAATGAAAATAATGTCTATCATGTAAATAAGAAATCTAAACCTAATGATGTAAATCAGACTTATTTGTGGCATTGCCGTCTCGGTCATATTAATGAGAAGCGTATCTCAAAGCTCCATGGGGACGGACTTTTAGGTTCATGTGACCTCGAGTCATATGATACCTGTGAGTCGTGTATTCTTGGAAAAATGACTATGACACCTTTTACCAAGCTAGGTGAAAGGGCAAGTGACTTATTGGGGTTGATACATTCCGATGTATGCGGACCATTAAGTAGCAATGCTAGGGGAGGATTTCAATACTTCATAACCTTCACTGATGATTATAGTAGATTTGGGTATGTTTACCTAATGAAACATAAGAGTGAAGCATTTGAGATATTTAGAATATTTCAAAATGAAGTAGAAAAACAACTTGGCAAAAGTATCAAGGCACTTCGATCAGATCGTGGTGGAGAATACTTGAGTCAAGAATTTGATGATCATCTAAAGAATTGTGGAATAGTTTCACAATTGACTCCACCCGGAACACCACAATGGAATGGTGTGTCTGAGAGGAGAAATCGGACTTTGTTAGACATGATTCGATCAATGATGAGTCAAGTTGATCTTCCAATATCCTTTTGGGGTTACGCCCTAGAAACCGATGCTTTCACACTAAATCAAGTTCCAACTAAATCGGTTCCAAAGACTCCATATGAGATGTGGAGTGGAAATAAACCTAGTTTGTCTTTCATGAGGATTTGGGGTTGCGAAGTTTATGTCAAGAGACTTATCTCCGACAAACTAGCACACAAATCTGATAAATGTATTTTCGTGGCATATCCTAAGGAAACTAAAGGATATTACTTTTACAACCGAAAGGACAACAAAGTGTTTGTTGCCCGAACTGGTGTCTTTCTAGAGGAACAGTTTCTCTCTAAAGAAATCAGTGGGAGTAAAATAGATCTTGAAGAAATTCGAGACCCAGAAAATAACATTGAACCAATAGTGGAACGGGAACAAGAACCACAAGGAGTTGTGGAACCTGTTCAAGATACACAAGTAACTCGCAAATCTAGTAGGGTACGATCCGAGCCCGAGAGATATGGATTTCTCGTAACGGATAGTAATGAGGTAGAAATCATTGAGAATGATGAACCGTCAACCTACCAAGAGGCGATGTCTTCTCCTGATTCGGATAAGTGGCTTGGAGCCATGGAATCCGAATTACAATCCATGCAAGACAATCAAGTTTGGAATTTGATTGATGCGCCCGAAGGTGTAAAAACCATAGGATGCAAATGGGTCTTCAAGAAGAAGACTGACATGGATGGGAAGGTGCATACTTACAAAGCTAGACTTGTAGTGAAAGGTTATAGGCAAGTTCATGGTATTGACTATGATGAGACCTTTTCACCCGTAGCAATGATCAAGTCTATAAGAATTTTGCTTGCCATTGCCGCATATCATGACTATAAAATATGGCAAATGGACGTCAAAACCGCTTTCCTGAATGGAAAACTCCAAGAGGATGTGTATATGACACAACCAGAAGGTTTTGAACAAGATTCTAAGGTATGCAAATTGCAAAGATCCATCTATGGATTGAAGCAAGCTTCTAGGAGTTGGAATCTCCGTTTTGATGAATCGGTCAAAGAGTTCGGTTTCATCAAGAACGAAGATGAGCCTTGTGTATACAAGAAGATTAGTGGGAGCATAGTGCTATTCCTTATTTTATATGTGGATGACATATTGCTCATTGGAAACGACATTCCTACACTTCAGTCTGTGAAGACTTGGTTAGGAAAGTGCTTCGCAATGAAAGATATGGGTGAAGCCGCATATATTCTTGGCATTAAGATCTATAGTGATAGATCAAGGAGGCTACTTGGTTTAAGCCAAAGTACATACATTGACAAGGTCATTAGAAGATTCCGTATGGAAAATTCTAAGAGAGGCACCTTGCCCGTGTTACATAGAGTTTCTCTAAGCAAGACTCAATGTCCTAAGACAAACGATGAGCGTGAGAAAATGAATGATGTTCCATATGCTTCGGCAATTGGGTCCATCATGTATGCCATGATTTGTACTAGGCCGGATGTATCTTATGCCTTGAGCATGACAAGTAGATACCAATCCGACCCTGGCGAAAATCACTGGATAGCTGTAAAAGCGATTCTTAAGTACTTGAGAAGAACTAAAGACTCGTTTTTGGTCTTTGGAGGAATGGAAGATGATCTCGTTGTAAATGCTTACACGGATGCAAGCTTCCAAACCGACAAAGATGATAGCCGATCGCAATCGGGTTTTGTGTTTATGTTAAATGGTGGAGCTGTAAGCTGGAAGAGTTCCAAGCAAAGTACAACCGCTGATTCCACAACAGAAGCTGAGTATATTGCTGCATCGGATGCTGCAAAAGAAGCTGTTTGGATTAAGAAGTTCATAACTGAACTTGAAGTGGTTCCTAGCATTGCTAATCCAATAGACCTTTATTACGATAATAATGGTGCTATTGCTCAAGCAAAGGAACCAAGAGCACATCAGAAATCCAAACACATACTTAGGCGTTTTCATATCATTCGAGAGATCGTTGATAGGGGAGACGTAAATATATTCAGAGTACCTACTGATGACAATGTTGCGGACCCGCTGACAAAGGGACTTCCACAAGCTAAACATGATGGTCATGTTAGGTCCATGGGTATTAGATACATGGGAGATTGGGCCTAGGGCAAGCGGGAGATTGTTGGTAGTGGTTCCCTAGGCACGTTTAATAAACGTTGTAATTGTTATCATTTATTTCATATCAATAAAGAGATGTTTTGATTATTATTATTGTTCATGTTTACTTATAATAATCTCCGTCCCTAGTACTTGTTAAGCACTAGTATAAAGGCTAAATGATCATGCGATGATCATGTTAGATTTATGGGTACTTGTTTGGAACAAGGTACTGGACATGACCCGCTGTATGAGATTTATGTCATGGTCTATGTCGAACATATATCTCATATTAGTTATGTCATTTGAATCCTTAGACATGAAGTTATTATAGTCTTCTACTTGATGAACATTATGTTTGACATATTCAAACGCTACCTTTAACCGGGAAGTTATAAAAGGTATGATTGGCATAATCGGATTCACGTAGGGAAGAATAATAAGCTAAATGGATTTGTCCCTCTTCGGAGATATGTCAAGCTTGGGCCTCTCGTAGGAATGGTGTTGATGAAATGTTCGGCCGGACTCAAATGAATTGATTGGATCAATGGCATTTGGATTATCAACATATTCGGAATCGAGAAAGTAACAAAAACAAGTTGACTGTTTGACCATGACTTGTGTTCAATGACATCGTGGACAAAGGGATTACGACATATTCTAAAGGAATGCGAACTTGTATCTAGTTATACAATTTGGGTAGGTATGACGGTTTGCTAGAACCTAATCATATCTTATGGTTTCATGTTTGAACCCATTGCCAACTTAGTATAATCCTAAAGGGTCACACACAATAGAACGAATCTTTAAAAGGACTAAATTGGAATTTTGGAAATTCTGGACATTCTGGGGAAGTGGGCGACCGCACAGTGCCGACTGGGCGGCCGCACACTTAGCTCAGATTTGTACCAGTTTGTTTCAGATAAATGTGCGACCGCACAGTGTATTCTGGGCGGCCGCACAGTACTGTCGGCTGGCACTTTCCTAATTCGATTTGGAATGTCTTTTGACACAAGATTCCTATTTGGAATAGGTCTTGCTTGTGTATAAAAGGATGAGTTCGGCCAGAACTTTAGTGATAGCCTTTTGTGAGTCTCCAAAGAGTTTGAGAGAGGTTTTACTTTGTTCTAATACATCCTTGGTCAAAGAAGAAAATAATACACAAGAGAGAAAATTCCATATAGTTCAAATTCATTGTGAAAACGTGTTTCACAATTTAGTCTAGCAACCAAGATCAAAGAAGTTCCTTTGATATTCGTTCGAAGTGTGGATACCGCTAGAGGGTGAAAATCATCATCTTCAAAGTTCGTGTTTAAGCTTTGTGATCGTGATCAAGTCTTCAAATCTCCACCAAAGACCAAGAGAAAATTTAATAGCCATCAAGGGTTAGTTTTATCCTATATTCATGTTATTGTATTTGATTTAATCATATGAACGGATCTATGGGCTTTGGGTTTCAAAATTTTAAATGCTAAATTCCGCTGCGCATGTTACTTGGAAACCCAACAAAAACATTGAGCCCGATATGACTTATGAGGAACGACCGGTTCGGCTCTTAGATTCTAAAGTCCAAGAGTTGAGGAGCAAAAGCATTGCGTTGGTTCGAGTTCTTTGGAGGAATCATAATATCGAGGAGTCGACGTGGGAGCTTTGAGATGAGATCGAGAGGAAATTTCCGTGGCTTTTTGTTTAAGGTGAGTCTCGTTAAAATTCGGGTCGAATTTTCTTTAAGGGGGAGTGAATGTCACGACCCAAAAACTAGGCTCTATTTTATTAGTAATAAATAATTATTATTTATTTATTTGCTTGTTTATTTATTTAAATTATTATTTATTTAAATAATTATGTGTGCATTTTGTGTGTTATAATATTTATGCTTAAGCATTTTATTTGGGTTATTTGGGTTAGTGTAGTATTGTTGGGTCTTAATTGTTAGTTGGGAGTGTAGTATTGTGTTAGTAGTTGGGGAAGGGGCCCGAGTGTAACATTTTGAATAATTTCCCCTACTCCCTCCCTACTCCTTCCCTCACCTCCCTCATCCTCACACTCCACCTCCATCCCTCTCTCCCAGCTCAAATTCTCTCTCTCTCCATTGTGGGTAAGTTTTCTCTTCTCTATCTTCTCTCTTCATTTACTTCCTCTTCCTCTCATAATCTCTCATTTCTTAAAACTCGAAATGTGTTTAGATCGTCGATAGGATCGCGTAGAACCAAAAAGAATTGAATTCCGTCATCTTTGAGAATTCTCAAGTAAGTTACTTTTCCACCATTTTGATGTTAAAATGTTCATATCATGTTCATATAATGCTTTTGTTGTTATGTTTGAAGTTTGGATGAGGTTGCAATTTATTTGGAATTTATTTGGGTTTTTGGTCAAAAATGGTGATTTTATGAATGTTGGGTTTGATTCTTGATTTTGGTGGTTATATGAGTCTTTTTGGACTTATAAGTTGTTTTGGTACATTAGTAAACTAGTTGGAAGGTTGGATTTTTGGTTGAATTGTGTTTTGGTATGAAAATGGAAGAACCCAGTTTGTTCTTCCCGAATTCCAGCATTTCAGAATATTGGACGACCGCCCAAAAATGTCTGGGCGACCGCGCATCTATCTGAAAGCTTTTGTTCTTGTTTGTGAGCTTGTTTGGGCGACCGCACAGTCCCGATTGGGTGGCCGCACAGAATATCTGAAAGTTTTCATTTGTTGGTTTGTGTGATTGAAGAATGCGTTTTAGTCTAAGTTTTGGGTGTCCTTCTAGTTGACCTTAGTGAACATTGTAGTACACTCTAGTGATAGAATTGGGTCCTTTGTGATGAGGTTTGTGATGGAAATTGATTAAGTGTTAATTGATATTATTGGAACACTTTAATTGTGTGTTGTTGGTTCATTTCACTTTCTTGGTGACTTCTTGGTATGATTCCCTACTTTGGAATCCTTTGTTGTTTATCGTGCTAAAATATTATTACTTAGCATTTAATTAGAAGCCCAGCTGGCATATTTGTTGCATCGGGCGATGAGAAATATTATAATGGCAAAGCCAAGTCCATTATAATGCTGACCATTGTTTTGCCCCCTTCTATACCCCCTTTTCCAGATTGGCCTTGGAAGGGATAAGTTAGCTTCCTTTGGGAATGTATCTAGCTACCGAGCATGACTTTGTGGCATGGCTCTTGTCCTTTGTGACACTCTTATGGTTATTTGTTCCGGTACCGGGGGTTTCTCTTCGGCTTTCATGCTATTATGAAGATGTTGATTGGTTGATCATTGGAGCTGCGCAGCGATCCTTTATTTGGATGTACCGGTTTGGAAAACCTTGGCTATATCCTTTGTTATGTGTTTATTTCCGCTGCTATCTGTTATGTGATAACTGCTACGTGCTAATTATGATTTATTATCGTATATTGCATCATAGCATGTCATGTAGTTGCATTAGTAACTTATTGAGATTTATCTCACCCCCTTTCTTTTATCTTTGTTTTTCCTTAACCCCCCCCAGGTGCTAAGGATTAGTCTCGCTGATCACGAGAAAGAGGACGTCGAGTGTGGATACATTCTTTTGGGGAAGGTTGTTATAGGTTGGTTTATATTATATCAATGTGTAACCTTTGTGGGATAGTTGTACCAAACAAGGACGTCATTAAGAATTGTATATTTGTATTTTGTTGGGCATAAACTTGTGGAAGTTTATGATAGTTGTATTTGGTTTTTGTCAAACTTGGATTTGTAAAACATTGGATCATCACCTTTTGGTATCAAAGGAAATTTTTAACCCCGATATTTCGCAGTTTTGGTTTTAAGTCGACGTCCAGCTCGCGGTCTCGGGCCCGCGGGGTCCGGGGTCGCGACATCTGATCAATCTGGACTCTGGAGGATGATGAGATAACGTCTATCTTTGCAGACTCATCTGATTAGGTCGTCAACATCTTCTTATCTGGGCTTTTCGGGAATCCTGGATAAGTCCTGCGCAATTCGTAAATACATGGGAGGTCCCTGTGAGTTCTAGAATGCCTAATAACTCATTTTCAGGTTGGGTACTAAAAGTATCCCCTCGGTGACGTTTCTTGCAAGGCATGGAGGGTCGTTGATTAAGAAAAGGAACCGATCTGAAACATGAGTTCTAAATCGAGAGAGGAATGAGAAAGAAGGTGACCAAGTTGGTCGAGTGGCTGAACCTTTGTCAGGCTACCTACGTATCCAAGTGGAATGAAGCCGATCGTAGTTCGAGACTTGCGGGGAAGGAAAGAAATGAGACATCGTCTTTTGCGAGGGATAGACAAATATCCGTCAAGCAGTAAAGTTACGTGGACCCTACTGGGGAGAAAAGAAAAAGAAATGAAACATCGTTGAGAAATAAAGTCATTGCGGATGGACTTTACAGAAACAAATCATTGTATAACAAATAAAGTCGTTGTAGATGGACTTTACTTGGGGAAAGAGGAGAGGTCATATGCACGGTTTGACAGGAAGTTTATGGAATTGAGAACAAAAAGAGGGATGAATTCTAACTTCCTATAGAGCGTAGATAATCACATAATTTATCGGTAATCCATGATACTTTGAGAAGTGCAGTTCCTCATATCGCAGAATCAGGTAACAGGTAACGCCGATTG
Organism: Campanula takesimana; assembly: GCA_026119855.1. Classification (NCBI taxonomy): domain Eukaryota; kingdom Viridiplantae; phylum Streptophyta; class Magnoliopsida; order Asterales; family Campanulaceae; genus Campanula; species Campanula takesimana. The sequence continues at coordinate 1,089,822 of JAOWBW010000613.1, read as the reverse complement.
TCTAGAGCTCACACGGTGCTACGCCTATAACTTTGTCAAAATGAAGGGCTTATGGATGATCCGACCTTCACTTATAAATTGATTTGGTAATTTTTAAGGTCTTCCAGACTAAATTCATTCTCTTAACATGAAGGGCTTATGAATGATTCGACCTTCACTTATAAATTGATTTGGTAATTTTTAAGGTCTTCCGAACCAAATTAATTTTCTCTACATGAAGGGCTTATAAATGATTCGACCTTCACTTATAATCTTTTGGGCTTATGGATGATCCGACCTCCAATTATAAATTTATTTGGTAATTTTTAAGGTCTTCCAGACCAAATTGATTTTCTCAACATGAAGGGCTTATGAATGATTTGACCTTCACTTATAATCTTTTAGGCTTATGGATGATCCGACCTCCAATTATAAATTGATTTGGTAATTTTTAAGGTCTTCCGGACCAAATTGATTAATTTTGAAAATTTACTAGAGTCTTCCGGACCCAATTTTGGAAATTTACTAGAGTCTTTCGGACCCAATTGATTAATGTTGGAAATTTTCTAGAGTCTTCCGGACCCAATTGATTAATTTTGGAAATTTACTAGAGTCTTCCGGACCCAATTGGAAATTTACTAGAGTCTTCCGGACGTAATTAATTAATTTTGGAAGTTTACTAGAGTCTTTCTGACCTAATTGATTAATATAGGAAATTTACTAGAGTCTTCCGGACCCAAATGGATTAATTTTGGCTTAACAATAAGCTGAGGGGGGTAAACTGTAAAATTTCTTGCCTGGAGGAATAACTGGCCGCGCGGCAAAACCTTCTGATTGGCTGATTTTCGTATGCGAGGATCGCTGATAGGCGCGCGAGATGGAGGGCTGAGATTGTGCCACGTCGCCTGGAGACTCTGGCCGCGCGGCTAGTCCCTTCGCTGGACAGACCCTACAAACAGCCGCACGCTGTCTCTTTCTTCTTCACTTTTCCTTCCTTCTTGGTCGAATTTTGAGAGAGAAAAAGAGAGATTTTGAGATATTTTTGCTATATTGAGATGGATTTTCAATATCTTTTCGGTGCTGAGCAACCTTTTGAGCAGGGTGGAGGTGCGGGACCACAGTTTGAGCAAGGCGAAGGAGCGAACCCGCCTCAACAAGAGGGGAAACATCAACTACGAGCGAGGATGGCTTCTCGCAACTTCCTTCCCGATGAGTGGCATTTCACAATGGGACAACACTTCGACTTGTACGCGGGCACCGACAAACATTGGTCTGGCGGGAGACTGATGGAGACGAAGGAGGTACCGATCTCGCTTTATTTTGTTCTTTGGGTATTTTATGTCTTTTATTTCATACTTGATGTATTGTTTTAAGACTGCATTAATTTAAATTAATCGTTTGTGATTATTTAATTTTCTGAGATTGTTGCTTATTTTGGGGACAGAAAATATATGTACAAGTAGATAAAATAAAGAATGTATGTACACTTTAATTTTTAGCACATAATCTATATTGCTAGTTGGGTAACGTACCTTAGCTGTGTTTACCTACAGAGGATGAAATCTCGTGGGTTCACGAGGGCAGTGGCAGAGATGTGGGGGAGATTGCCACCGGCTGGGACGGTGAAGGAGAGGATCCGGGCTCTGGGCTTCGGTCCATTTTTTGATGCTGTACGGGTTGTAGAAGGGACCGAGAAGGTGATGGGTCTGGTTGAGGCGATGAGGGAGTATTGGTGGAACACAACCCATGCGTTCTATTTTAGTTGGGGAGAGGTGACTGTTACTCCGACCGACTTTACTGCTATCACGGGGCTCATGTTTACGGATATGGATATTCCTTTTGATGAGTCCTTGGTGCGGACCCGCACCGTCAGGTGGAGCTGATTGGGATGCCCCTGGGCAAAGGTGTCAAGGGAAATGGTTTTGAGGCGGGTCGTTTGAGGAACTTGGTGGAGGAGGCTATCCAGGGTTTTGTTGAGGGTATTCATGATACTGACTGCCTGGTGCGGGCCATCTTGTGGTACTATTTGTCGCAGATCCTATTCCCGAGTGCGGGGACCTTTCGTCGGTTTTCTCTGTTGGGTGCTCTGGCTGATTTGGAGCAGGCGAGTCAGGTCTCGTTGGGCGGAGCCGGGCTGGCAGAGAGGTATAGAGCCCTTGATGTCTTCTCAAGGTCTAGTACCTCGTCTTTTGACTGTTTTCAGTTTGCCTTTGAGGTATGTCTCTGACTCAATCCTTTTCATTCCATGTTTGTCTTTTGTTTAGCACTGTATAGACTGAAATATTGCTTTTCCACAGGTGTGGGTCTACGAGCTATTCCATATTGCTCATTTTGCTATGCAGGGGGTGAAAGAAGTCCTGGTTATGAGGTTCTGGGCAAAGAGCAACTGGTTGGAGGGCCGCGTCAAGGCCAAGAAGACTCCCGATCTAGGGATTTTCACTCTGAGGTTGAGTGGTCCTTTGCATGAGGACTTCCAGTTCTTTCCTTGGTCGGATCAGGTGCTGGCAGGGGTCGGTCAGGCTTAGGATTTTACTGCTTCCCGCTGCTTCTTGATGGGGTTGACTGGGGATGCCATGTATCTTGGCGAGAGAGTCTGCAGACAGCATAGAAGACATCCTATGTTGTGGGCCCCAAGCGAGCCTCCGAGGGACATGTTGTATCCGGCTAGGCTGCGGAGGAGTGGTGAGTACCGGGTCAGGACTCCGGCCTATTTGTACCAGAGTGGGGCTGACTATGAATGGTTTGTGGAGCATGTATTGCTAAGTCCGCAGGTTTTGGCAAGGAGGCAGCCGGGTGCCTATCTGGATAGCTCGAGCAGGGGAGCTAGATATGGTATGGATATGCCGCGGTTCCCGGACAGTGCCCGGATGCAGCGGGGCGGTGTCGAGGTGGATTTCGATCTGACTCTGACTGAGGCTGATGAGGTTACTGGGGCTCAGCTTCCTCTGCTTGTAGCTACAGTATATTACCCTTTGATTTTCATTTCTATCTTGCACACACCTTTTAGACTTGTATCTGAACTGTGCTTATCTGTCCCAAGTGACCCGGGAGGCCTATATCCGCTCTGTTCGTCGGGGCAATATTTTTTAGAGGCTATTCCAGAGCTTGGCCACTGCTTGCACCTGCCGTCGGGATGATGTAGTGCTGCCTCAGCGTAGAGAGAGATCCCCCATGGAGGCTGAGAGTTTGAGGTCTGTCTGGAGTAGGAGCTCGGGAGCTGGTGGGTCCCGCCGTACGGAGCAGGGTGGAGAGGATGATGATGTGGACATCGAGGATTCTGACTCAGACTAGATGTAGTCCTTTTATTTCTTGCATTTTGTTAGAGAGAGAGAGAGAGAGAGAGGAGGATCAGACAAACATATTTTATGTACAATATTTTATTTTCCTTTTTTGGTACGTAATTAGTATTTTATTTACATGTTTTATACAATGCATGAGCCCTAGGGGTAAGATGGGGATTACACACTGTCGACAGTTCCACCTTCTTTATCGGACCTCTTTTATGCCTTGTGACCTTCGAAATGTCTGAAATGGGTCCATTCCGGCGTTTGTTGGGGACGGACTTGCAATCTATCTGAAATAGCTTATGTGGCCGCGTGGCCAACCATGGGGAAGGACTGGCCACGCGGCTAATCCCTGGTCTGACACAATTTTCATTAGATTTTTCCTTGTATGATCAGGACTTGAACTCCCTTATCTATATAATAACAGCCTGCGTAAACAGATGAGGCAGACAGCAGTTTTTCTTCTTTTTGCTCTAGATTTTGATCCTCCCACGCTTTTCTGATGGATACACACCCTAGGATTTCTGAGGAAAGACAAAACTATTTCATCAAGAGTTTGAAGCTCTGGGTTGGGAAGCTTTCGAGGACAACTCGTGCAAAATTTGATAGGAGATTCAGAATTAAGTGCCTTTGGTCCTTGTATAGGGTTAAGTCTGATGAGAACGTGATTCGTGCTGCTGCTAAATTCTGGGACAACGAAAATCATGTCTTCAACTTTTCTTACAATGAAATCACCCCTACGTATGAAGATTTTGTGGCTCTTTGTGGTGTGATAGTGACGGATAGGGTAGCCATGCCGCAGTCTCAAGTGCCTGCAGAACTTCGGGTTTCCCAACTGCTAAGGATTTCTGTTGACGATGCTAGGGGTTTACTGTTGGATGGTGGTGTCAACCACTGTGGGCTTCCCATCAGGTTTATTAATAGCACGGTAGAGTCTGACATGGCTCTGGATTGTCTGGCACTCTGTCTATTTGCTTCGGTATTATTTTCGCCTTACGTAGGAGTAGCTACGATGGGTTGTCTCGACATGGTGGATCAGGCTCGAGCCAATCGCAGTATTGTCCCTTGCTTGCTTGGCGACCTTGCATGGTATTGGAGAGTTGGCTTCGGGAGCTCGAAAGATGACCAGAGGAAGTACTCGACTGTTAACCTTGTGGCTGCAGGAGAGACTTCGAGTCTTGGAGGAACCTGTTGGGCCAGTATCACCATGGGTTTGCCAGAGTAGGCGCATAAAGCAGCGATTTGTAGGGATGGCTCGTTCTGCAAGGGTGACATATATGGCACATATGAGTACTGCTCAAATTAAGTGGATGGTACCTCACTGGGGGTGATTAGAGCACGGTGGTCTCAGAGTGGTCTCTGCATGATTTGGGTCCCTGCCTTTGGTGAAACCACTTATTACTATGCAGTGCGGGTGTGCCGTCAGTACGGGGTTCCTCAGACTATACCTTCATCATGGGATGAGACTTGTATCCGAGTTAATGTTAGGATGTTCTCTATGAGTGCCGGGGTTGCAATGCTCTTCGAGCGATGCTGGTCTTATGCTCTCATGCCTAGCATTCTTTGTATACAGAGATCACGTGACATAATTCTGTCTCGAGAATACTTGGACTGGTACCAGACGACCCTGGGGAATATGGGACAGACTCTGAGACGATTGAGACGTAGGGTAGTGGTACCTTATGTCTCGAGCAGACACTTGAGGGAGGCCTAGAATGTTCAACAGGAGGTGGAAACCGAGTTGGCTCAGCTAGCACCTACTGAGAGGAAAAGAGAGAGAGAAGGCCCAAGTGGGGTGACTCAGCTTAGGAAGGCTTTATTTAGAGATCCTACTAGACAGGCTAGACGCGGATGAAGAGACAAGAAACCGAAGAAGGATGAAGAAGAGAAAGAGGAGGAATGACTCTGAGTATCCAACCCCAGTCGTTGCAGACACATAGTTTAGATTCTATTTTGTTTTAGTTTATTTGAATTTCAAAGCAGGTTATTTATTCGCAGGTTCTTTCGAGCTTAGACTCATCAAATAAATGTTAACGTGTAGTGACTTGTGGAAATAGAGATTTTGCTTTAGTTCTAAACAGATTGTTTGCTTTATTTGAAATTTGCTCAAACCAGATTTAGGTTTTTATTAATTTTTGAGACCGCACCATTGAAGGCTGCCTATGTTCCCCTTTTACAAATAGGGCTAAGGGGCTCAGGTCACCTTAGTTCATTTCTGATTGTAGAAAGGAAGATAGAAGAGGGGGAAGTAGAGATGATGTAATAATAATTTTTTCTTTTTTTTTTTTGATTTTTTTTACAAGGGGGATGGTCGTTGTAGAAGACCGTTGATGGAGAGTACCACTGATGAAGAGTACCATTTGTGGAGAAAGACCGTAGTGGTCAGTTGTAGTAGTGGCGGAGATTGTAAACCTTGACTGGGAGGAGGTCGTTGTCGTCCATATATACCCAATCTTCATTCTGCTTGGTTAAGTGGCCCTTCTTGATGAGTAGTCAGACCTCTTCTTTCAAATCTTGACAATTGTCCGTACTATGTCCTTCATTCTAGTGGTAGGAACACATTCTGTTTGGTTCGGAAAGCTGCAGTGTCATAGTAAGACCAAATTCTTGCGTCAGTTACAGATTCTGCCCAAGAATCTCTCCCTTGCTCATTATACATGATTTTGCCCGGGAAAGATTTCTTGGAGACTCCGTTTGGCTCCAAAAACTCCCCTTTTTCAACTATAAAAACACCTCCAATCCATCATTGGAGGGAGGACTTTTGGACCCTTTTTTGACCTCTTTTGGCACCTTAAGAATTTCCCACCTTGAACCTTACTCTAGGCAATTTACTAAAGATATTATCTCCAAGTATTCAACCTCTTCTTCAAGACTTTTCAAGAGGTTCTCTTTGAAGGATATTATAGGTAAAATGTCTTAACTTTATTCTTTTTCTTCTTCTTCTTCTAATTCTTCTTCTTCTTCTTCTTCAATCAAATGTGCAATCACCCCAAAACCATTTGGGACATGACACCAATGGCCCTTTCATTACATTGAATTGGCCTAGGAGTTATCTCCCTACATTTTAAACAATAAAACCCGTTTTTTTATCATTATTCAAATAGGAGGATCAAATTTATCTTTAAAGTGAATTATGAACAAACAAGACCGACTTTGCTCGGGCGAAATGGGTGTTTAAGTACTTCCTATTTCGTAACCTAACCCCCGAACCCCTCATCCCAAAGAATCTTTGTTTTCGTAAATCAAACTTAGGCTCATAAACATTAGGTTTTCTTACGTTCCTCAAAAAAGTGGGTGGCGACTCTTAAAATCAAGTGGACATCCTAGGGTAATTCGCGCGCTCTTGCCAAGCCGCGGTTCCCCGGGGTATCTACAGTGGCGACTCCGCTGGGGACTGCTTGAGGGTTAAACTTGTGTTTCTGTTCATAATTCACTTTACTGGGCATTATGGAAATTGATATGGGAAGCACGCGCCTCGGACCTTCATTGTCCAAAACGCGCGCATCCCGCATCAAATTCCAGAATCGCCCACCTTCCATGTGTTCTTCCTATTCTTCCTATTATTTCATGCTAACAAACATTGCAGGGGTTTCATCACATAATCAGGACCAGGGCAATCCCCTGAGTCCATAAGTTTCTGACAATCTGACAGGTCAGCCCAAAAGCAGGCGCCTCCCATATAAAATGCGCCAGGCGCGCGCTTTCCACAACACCAGCCTGAGGCGCGCGCTTCTGGGCCAATTTCCAGGACAAGAACAGGTTTCAAGGACTGAACAGAACATTGGGGTGTGGGCACAGTTGCCTGCATCAGAACATAATTGGACCCTTGGACTGTTTTAATTTTGTGTTTATTTACTGGTCACACGGTGATTCGGGAGTTGTAATTTACGTGCTTATGTGTTTTTTTATCTTTTCTTTTCAAAAAATAAAACATAAAAAAAAAATTCACGTGATAGACCTCACACTACATGCACATTACTCCTATAAATTGCTCACTATCTAGTCGCACAAGTCCAACCCCAAACCCGTCGAGGCCCGTCCGAGATAGTTTCAAGCTCCACTCGACCTTGACTCTTTCGAAGCGGTAAACCTCAGCCCGTGGCATAGTTCATGACTACATGCCGGGGGTGACCTTTAAGCCTCTCTTTAGCCGAGCACAAACCACACAATTCTAGTTAGGGTCTAACACTCCGTGACCAAGTCGGTTTTCATGTACCGAGATTTCCCTAAACTAATGTTTTCAAATCATACATGCCAACTTGTTGAAACGGACGCAATAAAAATCCGTCCCCAAAATTTGTTATCTTGGACGAAAATAAAAATCCGTCCCCGCATGTATGCTTTACTACATTAATTTAGTTTAATCCTGATACATGTAGGATTCACAAACGTGATGGAATCCGATGAGTATATGGGACCGCGAGATGGTCTATATACTAGTGTGACGAATCCATTATCTTCTTAGAAACTCCAAAAGGGACCCGTTCCCTCCGACTTATAAATAAAAAAAAGAAAAAAGAGTCTTTTTCTTATGTGGTTCTAGTCGTGTGCCCAACTGTGTGTTCTCAACCTCTTCATGGACCGAAAGTGTGAACCGAGACTGACAAGGGCTACTTCTCCAATAATAGGTCCGATTGGTACTCTCCGCGTCTACAGGGATTCATCCAACAGGCTTGTCCGTGAACCGATCACTCCAACAGCTTCTGCATCATCAATGGCCGGCGACTCCAGCACCAACAACACCATGACTCTCAAGCAACTCTCTGCCATGGTCCAAACTCTTCAACAAAAAGTCACCACTCTCAACAACGAGGCTCAAACCAAAGAAGCCTTGTGACAAGCTCATGTCGACAGTCAAAGGGAGGCCCACGAGGCCAAGGTCGACCAATTGAAAGCCAAGCTTCTCAAGCTCTCCAAGAACAAGGGGGTTAATGACAATGAGGAATCCGAGTGGACCCAAGGCTTGTTTGAAAGCCCATATATTAGTGCCCGTACAAAAAAAGTGGAGGAACTAAGCACCGATAACAACGACCACAAAATGGTCGACTCCATCATGGCCTACATTGATCAGAAATTTGACGGCCTCAACAAGGGAAAAGGCTCCAACACAAGCCTTTATCAGTCATCCATTCTTATAAGCACGCTGGCCTCTCACCCCGACAAGTTCAAGATGCCCGACATTAGCAACTTTAAAGGCAACTCATGCCCGATGGCTCACATCGAGACTTACATTTGGGCTATGGTTCCGAAGAAGGTCTCCCCAAAAGTTATGGCTCAATGCTTTCCTCTCACCCTCGAGGGGGCGAAAAAATATTGGTATGAAACTCTCCCGCTCACTGTCCGTCTTGATTGGGATTCCGCTATGCTTGCCTTTAAAAATCAATATCAAGGCAACACTACTCACCGGCCCACAAGGAAGGAGCTCGAGAACACCACTCAAAGAGACAACGAGTCCTTCATTGACTTCACAAGGAGATAGAATGACAAGCTCTCTGAAATTGTTGAGAGGCCAAACACAAAAGAGCAAATGGACATTTTCCTCAAGTGTCTCAAGATTGATCTCCGCACCCACCTAAGTGGGGCTTGCTACTCCGACTTCTCCCAAATGTATGAGGCGGGGGTACGCATGGATGACTTGCTCAAAGAAATTAAGAAAGCCACTCCTACTTACCGATACAAGGCCGCCTCTAATTCAAACAAAGAGGCTTCTGTCAATGCCGTTACTACCGACAAGGGGAATTACAAGAAGGTCCCTCCACCACAAGGCAAGCGGTTCCAAAACGACCGCGTCTACACTCCTCTCAATGGCATGACCATCACTGAGGCCTATGAAGCTCTAAAGGCCAAGGGACAAATCACTCCTCTTCAAGGGTACAAGCAACCACAACCGCTCCGTCCCAACCATGCCCACCACAAGTGGTGTGACTACCATCAATGCACCGGCCACCTCACCGAGGATTGCTTCTCCATCCGCAACACCATCCAAGACCTTATAGACAAGAAGGAATTCATAATCCCTAATAAGGGTGGTGTCAATGTAATAGAGGTAGGAGAGTTTGAAGGAACCACTCATTCGATCCCAATTATGAATGAGGGCTCCGATGGCATGAATAAACTTGATAAGTCTTGTTATGTTGTGACTTATGATGAGATTATGAGGGAAGTCTTAGAGAATAGGAAGAAGAAGCTACAAGGGTCCGTGAATGTGCTCACCCGCAGTGGCCGGGTAATAACGAGCGCCTCGGTTCCCACAAATACATCAACCAACACCTCTTCTCCAAGATCGCAAGCACGCGACATACCCGAAGATCCTTTGTTAACACAACTCAAGAAGACACAAGCCAACATATCCATCTGGGACCTTATTGCATTATCAAAGAAACACCGAGACCTCATCATCAAGAACTTGGATGACACATCAGTCTCTCCCAACACCACTCCCGAAGACCTCACAGCAATGATAGGTCACATTCACTTCGGCAATGTCATCACTTTTGCTGACATGGACCTCCCGCCATTTGGGTCCGATCACAATGAAGCCATCTACCTCAAAGTAAAGGCAAGGGGGAGACCCATTTCAAGAGTTTTAGTAGACGGTGGTTCCGCACTCAACTTAATGCCTAGCCGAGTCATGGGCATACTGGGGCTCAAAAGCTCCGATTTACAACCTTCTACCCAAGTCATTAGAGGGTACGACAGCACTGCCCGTACAGTCATGGGAATGCTAGAAGTCGATATCGAATTTGGAAGCATGATCATGTCCGTCCCATTCCAAGTACTTGATGTCCCAGCTTCGTTCAACTTACTTTTGGGCCGACCTTAGATCCACAGTTCCAATGCTGTCCCTTCCACTCTCCATCAGTGTGTCAAGATCAGAAATGGGGATGAGATAGTCACCGTCATGGCCGAGAATGTCACCATCCACAGAAATGGGGGACAACCCGTTTACCAAGTTCAACATGGGATAGAAGATTCCACTCTCTCCGGCGTCAATGCCATCGACAAAGAAAGGGGAAATGGGCAATGGACCCTCGGTAATCCTAAAATCCTCCGTATGATGAGGAACATGAATCAATTTCCCGGTCTAGGCTTAGGGAGGCATCAATAAGGAATATTGCACCCCGTAGAGGTTCCTTTTGTCAGAAACAAGTTTGGTTTGGGGTACGAGCCTACCGAAGATTACTTAAAGTACGAGCAAGCAGTCAAGAATCAAAAGACCCGAGCTCGCAAAGAAGTTCGACAATATGAAATCCCTAACTTGAGGCCTTACCGTAACACGCTGAACGGTTATTTTGTTCGCCAAGGGGAAGATGTTCCATACATGATCTTTCCCGAGCCATGGGTGAACAACAAGGGCGTCAGAAAGCCCGGCCTCGAGATCTTCACTGATTGCGAAATTCCGACATGAGAAAGGGAGCCTATTCCAATGTCACCCCGAGAGTGGTGGGGCAGGAAAGTGACTATTGAGTCCGAGGTAGAGATTACCGTGAGGGAAGAACTATCCGATCTAGCCTCCATGTTCAAAGAATTTGCCATCATGGGTGATTGTCAAGTCAACGCCAACTCCGACAACACAGAAATGGAGAGTCCATCTATCAGCGAGATCCAGCCAAGCTCCGAGCCAATCAACAACTGGTATTCTACGAAGGGGCCCATGGTATCCAAGGAATTTATAGTCCAAGAAATGGGTTGCATACCCCGCACAGCAACAGAAGAAGAGCGACTCACACTTACTTTCGAGTCCGAGAGTGTTTCTAATACCCTCACCCAAGAGGATATGGAGGCCATAGCCGAGCGTGTGTTTCCTTTCTTTTCTAATGAAAAATTCGATATTTCTAAGTACCCCGAGATTGCAAACATCATAAATGATGAATTAACTAATAACGAACTTAATGAACAAGTTAATAACGATTCAAATTATGATGAAATAGACCACGAAAACATAACATACCTAAATGAACTAGCTCAACAGGTTCGTTGTCATGGTGAAAATGGTCCAGGGGCTGATGAGGAATTGCATGTTGTTAATCTGGGTACCGACGAAGAGCCGAAAGAAACGATGATAGGCAGCTTCTTCAAGTGGGAAGACAGAGATAGATTGACTGCACTGCACAAAAAATTTGTGGATGTATTCGCATGGTCGTACAAAGACATGCCGGGTTTGGACAGAAAGGTCGCAGAGCACAGAATTCCGATCAGAGAGGACGCCAAGCCAGTAAAGCAGAAACTCAGAAAGATCAAGCCAGAATGGTCCCTACAAGTCAAAGAAGAGATTGAAAAGCTCCTCATTGTGGGTTTCATCAAAGTCATTGAGTATCCGACTTGGTTAGCCAACATTGTGACAGTCAGAAAGGCAAACAGCAAGGTTCGAGTTTGTGTGGACTTCCGGGATTTGAACAAAGCTTCCCCGAAAGATGATTTTCCGCTACTAAACATCGACATGCTCGTCGATTCGACTGCCAACTATGAAGTCTCGTTTGTGGACGGTTTTGCCGGTTACAATCAGATTCTCATGTCCGAGGAGGACCAACACAAGACACCTTTCACAACACCATGGGGCACTTTCTGCTGCACAGTCATGCCGTTTGGGCTAAGGAACGCTGGGGCTACGTACCAAAGGGCTGTTACGGATCTATTCTATGACATGATTCATAAAGAGATCGAGGTCTATGTAGACGACATGATCATCCAATCGAAGGGAACCAAATATCAACATTTGATCGATCTTCGCAAGTTCTTTAAACGACTCTGACAACACAACATGAGACTCAACCCCGCAAAGTGCACTTTTGTGGTCACCAGAGGAAAGGTTCTCGGTTACATGGTCACTGAGAGGGGAATTGAAGCTGATCCCTCCAAGATCAAGGCAATCATTGACATGCCTCCTCCAAAGACGCAGAAAGAAATCAAAGGTTTCATGGGCAGACTTTAATACATAAGTCAGTTTGTGCACCAGCTCACTTCCATGTGTGAACCAATTTTTAAGCTACTCAAGAAGAATGTGGCTCTAGAATGGACCGATGCTTGCCAAGAAGCCTTCGACCAAGTGAAGCATTACTTGACATGCCCTCCAGTTTTGGTTTCACCGCACAAGGAGAAGCCTCTCTTGCTCTATCTCACTATCAATGATGAAGCCCTATGGGCTATGTTAGCACAAGAACAGCGAGACTCCACAAAAGAGAATGCTATCTACTTTGTCAGCCGCCGGTTTAAAGGAGCTGAGAAGAACTACTCTGTCTTAGAAAAGTCTAGTGCGGCATTGGTTTGGGTTACTCAAAAGCTCAAGCACTACATGGAGGCCTTCCCAATCAAGTTGGTATCAAAAGTGGACCCGCTCCGCTACATCTTCGAGAAACCTTTCATGTCAACAAGAATAGCCAAATGGTATTTCATGCTCGCTAGCTACGATATCACTTACGTCACACTAAAATCCATTAGGGGGAAGGTGTTCAGTGATCAGCTTGCTGAATTTCCGTGTGACGAAGTGAAGGAGGAAGACGTACAGTTCCCCGACGAGCATTTAATTTGCGCTACAACAGAGGAAGATAAGTGGCAACTTTTTTTCGATGGCGCGGCCAATAAGCATGGATATGGCATAGGGATGTTACTTGTCGATCCAAAGGACATGTATACCCCAATCGCTGTCCGCCTCGAATTTGAGGCCACCAACAACATCGCCGAGTACGAAGCATGCATAGCGGGGCTCGAAGTGGCCCTCGAGAGAAATGTCACGAGCTTAGAGGTATTTGGTGATTCCTTGCTAATCATCAATCAGACATCTAGAAAGTGGAAGATTCAAGACTCGACTTTGCAACGGTATGGTCAACATCTCGAGGAGTTGGTTGAACAGTTTCAAGAAATCACCTTCAACTACCTGCCAAGAGACAAGAACCGTGTTTCTGATGCACTAGCCACCATCGCTTCACTGGTCGAAATACCCGAGGGTAAAATGGTGAAACCCTTTAAAACTTCCCGAAAAAATAGTCCGGCATACTGCATGAGTATCGAGGTCAACAAGGTCCAGGCAAGCTCCCCGTGGTATTCAGATATCATGAATTTTCTCAAGAATGGCGCTTATCCCGAGGATAGCAATAAGAAGTCTCAAATGGCGTAGCAAAGACTAGCCTCTCGATATGTACTAATCGGAGACCGAGTCTATAAAAGGCACCACGAAGGGATCAATCTCCTATGTGCAAATGAGACCGAAGCTCAAGAAATAATGCATGAGATCCACGAAGGTGAATGTGGGCCCCACATGAATGGGTTTATGTTGACCAAGAAGATACTCCGCATGGGTTATTATTGGAGTACCATGGAAAGAGACTGCATCGAGAAAGTCAAAAGGTGCGCCAAATGCCAATTCCATGCCAACCTACAGCACGCTCTGCCCTCACAGCTTTACAACATGACCACGCCATGGCCTTTCTCTTGTTGGGGGATAGACATCATCGGCAAAGTTCACCCTACTGGCAGCAACGGACAATCTTTCATCCTAGTAGCCGTGGACTATTTTACAAAATGGGGCGAAGCACATGCTTACCGTGTTCTCAACGCCAAGAAAGTGGCTGAATTCGTGAAGACCCACATCATGTGCCGGTACGGCGTTCCTCATGAAATCATCTCAGACAACGGTTCTCACTTTGAGAAAGAGATGGACGCGATCTTGATAGAATACAAGATTACCAAGCACAAGTCATCTCCATACTGCCCTCAAGCAAACGGCACGGTCGAAGCAGCCAATAAGACAATCGAGACCATTGTGAAGAAAATGGCCTCCACCGGAAGGGATTGGCCCGAAAAGCTACCTCTAGCATTGTGGGGCTACCGCACGTTAATACGGACAGCAACTGGAGAAACTCCTTATGCATTGGTGTATGGTTCCGAAGCTGTACTCCTAATAGAGCTCGAAGTCCCATCCCTACGGGTCCTCCTCAAGAACCAAGTCAATGAAATCGATTGGATGCAAAGTCGATATGAACAGCTAGCTCTACTCGACGAGAAAAGGCTAAGGGCACTCGAACGTACGAGATCCTATCAACAAAGAATGACAAGGGCTTTCAACAAAAAGGTGAAGCCTTGAAACATCAATGTTGGAGATTTGGTCCTAAGACAACACTCTCCTAATGCCATGAACCCCCTTGGAAAATGGGGACCCCGATGGATCGGTCCGTACGTGGTCAAGAAGATACTAAGCTGCAGTGCAGTCTGACTCGCGGATTTAGACGGAGACCAGCTGCCAAAAGAAGTCAACCTCGACAAGTTGAAGAGATTCTACGCTTAATAAATGAAGACCATCAAAAAAAAAAAAAAAGCTCGCTAGGTCGAAAACCCGCAAGGGCGGCCTAGGTAAAAATTAGAGTACGAGCAAAAAAGAAGCCCGCTAGATTGAAAACCCGAAAGGGCGGTCTAGGCAAAAAACAGGGTGCACAAAAAAAATGGTCTTCATTTGTTTGAACTATGGAGACCTGAGCCTCTACACTGGAGGAACGTAGGCAACCTTCGGGTGCGGTCTAAAACATAAACAAATACCCAAATCATTCCAAATTAACAAGATGCAATTTTATTCAAATCTCAAATCATTCAAGCCATTACAACGGATTTTGTTGAGCTACTAAAAAACATAAGACATTAAATCCTAACAAAGTGGCCTAATTGCAATCTCACGGGTACAAAGAAATATATAATCTTTCTTCGGTTTGGGGACCCATTGGTTTTGGGGACAGCCTTTAGTCTTCTTGGATGGGGGCGGAGCATTCTCGAGACCACCAAGACGAGAGAAGACACTAGGACGAGACAGAGCTTCATCAACGGCCTTCCCTTTACCTTTGTCAAGCGGAACCTTAGCGGGAACAACCATGGGACGCTTCCACACATGAAAATAATTTCCCTTACCCTTCTTCTTCTTAGGCAAGTAACGGGGCCTATAATCCCTCATGTGGACCACCGGCTTCACGGAATCAACGGCAACAACACTCTCATTTGGCCTTCCCAAACGGTTAAAGACGCTTGGACGTGCCTTCGCAATTGGGGCAATGGGGACGGACTTATCGCCTTCGGGGACGGAAACTTTGACTTCAAAAGTAAAGGTCATCGGGGCCATCGCTACAAGAATTTTGAGGTATAGAGTAAGGGAAAAGATGCAGAATATTGCTGTGTGACCATTCTGATCGAAAATGGTTTAAATTTATAGCTGTTGGAGTGCCCTGCTCAGAAAAGAAAGGGGCTGGAATTCAGCAATCCAGAAGCGCGCGCCTCCGACAAGCGACACCAGCCGTACGCGCCTCTCAAGACCAAAGCCAGGCGCGCGCGCGTTTGACAGCAGACAGAAATAGAGCATGCCCTTGTCAGTTCAAGAAGGAAGCCCAGGCGCATTCAAACGCCTTCAACCTGCAAGAAACCAGATCCCAGCACAAAAAAGGAGTTCAAGCAACAATAACGAACACATTTGGGCACATATTTGTTTGTAAAGAGTCGGCACTTAGGACCGAGTCTAGATAGATAACTAAAAAGGCGTAGTAAATAGCTAGGATTGTAAATACATGCTAAGTGTTTATTACAGCTAAATAAAAAGTGTTTTCAGTCTCTCGTCCTCCCCAGAAGGCTACTCAGAATCATCATCATCGGCAGCACCGTGCCCACCCCCACTGCTGCTCTCAGTCTCCTCGCCGTCATCATCATCATCATCATCAGCGGATTCTTCCTCCTCAGATGTCTCCACCACAACATTATGCCGGGTCCTCTTGGCAGCTCTCCCTGACGAACTGGCACCGCCCCTACTCTGGCTACCTCCTTGGCTCAGACTCCTGCTCAGTGACTGCCTCGCCGAAGAGACAGCCTCATCAATATCCAGTGCAGCATCCCTACAGCCTCATCCCATACCCCAAGCACCTTTGACAGCTCCTCTCGTGGCACCAGAGACAGCACCAGCAGCATCTCTAGTCATAGCAGAAATGTCCCTACACAGCCCTAGCACCCTCTCCTCCAGCTGACGGAGTCTCCTCCTCATCCCTTTGTTCTGTCTGCCCAAGTGCCTATAAGCAGCTACAGGTACCTGTTACAACGGAGGAGAGAAAAGAAAATTTCATCAATACAAGGAACCGAAAAGCAAGACTGGAACTGAGAAATGCAAAGATAGTCTGAAAAGTGTACCACAGCAGCCTGAACAGGAGGCTCTCTCTCCGCCAACATGTCCTCAGGAACAATCTCCCTCTGCTCCTCGAAAACTCCAAAGTTTGAATAAGTATAGTATGAAGGAGGCAGAGGTGGATCAAAGCAATATCCAGCACCGGTGGGATAGAATCGAGCCGAAGTCTGTGGAGTAGCATGTGTCTCCCTTGGATCAGTAAACATAAAACCCTACTGGAGGTTATGCTCCCTGAATAACCCATAATCCTGCTCTAGATGAATGAAAGGAATAGCATCAACCCCGCAATGTAGACTGTCGGGTCTGCCTCTGAAAGAGCCCTCCAGTTACAAGGACAAAAGGGAGGAACATCAGGAACCGCTGGCCTAGGAGGGTGGTGGAAGTCCGTCACCTGGCTACCATGCTGCCAGAACACTCTCTCTCCAAGATGCATCGCCATTCACTCCACTGAGCTCATCAGAAGCCTCGAGCGGGTGGGAATCAGAGTCTGCTCAATAAAAGAATAAATAACTCTCCACGGGAACAAAGAGGAGGCGAAAGTATCTGGCCTCAAAGCATCCAAGTGGCGTCGAGCCGAAAGCAGGCTAATGGGAGCAGTACCAGTCCGCACGTTCCTCTCCCTATACGACCACCTCACACAGTCTGGATACTGGGGATGGCCCTCCCTGTTGATCTTGAAGTCCCTCAGGTCCAAGACAGCGAAGGCCCATAGCTGCAAAACAGAGGCAAGAACAGAATTAATGACAAGAAAGCTGAAAAGAAAAGGGAAAACTGTATACCTCCCACAACAAACTGAAGCCCGTGACCGAGCTAGTGGTCGAACGGCTGGTTAGATCCATGCCGTGATAACAAGCAGCTAAGACCGCTGCGCCCCAGTTATACTAGCCAGCCTGGTCCAAATCTACTAACAAGTCAAGCAGAGCCAAGGAGGCCGAGGATCCTCCACTCGCAAATAGAGTATGGGACAGCAGGTACCATAGAAAACAACGGGCCACAGCATCGACCCGCTCAGCAGTAACACCCAAAAGCTCAGCTTCAAGAATGCTAAAGTATCGACGGATGCTCCCCCAAGTGACCCGGTAATTCTTCACCGGGAAGCCACAGTCAACCAAGGCCAACAGCTCATCAGCAGTCCGAAGGGTCCCTCTCAAAACACAAGGGACAGGCTCCTCTGCAAACGGCAACCCAGTCAATGCCGTGAAGTCAGTGGGCGTCATCGTGACCTCTACCATGGGTAGATGAAAAGTATGGGTGGTGTCCCACCATCTCTCTCTCAGAGCCTGAATAACATCCGGATCATTCTTCAATGCCGGCAGACTGGTAATAAAGAGGCTGAATTGGGTGGCCTAAACTCGAGCCCTGACATTCTCAGGCAACTTTCTCCAAATGGTAACCGGACCATGAGCTCCGCCTCAAATCTCCGACAGGCGGCTCCACTCTTGAAAAGAAACAAGAAACAACAAAAATTTCGTCAGGATAACGGCTAGAAAACGGACAAACCCAAAACAGAAATTTCAACATGCATGCAAGTGTGTGGGCATGAAAATGGGTATCCGAACATGTTTCTTGCAATAAATCAACAACAACAACAAACAGCGACGATTAACAAAAGAAGTTGCAGCTGGTACATGAGCAAACTCGGGTCCATCGCCTCAATTCCAACCTCGGGCTCCTCGCCCTGTGGCATCTCGAATGGAGGAGATTGTAGACGATCCGACATCATTTCTATGATAGAATTGCTCCTAGAACAACAAGAAAGTGTTTTGGGGTGATTTCTCCGCGAAAACTTGGTTCAGAATTTGGAGGGTTCTTTGAAATTTTGAAAACTCGCCGGAAAAGTGAACCGCCTGTTTATATATGCTGAACTTATACGCAAGGCGCGCGCCTCCTGCCATGCCATTCAGATGCGCGCGCTTCCCGTATCAAACACCAGACGCACATGCCTTCTGCAATCTAACAAGTTCAAACACTACTTCCCACGCGGGAATCAATATGTCACATCCATGCTCATCTGAGTTTCAGCTCCACCTCCACAAGCTGAATGAAGTCTGTAACGGACACCATTAATTCTCAAAAAATCAGTTTTTACAATTCATCCCCAGCAGAAAGCACTCCGCAGTCAACTGTGCCCGCACCCTATCAAAAGTCAAAGTCAAACAGTCAACCTCAAAGTGCGACTCACGGCAACAACGTGGTCCTGGGTGAGCCACAAAAATCACCACCTCCTCATTAAGCAAAATCTACATCCATTCAAACAAACGGTCCTCCGTGTCCCGCACTTCAGCAAACGGTCCTCTGGGTCCCGCACTTCAGCAAATGGTCCTCCGGGTCCCGCATCCAACCAAACGGTCCTCCGGATCCCGCACTCAAGCAAACGGTCCTTCGGATCCCGCACTCAAACAAACGGTCCTCCGGGTCCCGCATCCAAGTAAACGGTCCTCCGGGTCCCACATCCCAGTAAACGGATCTCGCTATCAGCAAACAGGTCCCGCTTCCAGCAAACGGATCTCGCTATCAGCCAGACAGGCCCGCTGTCAGCCACGGTGGGCCGCTTCATGCCACCGAACCTTTTATTATCAACCAAAGCCACTCACACAGGGAGCGCACCTCCATCCCTCGCAATTTCAAATTTCTGCTTTTATCGAGTCTTTTCTTTTTTCTTGGTGATGTCCTAGGCGGATGTCTGTCTTTTGTCGGCGCTTTTGCTTCGTAATCCACACTGCCGAGGGGCTCTGTAGACACCTCGCCTTCAAAAAATTGATCCATTTTCTTGTAACTCTATTTTTTTTGCAATAAAAACGAGAGCATCTATAATGGGTTTAACATATGTATCCAACGCATCCAAACCGTCTTTAACGCATAAATTAATTATATGACATAAACATCTTATATGAAAAAACTTACCCCCAAGTGACGGTTGACAAATAAGCTTCAACTCCGGTATACTAGCGGTATTAGCACTAGCGTTGTCGAATGAAATAGTGAATATTTTTTGAATAAGACCATACTTTGCCAAAACGCCGTGCAACTTTCTACAAATATTTTCCGCGGAATGGGGTGGTTCAAAACTATCATATGCAATTAATCTTTTTTGTATAGTCCATGAATTATCTATCCAATGGCATGTAACACCCAAATAACTATTTCTAAGCCAATGATCACTCCAACCATCGGCACAAATTGAAACTCTATGATTTAATTTTGCTAAATCCTCAATTAATTTTAATTTATATTCCGACATCACCATTTTAATATCGCGTACTAGAGTCGACCGTGGCACTTTATGACCGGATGGATTTAAAGAAAGTCTAATAAAATTTTGAAAAAAATCATCATCCGCAAAATTAAAAGGAAGCCCTTTAACACACACAAATTTGGCCAACTCTTTCCTATAAAAGATATTATTAAATTTAAATAATATCGAAGACGTACCTTGGCCTTGAGCAATTGGATTGAATTGTAATTGAGATTGATCGCCCTCAATCCCAAGTTTGTCGGGATGTTTTGATGACATATGCGCGTTCATTGACCCATACCCTCCACCCTTTTTAAAGCCGTACCATTTTGGACAATAGTTGCATTGCGCTTTGAAATGGATATGGTCATTGGGGTCAATTTGTATTTTTTGGAAATGGATCGCAAAAATGTCGGATCTAGATTCTCGTGGTTGACGTTGTTGTGCTTGTCCTTGTCCGCGACTCCGACCACCTCGACCTCGGCCGCCTCTACCACTTTGACTTTCAACAACATTTTCTTCCGTCCCTTGCTCATTTTGATTTTCAACAAAGGGTTCCTCAAAAAATTGATCAAAATCTTGGTTTTGGGAGGTAGAATCAACATGAGACTTGCCAAGATTTCGAGATGAAGACATTTTTTTAACTGAAATCTGGAAAACTAACTGAAATCTTGAAATTTAACTGGAAAATGTCAAAAAACTGACTGGAACCGTTAAAAAATTAACTGGAAATCTGAAAAAATTAACTGAAAACTGATAAAACTAACTGGAACCGTTAAATATGACTGGAAATCTGAAAAAATTAACTGAAAACTGATAAACTAACTGGAACCGTTAAAAAACTGACTGGAAATCTGAAAAAAATTAACTGAAAACTGATAAACTAACTGGAACCGTTAAAAAACTGACTGGAAGTCTGAAAAAAACTAACTGAAAACTGATAAACTAACTGGAACCATTAAAAAACTGACTGAAATTCGTTAAATAACTGACAGGAATCTGGAAACTAACTGGAATCTGTTAAATAACTGACTGGAAACTAACTGAAATTTGAAAATTAATTGGAGTCTTTGAAGAGTAGAGAGAGAAATATGGAGAGAAGTAGGTAGGGTAGAATTGTGGGAAAAGATTGGGAGGTGGGAGGGGATATTTATAGTATCAAAAAACTGGAAAAAAAACTTTTTTTTTTATTTTCTGCATTATAGCCGTTTTTGGTCAGAAAAGTAACAGCCAAAAACTGACAAACTAGCCGTTTTGGACCTTTCTGGTCAACTGGCCGTTGGGAGGGGCCACACTGTCATTTCTGGAAAAATCAGGTGCATAATGCATTTAGCCGGTTTAACCGCCGGTCCAACCGGTTACTTAACCGACGGTTATAACCGCCGGTTTACCGGTTGGTGGAATCTCTAACCTTAACCGGACCGGCCCCATCCGGTTAACATCCGAAACGGTTGGCCGGTTTTGACCGGCCGGTTAACCGCCGGTTAGCCGGTTCCGGTGGAGATTTGGACACGTCTAAGTAGATATTGTCGTCAGTGGGTAAGAGAGAGAAAATATAACATTTTAGGTAAGTAACAATAAGTATGGGACGCCCAGAAGTAAATAAATAGCAATAAATATGGGACGGATGGAGTATAAGGTGAGTTAGTTCAATTTAATAAAAATTTCAATGTTTGGGGACTTAAAATAATCTATAGTCTCTTTCAGAAAAAGATCACTTCGTCCCTCCCAGTCAAATGTCTTTATTTTGCTTTACATAAAAACTTTAAAAAAAAATGTTGTGAGTATGAAATGTATTTAGCACAGGAGGATTGGGTTGGGAGTTTTTGTTGAGAGATTGACAAGTCGGTCATATTGTTCATTTTAAATAAAAAGAAACTAAAAACTTTACGTTGAGACAAAACCAAATAGAAAATAAGAAATTTAAACTGAAATAAAGGACGTACGTTTTCTGACATTTGGGAAGGGGGTTGAATATGGGAAGAAACGCGTTTCCATAAAAAAATTATTTGAGTTTTTCTCTAATACAAGATGAATTTATTTTATTCAAAAAAAATTATAAATATTCAAAATGTCGAAGTAGGAAGTTTGTTTTGCGCCGGAAGGAGTAAATATTTGCCATCTGTATGAAGACTTTCTTTTCACAAAAATTGACTAAGATGATTTAAAACGAGTCAATGTGTTTGGGGATAAAAACTGCACTGTTTTTTCAACGTGATGAAGAGTTCTGCTTGTCTTGAATCATCATGAAGAGTTCTGCTTGTCTTAAGAACATCCTGCATCCTGAACCTACAAGTTGCCGTTATATGACTTACAGATATCTTTACTTATTAATTGTGTTTTATTTGGATAATGTTTCATCTCCTATTTTTCAAGAACACAAAACAAATAGTGCGACACGACTCACAAAGAACATGTGACCAAATTGAGACTCAAAGACCAAGTCTAAGGATGACTCTTATCAAACGGGAATTGACTAACTAACTGTCCGAGAATCAAGGACTCGTCATCCTCACTAGTTTGTGATTTATTTAGTATAAATAGCACACATCGGTTGTAATGCACACACACACTTTTTGAGATCTACTTAGCTCACATTTGCTCATTGTACCCTTTATCACTATTACTAATAAAATATCATCTTTGAGGTTTTATGCCGGCGAACAAGTTGTTCAAGGGCTTTCCTCGTTAATTATCGTGTCTTTACTTTCTTGGATTCTTTACAATTTCATTCCATTGTACCCGATTCCATTTCACAAAGTTAGATTATAAAATTTGACCAAAACAATTTGGCGCCGTCTGTGGGAAACTTTGGTCTTATAATTGTCAAAGGAATTCGAGATGTTGACTGCATTGTCTTCAACCATGACATCAATTGGTTGATGGCAACTGTGGAGACAATCCCAGCCTCATCAGCCGTGATATCTTCAACTCAGAGCATTGGAGGTGTCTCAAGACCAATCCAGATTCAGGATGGATCATCCACTGCCGCAAATCAAGAGATCCCTATTGACATCGCTTCCAACCTGACCACCATGATGCGTGAAATGAGGAACCAGATTCAAGTCCAGAATGATACTTCTACCATGCTGATGAACCAAGTTGCTAGGTTGCAGAATGAAGTAACTTCTCTTCATGGAGGAACGCCAGCGATACAACAGACAAGCTTCCCTGGTATCTTTCAGTCTGTAACTCCAAATGCACCTTCTATCCTGTACTCTCCTTATCAACCAAGTAGGCTTGCTTTTGGGAGTGACATTGCTGGATCGTCTGGATTTGGTGGGATTACGCCGGCAACCAGCATGATCAATAGCACAATCATCAATCATGAAACTGTCGTTCCAACTTCAACAACATTCCTGACTCCTACGACAATGGCAGCAGGGAGTTTTAACCCTCAAACTGATTTCAATCATTATAATAATTATCATTTTGCTACAGCTAACAATGATGCAGGTAGTCTACTTGGCCGACAGATACAGGAACTGAAGGATTTGGTCATGAGCGTACCAGGATTGACTATACCACACAATCAGGCTACTCCAACCTGTTCCAATGAGTCTCGTTTTGCTCCAGCTATAGCCGATGTCATTATTCGTAAAAAGTTCAATCCACCCCATATGAAACAATATGATGGTGCCACTGACCCGGCCGAGCATGTTGCACTCTATCAGGAGAAGATGGACGTGGTCCACATCCCACCTCAGTATAAGGAAGCATGTTTTTGCAGGGGCTTTGGCTCAACTCTTATAGGGGCAGCCTTGCGTTGGCTGATCAACCAGCCTCTAGGCTCTATTGGATCCTATGCTCAACTTATCAATATGTTCACTAATCAGTTTTCTTGTAACAGGGTATTTGAGAAACTGACAAGTGATCTTTACAGGGTGGTCCAGCAACCTGATGAGCTTCTCAAAGATTATCTCAGTAGGTTCAACAGGGAAGCAGTGACCATCACCAACCTGGATACTACTACTGCAATAGAAGCATTAAGGATGGGACTTAAAAAGGACTCACCCTACTACGATGATCTAGTCATAACACCTTGCAAAAGGTTGGATGAAGTCAGAACCAGAGCATCCAGATTCATCAGATTGGAAGAAGACATGTTGCTTCAGGAGAAAACGACAAAGAAGAATACAACTTCAGACCATTCCAGTGGCAAATCAGACTCATTCCATTCTGGCGGCAAGATGGAAACATCTCATGCCAGAACTAATAGGGGAAAACCCTACTCTAAACCTGACTCCTCTAAAATTCATGTTGTAGATGATAATGATGAGGATGATGATTCTTCATACCCCAGAATAGATGACTATTGTTTCTCTGTTGATATTGAAGGATTGATCAATGCCATGGACAACCTGGGTGAGAAAGCAAGATGGCCCAAGAAGGCTGACAAACCTTCAATATGGAAAGACAAGTCCAAGTGGTGTGCATATCACGAAGACTTTGGGCATACTACAGAGAATTGTATTGCACTTAGAAAGGAGATTAGCCATCTGTTGTCCAAAGGTCTCCTCAAAGAATTGCTTGGTAGAAGGCGTGGGCGTATCGAGGACCGTGCAGACAGCCAGGAGAAGCAAACTGAGAATCCACCATCTCATCCACCTCCAACCAGAGTCGTCAACATGATAAGTGGTTGCTCAGATATCTGTGGAACAACTTATTCGGCTGCAAAACTGTTGGTAGTGGTGCCCTAGGCACGTTTAATAAACGTTGTAATTGTTATCATTTATTTCATATCAATAAAGAAATGTTTTGATTATTATTGTTCATGTTTACTTATAATAATCTCCGTCCCTAGTACTTGTTAAGAACTAGTATAAAGGCTAAATGATCATGGGATGATCATGTTAGATTTATGGGTACTTGTTTGGAACAAGGTACTGGACATGACCCGCTGTATGAGATTTATGTCATGGTCTATGTCGAACATATATCTCATATTAGTTATGTCATTCGAATCCTTAGACATGAAGTTATTATAGTCTTCCACTTGATGAAAATTATGTTTGACATATTCAAACGCTACCTTTAACCGGGTAGTTATAAAGGGTATGATTGACATAATCGGATTCACGTAGGGAAGAATAATAAGCTAAATAGATTTGTCCCTCTACGGAGAGATGTCAAGCTTGGGCCCCTCGAAGGAATGATGTTGATGAAATGTTCGACTGGACTCAAATGGGTTGATTGGATCAATAGCATTTGAATTATCAACATATTCGGAATCGAGAAAGTATTGAACAAAGACAAGTTGACTTGTTGACCATGACTTGTGTTCAATGACATCGTGGACAAAAGGATTGTGACATGTTCTAAAGGAATGCGAACTTGTATCTAGTTATACTATTTGGGTAGGTATGACGGTTTGCTAGAACCTAATCATATCTTATGGTTTCATGTTTGAACCCATTGCCAACTTAGTATAATCCTAGAGGGTCACACACAATAGAAAGAATCTTTAAAAGGACTAAAGTGAAATTTTTCAGTGTTTCTGGGCAGGCGGGTGACCGCCCAAAATGGACCAGGCGACCGCCCGAAGTTGGGCGACCGCACAGCCTTTTTTGGGCGGCCGCACGGTGCTGTCGGGAGGCAGATTCCTAATTTGATTAGGAAACGAATTTTGGACGGATTTTGACACAAGTTTCCTATTTGGAATAGGTCCTACTTGTGTATAAAAGACCAAATTCGGCCAGCACTCTTCCCCAATGATTTTGTGAGTTTCAAAAGAGTTTGAGAGAGTTTATTTTGTTCCAAGATATCTTTTGATTGAAGAACAAAATAATACACAAGAAAAATTCCATATAGTCATATTAAATTGTGAAAGTGTGTTTCATAATTTTGGTCTAGCAACCAAGATCAAGAAGCTCCTTGATATTCGTTCGTGGTGTGGATACCGCTAGAGGGTGAAGCTCATCATCTTCAAAGTTCGTGTTCTTACTTTCATTGTGATCAAGCTTCAAATCTCCACCAAGATCAAAGCTAGAATTCAAAGTCATCAAGGGTTAGTTTTTCCTCTAATCATATTGTTGTATTTGATTCAATCATATGAACGGATCTATGGGCTTTTGGGTTTCATAAAATATTAAATCCTATATTCCGCTGCACATGTGTCTCCGAAACCCAACAGTGGTATCAGAGCCCCGTTCATGTTGATTATTTCAATACCTAGATCATTTTATGTGTATATAAATTGTTTATGTGCCTTGCATGATATGAATATTGGAATATATGATGTTTATGTGTTATGTGATTTTATGTGGTTTATTGTTTTGCAACTTTAATGGCACGATTCAATCGCAATAAATATTATGATGGATTCTGAATTGTTTGATTATTAATTCTGATTGGATCATGGTTTTAATAATCGGGGAAAAACAATTTTGAGACAAAATTTTCGAACTTTAAAAATTCTGCACATTTTGATCAACCGGGCGACCGCACAGAAGAGCCTGGGCGGCTGCACAGTTTTGGGCGACCACACAAGTCTTCTTGGGCGGCCGCACAAAGGGATCAGAAAGTCTGATTTTGGTCAAAAATCAGAATCTGGAATTTTTTGAAAAAATCAACAAAACCAGTAACAGAACCAGTCCAGACCTGCTGATCTGGAATGGGTTTTGGGTAGTTGGTTTGTGTGTGGATTTTGGGGTTTGATTTTCCTATTTGTTTTAGTCTTGTGATTCTAAGATTGGTTCAAGGTTTGGATGGCTAATCTGCGTTCATCGAGATTGTGTTTCCCAAAATTGATCGCAATCAAAGTTTCAAAGATAAAACGAAGTTAGAATTATGAAGAGTTCATAATTGCTAAAATTGAGAAACAAAGTTCTTGATTCAATGATTGGAGATCCATGTGGAATTGTGGATGCAATTGGCCTACGTTCATCGAGACCATCTATTGCTTAGTTTCGGCCACATGGACTACTTTCTTGGTATCTTGAATTAGTGCGGAATTGTGGATGCCTCATGGCTTAGTTTCGGCCGCACTTCTTGTTGTCTTGATTTGGAGATAATAACCAAAGTTGAAATAGTCTCATCCTCATAATTATAGAGAAACTAATGACACATAAATATCATGCTTAAATTAATGGAGATTAATTTAGTGGCTAAACTTGATGTGTAACATGTTTATATTATGTGCTCATAAATGTGTTATATGCTATATGTGATGAACCTTCAAAGAAAGTTTTAAGTCCTTCATTGCCATGCCATGATTAAAACACTTGTTTATACATGGGTGATCTTGATGTGGGTTCGCCTCCGCAAAGTGCATTAATTTTATTCATGTATGAGCAAGATGAGGTTCATTGATTTAATGTGGGCTTGCCTCCGCAAGGTGCATTAAATTGAATGGTTCCTATGCGTTTAAAATGGTTGGACTTAATTAGGCGTCAAAACAGTTTTGGGCCTAGGCAAAAGATGAGATTAAACATGCTTTGGAAATTGGATTTCTCAAAGAATCTCATAAAAGGATCTAAGAATCATATGGGATATGATTGACATGATTGTCTACCTAATTAATTTATTTTGAGCGGTCCGCCTCCGTGGACTCAAAAGTTAAATTAAAGTTGGATCTTAGCCCAATTAAGTTATATTATACATTGGATGTATATGAAGGTTATATAATTTAGTGGGAGTATTTTGTTTTGAAAATACATTATTTATTTCTTTAATGAAAACCGGTACTTATTAAATTTTGGAAATTTTCCATATTTGTAGATAATGACTACTAACACTCAATCAATTTCGTTGCGATCGATCCTTGAGAAGGATAAGATCCAAGAGAATGGTACGAACTTTATGGATTGGATCCGTAGCCTAAGAATTGTTCTTAGGCAAGAAGATAAGTTGTACATCTCATGCCAGAACTAATAGGGGAAAACCCTACTCTAAACCTGACTCCTCTAAAATTCATGTTGTAGATGATAATGATGAGGATGATGATTCTTCATACCCCAGAATAGATGACTATTGTTTCTCTGTTGATATTGAAGGATTGATCAATGCCATGGACAACCTGGGTGAGAAAGCAAGATGGCCCAAGAAGGCTGACAAACCTTCAATATGGAAAGACAAGTCCAAGTGGTGTGCATATCACGAAGACTTTGGGCATACTACAGAGAATTGTATTGCACTTAGAAAGGAGATTAGCCATCTGTTGTCCAAAGGTCTCCTCAAAGAATTGCTTGGTAGAAGGCGTGGGCGTATCGAGGACCGTGCAGACAGCCAGGAGAAGCAAACTGAGAATCCACCATCTCATCCACCTCCAACCAGAGTCGTCAACATGATAAGTGGTTGCTCAGATATCTGTGGAACAACTTATTCGGCTGCAAAACTGTTGGTAGTGGTGCCCTAGGCACGTTTAATAAACGTTGTAATTGTTATCATTTATTTCATATCAATAAAGAAATGTTTTGATTATTATTGTTCATGTTTACTTATAATAATCTCTGTCCCTAGTACTTGTTAAGAACTAGTATAAAGTCTAAATGATCATGGGATGATCATGTTAGATTTATGGGTACTTGTTTGGAACAAGGTACTGGACATGACCCGCTGTATGAGATTTATGTCATGGTCTATGTCGAACATATATCTCATATTAGTTATGTCATTCGAATCCTTAGACATGAAGTTATTATAGTCTTCCACTTGATGAAAATTATGTTTGACATATTCAAACGCTACCTTTAACCGGGTAGTTATAAAGGGTATGATTGACATAATCGGATTCACGTAGGGAAGAATAATAAGCTAAATAGATTTGTCCCTCTACGGAGAGATGTCAAGCTTGGGCCCCTCGAAGGAATGATGTTGATGAAATGTTCGACTGGACTCAAATGGGTTGATTGGATCAATAGCATTTGAATTATCAACATATTCGGAATCGAGAAAGTATTGAACAAAGACAAGTTGACTTGTTGACCATGACTTGTGTTCAATGACATCGTGGACAAAAGGATTGTGACATGTTCTAAAGGAATGCGAACTTGTATCTAGTTATACTATTTGGGTAGGTATGACGGTTTGCTAGAACCTAATCATATCTTATGGTTTCATGTTTGAACCCATTGCCAACTTAGTATAATCCTAGAGGGTCACACACAATAGAAAGAATCTTTAAAAGGACTAAAGTGAAATTTTTCAGTGTTTCTGGGCAGGCGGGTGACCGCCCAAAATGGACCAGGCGACCGCCCGAAGTTGGGCGACCGCACAGCCTTTTTTGGGCGGCCGCACGGTGCTGTCGGGAGGCAGATTCCTAATTTGATTAGGAAACGAATTTTGGACGGATTTTGACACAAGTTTCCTATTTGGAATAGGTCCTACTTGTGTATAAAAGACCAAATTCGGCCAGCACTCTTCCCCAATGATTTTGTGAGTTTCAAAAGAGTTTGAGAGAGTTTATTTTGTTCCAAGATATCTTTTGATTGAAGAACAAAATAATACACAAGAAAAATTCCATATAGTCATATTAAATTGTGAAAGTGTGTTTCATAATTTTGGTCTAGCAACCAAGATCAAGAAGCTCCTTGATATTCGTTCGTGGTGTGGATACCGCTAGAGGGTGAAGCTCATCATCTTCAAAGTTCGTGTTCTTACTTTCATTGTGATCAAGCTTCAAATCTCCACCAAGATCAAAGCTAGAATTCAAAGTCATCAAGGGTTAGTTTTTCCTCTAATCATATTGTTGTATTTGATTCAATCATATGAACGGATCTATGGGCTTTTGGGTTTCATAAAATTTTAAATCCTATATTCCGCTGCACATGTGTCTCCGAAACCCAACAGTGGTATCAGAGCCCCGTTCATGTTGATTATTTCAATACCTAGATCATTTTATGTGTATATAAATTGTTTATGTGCCTTGCATGATATGAATATTGGAATATATGATGTTTATGTGTTATGTGATTTTATGTGGTTTATTGTTTTGCAACTTTAATGGCACGATTCAATCGCAATAAATATTATGATGGATTCTGAATTGTTTGATTATTAATTCTGATTGGATCATGGTTTTAATAATCGGGGAAAAACAATTTTGAGACAAAATTTTCGAACTTTAAAAATTCTGCACATTTTGATCAACCGGGCGACCGCACAGAAGAGCCTGGGCGGCTGCACAGTTTTGGGCGACCGCACAAGTCTTCTTGGGCGGCCGCACAAAGGGATCAGAAAGTCTGATTTTGGTCAAAAATCAGAATCTGGAATTTTTTGAAAAAATCAACAAAACCAGTAACAGAACCAGTCCAGACCTGCTGATCTGGAATGGGTTTTGGGTAGTTGGTTTGTGTGTGGATTTTGGGGTTTGATTTTCCTATTTGTTTTAGTCTTGTGATTCTAAGATTGGTTCAAGGTTTGGATGGCTAATCTGCGTTCATCGAGATTGTGTTTCCCAAAATTGATCGCAATCAAAGTTTCAAAGATAAAACGAAGTTAGAATTATGAAGAGTTCATAATTGCTAAAATTGAGAAACAAAGTTCTTGATTCAATGATTGGAGATCCATGTGGAATTGTGGATGCAATTGGCCTACGTTCATCGAGACCATCTATTGCTTAGTTTCGGCCACATGGACTACTTTCTTGGTATCTTGAATTAGTGCGGAATTGTGGATGCCTCATGGCTTAGTTTCGGCCGCACTTCTTGTTGTCTTGATTTGGAGATAATAACCAAAGTTGAAATAGTCTCATCCTCATAATTATAGAGAAACTAATGACACATAAATATCATGCTTAAATTAATGGAGATTAATTTAGTGGCTAAACTTGATGTGTAACATGTTTATATTATGTGCTCATAAATGTGTTATATGCTATATGTGATGAACCTTCAAAGAAAGTTTTAAGTCCTTCATTGCCATGCCATGATTAAAACACTTGTTTATACATGGGTGATCTTGATGTGGGTTCGCCTCCGCAAAGTGCATTAATTTTATTCATGTATGAGCAAGATGAGGTTCATTGATTTAATGTGGGCTTGCCTCCGCAAGGTGCATTAAATTGAATGGTTCCTATGCGTTTAAAATGGTTGGACTTAATTAGGCGTCAAAACAGTTTTGGGCCTAGGCAAAAGATGAGATTAAACATGCTTTGGAAATTGGATTTCTCAAAGAATCTCATAAAAGGATCTAAGAATCATATGGGATATGATTGACATGATTGTCTACCTAATTAATTTATTTTGAGCGGTCCGCCTCCGTGGACTCAAAAGTTAAATTAAAGTTGGATCTTAGCCCAATTAAGTTATATTATACATTGGATGTATATGAAGGTTATATAATTTAGTGGGAGTATTTTGTTTTGAAAATACATTATTTATTTCTTTAATGAAAACCGGTACTTATTAAATTTTGGAAATTTTGCATATTTGTAGATAATGACTACTAACACTCAATCAATTTCGTTGCGATCGATCCTTGAGAAGGATAAGATCCAAGAGAATGGTACGAACTTTATGGATTGGATCCGTAGCCTAAGAATTGTTCTTAGGCAAGAAGATAAGTTGTACATCTCATGCCAGAACTAATAGGGGAAAACCCTACTCTAAACCTGACTCCTCTAAAATTCATGTTGTAGATGATAATGATGAGGATGATGATTCTTCATACCCCAGAATAGATGACTATTGTTTCTCTGTTGATATTGAAGGATTGATCAATGCCATGGACAACCTGGGTGAGAAAGCAAGATGGCCCAAGAAGGCTGACAAACCTTCAATATGGAAAGACAAGTCCAAGTGGTGTGCATATCACGAAGACTTTGGGCATACTACAGAGAATTGTATTGCACTTAGAAAGGAGATTAGCCATCTGTTGTCCAAAGGTCTCCTCAAAGAATTGCTTGGTAGAAGGCGTGGGCGTATCGAGGACCGTGCAGACAGCCAGGAGAAGCAAACTGAGAATCCACCATCTCATCCACCTCCAACCAGAGTCGTCAACATGATAAGTGGTTGCTCAGATATCTGTGGAACAACTTATTCGGCTGCAAAACTGTTGGTAGTGGTGCCCTAGGCACGTTTAATAAACGTTGTAATTGTTATCATTTATTTCATATCAATAAAGAAATGTTTTGATTATTATTGTTCATGTTTACTTATAATAATCTCTGTCCCTAGTACTTGTTAAGAACTAGTATAAAGTCTAAATGATCATGGGATGATCATGTTAGATTTATGGGTACTTGTTTGGAACAAGGTACTGGACATGACCCGCTGTATGAGATTTATGTCATGGTCTATGTCGAACATATATCTCATATTAGTTATGTCATTCGAATCCTTAGACATGAAGTTATTATAGTCTTCCACTTGATGAAAATTATGTTTGACATATTCAAACGCTACCTTTAACCGGGTAGTTATAAAGGGTATGATTGACATAATCGGATTCACGTAGGGAAGAATAATAAGCTAAATAGATTTGTCCCTCTACGGAGAGATGTCAAGCTTGGGCCCCTCGAAGGAATGATGTTGATGAAATGTTCGACTGGACTCAAATGGGTTGATTGGATCAATAGCATTTGAATTATCAACATATTCGGAATCGAGAAAGTATTGAACAAAGACAAGTTGACTTGTTGACCATGACTTGTGTTCAATGACATCGTGGACAAAAGGATTGTGACATGTTCTAAAGGAATGCGAACTTGTATCTAGTTATACTATTTGGGTAGGTATGACGGTTTGCTAGAACCTAATCATATCTTATGGTTTCATGTTTGAACCCATTGCCAACTTAGTATAATCCTAGAGGGTCACACACAATAGAAAGAATCTTTAAAAGGACTAAAGTGAAATTTTTCAGTGTTTCTGGGCAGGCGGGTGACCGCCCAAAATGGACCAGGCGACCGCCCGAAGTTGGGCGACCGCACAGCCTTTTTTGGGCGGCCGCACGGTGCTGTCGGGAGGCAGATTCCTAATTTGATTAGGAAACGAATTTTGGACGGATTTTGACACAAGTTT
Organism: Campanula takesimana; assembly: GCA_026119855.1. Lineage (NCBI taxonomy): Eukaryota > Viridiplantae > Streptophyta > Magnoliopsida > Asterales > Campanulaceae > Campanula > Campanula takesimana. Next base: position 1,057,218 of record JAOWBW010000613.1, on the reverse strand, counting down.
CCTATTTGGAATAGGTCCTACTTGTGTATAAAAGACCAAATTCGGCCAGCACTCTTCCCCAATGATTTTGTGAGTTTCAAAAGAGTTTGAGAGAGTTTATTTTGTTCCAAGATATCTTTTGATTGAAGAACAAAATAATACACAAGAAAAATTCCATATAGTCATATTAAATTGTGAAAGTGTGTTTCATAATTTTGGTCTAGCAACCAAGATCAAGAAGCTCCTTGATATTCGTTCGTGGTGTGGATACCGCTAGAGGGTGAAGCTCATCATCTTCAAAGTTCGTGTTCTTACTTTCATTGTGATCAAGCTTCAAATCTCCACCAAGATCAAAGCTAGAATTCAAAGTCATCAAGGGTTAGTTTTTCCTCTAATCATATTGTTGTATTTGATTCAATCATATGAACGGATCTATGGGCTTTTGGGTTTCATAAAATTTTAAATCCTATATTCCGCTGCACATGTGTCTCCGAAACCCAACAGTGGTATCAGAGCCCCGTTCATGTTGATTATTTCAATACCTAGATCATTTTATGTGTATATAAATTGTTTATGTGCCTTGCATGATATGAATATTGGAATATATGATGTTTATGTGTTATGTGATTTTATGTGGTTTATTGTTTTGCAACTTTAATGGCACGATTCAATCGCAATAAATATTATGATGGATTCTGAATTGTTTGATTATTAATTCTGATTGGATCATGGTTTTAATAATCGGGGAAAAACAATTTTGAGACAAAATTTTCGAACTTTAAAAATTCTGCACATTTTGATCAACCGGGCGACCGCACAGAAGAGCCTGGGCGGCTGCACAGTTTTGGGCGACCGCACAAGTCTTCTTGGGCGGCCGCACAAAGGGATCAGAAAGTCTGATTTTGGTCAAAAATCAGAATCTGGAATTTTTTGAAAAAATCAACAAAACCAGTAACAGAACCAGTCCAGACCTGCTGATCTGGAATGGGTTTTGGGTAGTTGGTTTGTGTGTGGATTTTGGGGTTTGATTTTCCTATTTGTTTTAGTCTTGTGATTCTAAGATTGGTTCAAGGTTTGGATGGCTAATCTGCGTTCATCGAGATTGTGTTTCCCAAAATTGATCGCAATCAAAGTTTCAAAGATAAAACGAAGTTAGAATTATGAAGAGTTCATAATTGCTAAAATTGAGAAACAAAGTTCTTGATTCAATGATTGGAGATCCATGTGGAATTGTGGATGCAATTGGCCTACGTTCATCGAGACCATCTATTGCTTAGTTTCGGCCACATGGACTACTTTCTTGGTATCTTGAATTAGTGCGGAATTGTGGATGCCTCATGGCTTAGTTTCGGCCGCACTTCTTGTTGTCTTGATTTGGAGATAATAACCAAAGTTGAAATAGTCTCATCCTCATAATTATAGAGAAACTAATGACACATAAATATCATGCTTAAATTAATGGAGATTAATTTAGTGGCTAAACTTGATGTGTAACATGTTTATATTATGTGCTCATAAATGTGTTATATGCTATATGTGATGAACCTTCAAAGAAAGTTTTAAGTCCTTCATTGCCATGCCATGATTAAAACACTTGTTTATACATGGGTGATCTTGATGTGGGTTCGCCTCCGCAAAGTGCATTAATTTTATTCATGTATGAGCAAGATGAGGTTCATTGATTTAATGTGGGCTTGCCTCCGCAAGGTGCATTAAATTGAATGGTTCCTATGCGTTTAAAATGGTTGGACTTAATTAGGCGTCAAAACAGTTTTGGGCCTAGGCAAAAGATGAGATTAAACATGCTTTGGAAATTGGATTTCTCAAAGAATCTCATAAAAGGATCTAAGAATCATATGGGATATGATTGACATGATTGTCTACCTAATTAATTTATTTTGAGCGGTCCGCCTCCGTGGACTCAAAAGTTAAATTAAAGTTGGATCTTAGCCCAATTAAGTTATATTATACATTGGATGTATATGAAGGTTATATAATTTAGTGGGAGTATTTTGTTTTGAAAATACATTATTTATTTCTTTAATGAAAACCGGTACTTATTAAATTTTGGAAATTTTGCATATTTGTAGATAATGACTACTAACACTCAATCAATTTCGTTTGCGATCGATCCTTGAGAAGGATAAGCTCCAAGAGAATGGTACGAACTTTATGGATTGGATCCGTAGCCTAAGAATTGTTCTTAGGCAAGAAGATAAGTTGTACATTCTCGATGGGCCTCTTCCTGCTGAACCAGAACCTACTGCCCCTATGGCAGAAAGAGACAATTACAAGAAACATCATAATGATTCTAGAGATGTAAGCTGTCTCATGCTTGCTACTATGTGCTCAAAACTCCAACAGAGTTTGGAACATTTGGAAGCCTATGAGATAGGCGTGGAGTTAAGAGCCATGTTTCAAGAGCGAGCTAGGCAAGAGAGGTACAAGACCATTGTTGCATTCACTACTTGCAAAATGAATGAAGGGCAACAAGTGAGTCCTCACATGCTGAAAATGAAAGGTTATGTAGAGCACCTTGAGAAACTTGGCTATTCAATCCAATTGGAGCTAGCCACGGATCTCATTCTTAATTCATTGCCTAAAAATTATAATCAGTTTGTGATGAATTATAACATGCATGGAATGGATAAGAATCTCTTCGAGTTGCATGAGATGCTTAAAACTGCGAAGATGAAGATTGCGGAGAAAGGTTCTCCCGTGCTCTTAGTTCATGATGGGAAGAAGGCTGGTGCCAAAGGAAAGGGTAAGAAAGTTGTCAAACCCAAGATAAGCAAGGCAAGTGTTTCCAAGGCTTCTGAGGCAAAACCTGATTCACAAAAGGATGCAATCTGTTTCCATTGTCAAGAGATTGGTCATTGGAAACGTAATTGCAAGGCTTTCTTGGAAGAGAAAAAGAAGAAGAAGGGCAGCAAGGCTGCGTCGACTTCAGGTATCTATATGATAGATATTCTCCTTTCTACCACTGATTCTTGGGTATTGGATGTCGCGACCCCGGACCCCGCAGGCCCGAGACCGCGATCTGGACGTCGACTTAGAACCAAAACTATGAAATACTGAAGTTAAAAATTCCATTTAACCAAAAGGTGATAACACAAGGTTTTGAAAATCAACTTGAACAACAAGGTAAAACTAGTATAAACTCCATGAGATTATACACCAAAGTTACCAAAATACACAATTCCTAGTGACGTCAGTGTTTGGACAATTATCCCAAAAAGGTTACACATTTATATAATGTAAACCAACCTATACAACTTTCCCCAAAAGAATGTATCCACACTCGACGTCCTCTTTCTCGTGATCAGCGAGACTAATCCTTAGCACCTGGGGGGGGGTTAAGGAAAAACAAAGATAAAAAGAAAGGGGGTGAGATAAATCTCAATAATTTACTAATGCAACTACATGACATGCTATGATGCAATAATCAATAATAAATCACCTAACACATAGTAATTATCATATATCAGATAGCAGCGGAAATAAACACATAACAAAAGATATAGCCAAGGTTTTCCAAACCGGAACATCCAAATAAAGGATCGCTGCGCAGCTTCAATAATCAACCAATCAACATCTTCATACTAGCATGAAAGCCGAAGAGAAAACCCCCGGTACCGGAACCAATAACCAATGAAGTGTCACAAGGGACGGGAGACATGCCACAAAGTCATGCTCCAAGTAAAGCTAAAGTGCGCATAAAGGAGCTAGCTCTTCTCACATCCAAGGCCAATCTGGAGGAGGGTAATAATGGGGCAAAACAATGGTCAACATCACAATGGACTTGGCCGTGCCATCATAATGTTTCGCATCGCCCAAACACACACAAAATACTAGCTGGACTTTCAAATAAATGCTAAGTAATAAATACTAGCTTAAATAAACAACTTAAGGTTCCAAAGTAGGGAACCAATCCAAATAAATTACCACAAAGGTAAACCAATATAAACCGCACATCCAAGATGAACCACATTCCCAAAATGATACTTAATCAAATTCCATAACATATTTATTCACATAAGAATCAATTCCACTTAATAAAGTGTTTCACGATGTTATCTTAAGTTAATTAGAAGAAGGAAACCTAACTAGGTAAGCCATTAGTCTTAAACCAAGCAAAAAGGTCAAAATCCTGGAACAGGGGGCGGGCGGGCGCCTGGTATGGGGCGAGCGCGCGCTTGAATGACCAGAAGGTCTGGCCATCAGGAAAGGGTATGTAGGCGGGCGCCTGGTCCAACTCAGGCGGGCGCCTGGTCTACGGGTGGGAGGGATTTCAGCAGCTGGGTTCTCCATTTCCAAACCCAAAACAACCCAAACTTCTTACCATACTAAAAATCAACTAGAATCAAGACTTCCATCAAGCTTACTAAGGTACCCAAACAACATTTAACCAAAAAGGGGACCTTAACAACACCATTTATCAACCCATAACCAAGAATCAAACCCAACATTCATAAAATCACCATTTTTCGACCAAAACTCAATTAAATTCCAAATAAATTCTAAACTCAACCAAACTTCAAATATAACACATTAAGCACTATATAAACATGATATGAACAATTTAGCATAAAAATGGGGGAAAAGCAACTTACTTGAATTTTCTCAAAGTTGATGGATTTCAAATATTTTTGATCCTACGCGATCCTATCGACGATCCAAACACATTTCACGTTTTAAGAAATGAGAAATAACTAGAAGAAGATGAAGGAAATAAAGAGAGAAGTAAAGGAATAAAACTTACCCAAAACCAAGAGAGAGGGAGAGAGATGGCTGGGAAATGGGATGGAGAGAGTGAGGGAGAAGGTGAGGGAGGTGAGGGGGAGTAGGGAAATTATTCAAAAACTTACACTTAGGCCCCCTCTCTCACACTACACACACATACTACTCCCTACTAACAATTAAGACCCAACAATACCACCTTAACCCAAATGACTCAATTAAAATGCTAGGAATAAATTATTATAACACATAAATTGCACACATAAATATTTAAATAAATAATAATTTAAATAAATAAACAAGCAAATAAATAAATAAATAAATAAATAATTATTTATTACTAATAAAATAGAGTCTAGATTTCGGGTCGTGACATTCACTCCCCCTAAACGAAAATTCGACCCGAATTTTAACGAGACTCACCTTAAACAAAAAGCCACGGAAATTTCCTCTTGATCTCGTCACGAAGCTCCCATGTCGACTCCTCGATATTATGATTCCTCCAAAGAACTCGAACCAACGCGATGCTCTTGCTCCTCAACTCTTGGACTTTGGTATCTAGGATCCGAACCGGTCGTTCCTCATAAGTCATATCTGGCTCAATATCCTCCGGTATCCTCGGTAACACGTGAGACGGATCATGAACATACTTCCGAAGCATAGAAACGTGGAACACGTTGTGCAACCGGTCTAAGGATGACGGTAACGCGAGTCGATACGCAAGAAGTCCAACCTTTCCCAAAATCTCAAACGGGCCAATAAACCTTGGAGCCAATTTGCCTTTCTTCCCAAACCTACGAATACCCACCTTTGGAGACACTTTCAAGAACACCAAATCACCGGTCTGAAAGCTAAGATCTCGCCTTCGGTTATCTGCGTAGCTCTTATGTCGACTCTGGGCTGTCTTCAATCTATCCCGGATAACTTTAACTTTCTCAACCGAATCCCGAAGCAAATCGATACCCACGATCCTCGCTTCACCGACCTCATCCCAACAAATAGGCGATCTACACTTTCTTCCATACAAAGCCTCATACGGTGCCATCTCGATGCTAGCCTGATAACTGTTGTTGTAAGAGAATTCCACTAACGGTAAATACGAATCCCAAGAATCAGAAAAGTCTATCGAACACGCTCGCAACATATCCTCTAGAATTTGAATAGTCCTCTCGGATTGACCATCGGTCTGAGGATGAAAAGCTGTACTAAAACGCAAATCTGTACCCAAAGCTTCCTGAAACGCCTTCCAGAATCTAGAAGTAAACCTCGGGTCTCTATCTGACACAACGCTAACCGGAACCCCATGCAATCTAACGATCTCATCGATATAAAGGGTCGCAAGCTTCTCCATCGAATATCTGATGTCAATAGGCAAGAAATGGGCACTCTTGGTCAATCTATCCACTATTACCCAAACACTGTCATACTTCCTACGGGTACGAGGTAGTCCCGTAACGAAATCCATAGTCACATGCTCCCATTTCCACTCGGGAATCTCTAACGGCTGAAGTAATCCCGCGGGTCTCTGATGCTCGGCTTTGACCTGCTGACAAGTTAGACACTTCGAAACATACTCGGCTATTTCCCTCTTCATATTAATCCACCAAAATTGTTGCTTCAAATCCTGATACATCTTCGTACTGCCCGGATGAATAGTATACCTCGATTTGTGACCCTCATCAAGAACTCTCTGTTTAATTCCATCAACATCCGGAACACACAAAGGACCACGGAAAGTCAACACTCCACTCGAACTCAAAGAAAAATCCTCAAAATTCTTTTCTTTCAATTTACCCATTATCTTCACCAACTCGGGATCTTCTTTCTGAGCTTCCTTTATCCTCTGAATTAGGGTCGGAGATACCCTAATATTCGCAAAAATAGCCCCATGTCTCGATTCACGAGGAGACCAATCTCGAACATCCTCAAGCATTTTCCATTCACGAACCATCATCGAAGCCACATAAGACTTTCTACAATCGCATCGGCTACCACATTCGCCTTCCCCGGATGATAAGAAATCGTACAATCATAATCCTTCAACAATTCCATCCATCGAAGCTGTCGGTTGTTCAACTCTTTCTGGGAGAAAAGGTACTTCAAACTCTTGTGATCCGTAAAAATCTCAAACTTCGCTCCATAAAGGTAGTGCTTCCATTTGTGCAACGCAAAGACAATAGCCGCTAACTCCATATCATGAGTCGGGTAATTCTGTTCACTAGGGTTCAACTTCCTCGAAGTATAAGCAATTACTTTCCCATTCTGCATCAACACACAACCCAAACCCTCTTTCGAAGCATCACTGTAAATCACTAGGCCATCGCTCCCATTAGGCAAAGTCAAGATCGGTGCGGTAGTCAACCTCTTCTTCAATTCCTCGAAGCTCTTGTCACATTTCTCGGTCCACACAAACGGGACATTCTTCCGGGTCAACTGAGTCATCGGGGTAGCAATCCTCGAAAACCCCTCAATAAATCTTCGGTAATACCCGGCTAAACCAAGAAAGCTTCTAATTTCTGTCACTGATTCGGGTCTCTTCCAATCCACTATGGCTTCAATCTTCGACGGATCCACCGAAATCCCATCTTTAGAAATCACATGGGCCAGAAATCACACCTTCTCGAGCCAAAATTCGCATTTACTAAACTTCGCAAATAATTTCTCCCTCGCAAGAACGGATAAAACTGTCCTCAAGTGTTGTTCATGCTCCTCTCGAGATTTAGAGTAGACGAGTATATCATCAATAAAGACCACCACGAACGAATCAAGATAAGGATGGAAAACTCGGTTCATCAAATCCATAAACACGGCCGGCGCGTTAGTCAACCCAAACGGCATAACCAAGAACTCATAATGACCGTAACGAGTGCGAAAGGCAGTCTTCGGAATATCCTCCAATCGAACCTTCAACTGATGGTACCCACTCCTCAAATCAAGTTTAGAGAAAACCACGGACCCTTGAAGCTGATCAAACAAATCATCAATGTGCGGTAGAGGATACTTGTTCTTCACCGTAACCTGATTCAACTTCCGATAATCTATACACAATCTCAACGAACCATCTTTCTTCCGCACGAACAAAACCGGTGCTCCCCACGGGGAAACACTAGGGCGGATAAACCCTCGATCAAGCAACTCTTGCAATTGAACCTTTAATTCCTTCAACTCTGCGGGAGCTAACCTATAAGGTGGTTTCGAAATTGGAGCCGTACCCGACAAAAGATCTATACAAAACTCAATCTCACGATCGGGAGGCATATCAAACTCGGTAGAGAAAACATCGGGAAATTCCCGAACTACCCGAACACTATCAAAACTAGGGGATTCTTTCCTAGTATCAAGAACACTAGCCAAATACCCCTCACAACCACTATGCAATAATTTTCTCGCTTTCATAAAAGAAATTAAGCGAACCTTTCTACTCAGAGGACAAGCCTCAAACACAAATTTAGGCACATCGGGAATAGAAAAAGTAACAGTTTTCTTACGGCAATCAACGGAGGTATGAAACTTGCTCAACCAATCCATACCCAAAATGACATCAAAGTCTTGGATAGGAAGAACTACCAAATCCGCACAAAGGACACGACCACAAATAACCACATCACAAGCACGAAAGACTCGATCAGAAATCAAGCATTCTCCTATAGGGGTCGACACCTCTAGCACGTACGGTAAAGACTCAAATGCAGCATTTAACAGAGAAGCAAATTGCACAGAAATGTATGAATGAGATGATCCTGGATCTACTAACGCTCGTGCGCTCACATTAGACACAGAAACAATACCTCCAATAACCGAAGGATCATCGGTCGCTTGTTGTTGATTCATGGCAAATATCTTTCCTTGAATTTTGGGCTTCCCAGCGGCATCCCTTTTCTGACCCTGATTAGTACCAACTCCTGACCCGGATGCTTGTACTCTACCTCTCGGGCAATCTTTTACAAAGTGACCCATTTGACCACAATTGGTGCACCTTCCTTGCTTCTTCCAACAACGGTCTTCAGAATGACCTTCCTTTTGACAATACGAACAAAGCCTCCTAATTTGGCTCCCTTGGTTCCCGGAAGTGGTACCCGGGTTCCTTGGGATCGGTTTCCCTTGGAACTGAGATTGTCCCCCAAAGTTACCTCGATTATCGGAACGGTGTTGAGGTTGAGATTTAGCATGGCTTCCCGGTTTACCCGTACCCACAACCTCGGTTTTCCTTTTGTGCTCCCCGATATCTTGCTCTATTAAGTAGGCTCGGCCCACCGCATCTTGGAAAGTCACAATCCGTTGAGCAATAAGTTGAGTACGGATGGAGGTCTTCAATCCCCGAATGAATCTCATAGCCTTTTGTTCCTCGGTCCTCACCAAATAGTCGCAATACCGGGCTAATTCTATGAACTTAGCCGAGTATTGTGCTATAGACAACAATCCTTGCTCTAGGTTGAGTAGCTCGATCTCCTTTCGGTTTTGATCAACAACCGGAATGAAATGCTCCTTGAATTTGCGCACAAACAACTCCCACGCATACACCGTGTGAGTATCATCCCAACTAGCTTTAACACCCTTCCACCAATGCTCGGCGGCTCCCACAAGCTTATAAGCCGCGAACCGGACTTTGTCCTCATCCGTGCAACCAAATACCTCATAAATCTTCTCCATCGACTCAATCCACAACTCAGCTTTCCTTACATCGGGTTCCCCATTGAATTCAACCGGTTTCATTTTGAGAAATTGCTCTAATCCATAGCGGGGTGGTGCTTGTTCTACCCTCGGACCTTGATCATGTATGGCCTTCATGGCCGCCTCAAACATGCCTTGAAACATGGCACGGGCTTCTTCCCTTGTATCATTCTGATTTGCATTACCGGTACTACCTTCACCACTCCTTCTACGAACCATTGTAAACAAGTACCTATATAAAACATCAATCATTAATCACTCCGCACACTACTACCCACCTAGGTCATACTAATCCACCTAGACTTATACTTAGAGCTAATGCCATAGCTCTGATACCAACTGTCGCGACCCCGGACCCCGCGGGCCCGAGACCGCGATCTGGACATCGACTTAGAACCAAAACTATGAAATACTGAAGTTAAAAATTCCATTTAACCAAAAGGTGATAACACAAGGTTTTGAAAATCAACTTGAACAACAAGGTAAAACTAGTATAAACTCCATGAGATTATTCACAAAAGTTACCAAAATACACAATTCCTAGTGACGTCAGTGTTTGGACAATTATCCCAAAAAGGTTACACATTTATATAATGTAAACCAACCTATACAACTTTCCCCAAAAGAAAGTATCCACACTCGACGTCCTCTTTCTCGTGATCAGCGAGACTAATCCTTAGCACCTGGGGGGGGTTAAGGAAAAACAAAGATAAAAAGAAAGGGGGTGAGATAAATCTCAATAAGTTACTAATGCAACTACATGACATGCTATGATGCAATAATCAATAATAAATCACCTAACACATAGCAATTATCATATATCAGATAGCAGCGGAAATAAACACATAACAAAGGATATAGCCAAGGTTTTCCAAACCGGAACATCCAAATAAAGGATCGCTGCGCAGCTTCAATAATCAACCAATCAACATCTTCATAATAGCATGAAAGCCGAAGAGAAAACCCCCGGTACCGGAACCAATAACCAATGAAGTGTCACAAGGGACGGGAGACATGCCACAAAGTCATGCTCCAAGTAAAGCTAAAGTGCACACAAAGGAGCTAGCTCTTCTCACATCCAAGGCCAATCTGGAGGAGGGTAATAATGGGGCAAAACAATGGTCAACATCACAATGGACTTGGCCGTGCCATCATAATGTTTCGCATCGCCCAAACACACACAAAATACCAGCTGGACTTTCAAATAAATGCTAAGTAATAAATACTAGCTTAAATAAACAACTTAAGGTTCCAAAGTAGGGAACCAATCCAAATAAATCACCACAAAGGTAAACCAATATAAACCGCACATCCAAGATGAACCACATTCCCAAAATGATACTTAATCAAATTCCATAACATATTTATTCACATAAGAATCAATTCCACTTAATAAAGTGTTCCACGATGTTATCTTAAGTTAATTAGAAGAAGGAAACCTAACTAGGTAAACCATTTGTCTTAAACCAAGCAAAAAGGTCAAAATCCTGGAACAGTGGGCGGGCGGGCGCCTGGCATGGGGCGAGCGCGCGCTTGAATGACCAGAAGGTCTGGCCATCAGGAAAGGGTATGTAGGCAGGCGCCTGGTCCAACTCAGGCGGGCGCCTGGTCTACGGGTGGGAGGGATTTCAGCAGCTGGGTTCTCCATTTCCAAACCCAAAACAACCCAAACTTCTTACCATACTAAAAATCAATTAGAATCAAGACTTCCATCAAGCTTACTAAGGTACCCAAACAACATTTAACCAAAAAGGGGACCTTAACAACACCATTTATCAACCCAAAACCAAGAATCAAACCCAACATTCATAAAATCACCATTTTTCGACCAAAACTCAATTAAATTCCAAATAAATTCTAAACTCAACCAAACTTCAAATATAACACATTAAGCACTATATAAACATGATATGAACAATTTAGCATAAAAATGGGGGAAAAGCAACTTACTTGAATTTTCTCAAAGTTGATGGATTTCAAATATTTTTGATCCTACGCGATCCTATCGACGATCCAAACACATTTCACGTTTTAAGAAATGAGAAATAACTAGAAGAAGATGAAGGAAATATTTTCTATTTATTTAAATGATGTGCTTTATGGTATTGCTAATTCATTTAATGGCCTTTATATATTGGATGTCAAGAATGAATATAATGACAACGTCTATCATGTAAATAAGAAATCTAAACCTAATGATGTAAATCATACTTATTTGTGGCATTGCCGTCTTGGTCATATTAATGAGAATCGTATCTCAAAACTCCATGGGGACGGACTTTTGGGTTCATGTGACTTAGAGTCATATGATACTTGTGAGTCGTGTCTTCTTGAAAAAATGACTAAGACACCTTTTACCAAGTTGGGTGAAAGGGCAAGTGACTTATTGGGGTTGATACATTCCGATGTATACGGACCATTAAGTAGCAATGCTAGGGGAGGATTTCAATACTTCATTACCTTCACTGATGATTATAGTAGATTTGGGTATGTTTACCTAATGAAACATAAGATTGAAGCATTTGAGATATTTAGAATATTTCAAAATGAAGTAGAAAAACAACTTGGCAAAAGTATTAAGGCACTTCGATCAGATCGAGGTGAAGAATACTTGAGTCAAGAATTTGATGATCATCTAAAGAATTGTGGAATAGTCTCACAATTAACTTCACCCGGAACACCACAATGGAATGGTGTGTCCGAGAGGAGAAATCGGACTTTGTTAGACATGGTTCGATCAATGATGAGTCAAGTTGATCTTCCAATATCCTTTTGGGGTTACGCTCTAGAAACCGCTGCTTTCACACTAAATCGTGTTCCAACTAAATCGGTTCAAAAGACTCCATATGAGATGTGGAGCGGAAAGAAAACTTGTTTATCTTTCATGAAGATTTGGGGTTACGAAGCTTTTGTCAAAAGACTTGTCTCTGACAAACTTGCACACAAATCTGACAAATGTATTTTCGTGGGATATCCAAAGGAAACTAGAGGATATTACTTTTACAACCGAGAGGACAACAAAGTGTTTGTTGCCCGAACTGGTGTCTTTCTAGAGAAAGAGTTTCTCTCCAAATAAATCAGTGGGAGTAAAATAAATCTTGAAGAAATTCGAGACCCAGAAAATAACATTGAACCAATAGTGGAACAAGAACAAGAACCACAAGGAGTTGTGAAACCTGTTCAAAATACACAAGCAACTCGCAGATCTAGTAGGTTACGATCCGAGCCCGAGAGATATGGATTTCTCGTAACGGATAGTAATTAGGTAGAAATCATTGAGAATGATGAACCGTCAACCTACCAAGAGGCGATGTCTTCTCCTGATTCGGACAAGTGGCTTGGAGCCATGGAATCCGAATTGCAATCCATGCAAGACTTACAAATGGGTCTTCAAGAAGAAGACTGACATGGATAGGAAGGTGCATACTTACAAAGCTAGACTTGTAGCGAAAGGTTATAGGCAAGTTCATGGTATTGACTATGATGAGACCTTTTCACCCGTAGCAATGATCAAATCTATAAGAATTCTGCTTGCCATTGCCGCATATCATGACTATGAAATATGGCAAATGGATGTCAAAACCGCTTTCCTAAATGGAAAACTTCAAGAGGATGTGTATATGACACAACCAGAAAGTTTTGAACAGAATTCTAAGGTATGCAAATTGCAGAGATCCATCTATGGATTAAAGCAAGCTTCTAGGAGTTGGAATCTCCATTTTGATGAATCGGTCAAAGAGTTTGGTTTCATCAAGAACGAAGATGAACCTTGTGTATACAAGAAGATTAGTGGGAGCATAGTGCTATTCCTTGTTTTATACGTGGATGACATATTACTCATTGGAAACGACATTCCTACACTTCAGTCTGTGAAGACTTGGCTAGGAAAGTGCTTTGCAATGAAAGATATGGGCGAAGCCGCATATATACTTGGCATTAAGATCTATAGAGATAGATCAAGGAGGCTACTTGGTTTAAGCCAAAGTACATACATTGACAAGGTCATTAGAAGATTCCGTATGGAAAATTCTAAAAGAGGTGCCTTGCCCGTGTTACATGGAGTTTCTCTAAGCAAGACTCAATGTCCTAAGACAAAAGATGAGCGTGAGAAAATGAATGATGTTCCATATGCTTCGGCAATTGGGTCCATCATGTATGCCATGATTTGTACTAGGCCGGATGTATCTTATGCTTTGAGCATGACAAGTAGACACCAATCTGACCCCGGTGAAAATCACTGGGTGGCCGTAAAAGCGATTCTTAAGTACTTAAGAAGGACTAAAGATTCATTTTTGGTCTATGGAGGAATGGAAGATGATCTCGTTGTAAATGCCTACACGGATGCAAGCTTCCAAACCGACAAAGATGATAGCCGATCGCAATCGGGTTTTGTGTTTATGTTAAATGGTGGAGCTGTAAGCTGGAAGAGTTCCAAGCAAAGTACAACTGCTGATTCTACAACAGAAGCTGAGTATATTGCTGCATCGGATGCTGCAAAGGAAGCTGTTTGGATTAAGAAGTTCATCACTGAACTTGAAGTAGTTCCTAGTATTGCTAATCCAATAGACCTTTATTGCGATAATAATGGTGCTATTGCTCAAGCAAAGGAACCAAGAGCACATCAGAAATCCAAACACATACTTAGGCGTTTTCATATCATTCGAGAGATCGTTGAAAGGGGAGACGTAAATATATGCAGAGTACCTACTGATGACAATGTTGCGGACCCGCTAACAAAGGGACTTCCACAAGCTAAACATGATGGTCATGTTAGGTCCATGGGTATTAGATACATGGGAGATTGGGCCTAGGGCAAGTGGGAGATTGTTGGTAGTGGTGCCCTAGGTACGTTTAATAAACGTTGTAATTGTTATCATTTATTTCATATCAATAAAGAAATGTTTTGATTATTATTGTTCATGTTTACTTATAATAATCTCCGTCCCTAGTACTTGTTAAGCACTAGTATAAAGGCTAAATGATCATGGGATGATCATGTTAGATTTATAGGTACTTATTTGGAACAAGGTACTGGACATGACCCGCTGTATGAGATTTATGTCATGGTCTATGTCGAACATATATCTCATATTAGTTATGTCATTCGAATCCTTAGACATGAAGTTATTATAGTCTTCCACTTGATGAAAATTATGTTTGACATATTCAAACGCTACCTTTAACAGGGTAGTTATAAAGGGTATGATTGGCATAATCGGATTCACGTAGGGAAAAATAATAAGCTAAATAGATTTGTCCCTCTACGGAGAGATGTCAAGCTTGGGCCCCTCGAAGGAATGATGTTGATGAAATGTTCGGCCGGACTCAAATGGGTTGATTGGATCAATAGCATTTGAATTATCAACATATTCGGAATCGAGAAAGTATTGAACAAAGACAAGTTGACTTGTTGACCATGACTTGTGTTCAATGACATCGTGGACAAAAGGATTGTGACATGTTCTAAAGGAATGCGAACTTGTATCTAGTTATACTATTTGGGTAGGTATGACGGTTTGCTAGAACCTAATCATATCATATGGTTTCATGTTTGAACCCATTGCCAACTTAGTATAATCCTAGAGGGTCACACACAATAGAACGAATCTTTAAAAAGACTAAAGTGAAATTTTTCAGTGTTTCTGGGCAGGCGGGCGACCGCCCAAAATGAACCAGGCGACCGCCCGAAGTTGGGCGACCGCACAGCCTTCTTTGGACGGCCGCACGGTGCTGTCGGGAGGCAGATTCCTAATTTGATTAGGAAACGAATTTTGGACGGATTTTGACACAAGTTTCCTATTTGGAATAGGTCCTACTTGTGTATAAAAGACCAAATTCGGCCAACACTCTTCCCCAATGATTTTGTGAGTTTCAAAAGAGTTTGAGAGAGTTTATTTTGTTCCAAGATATCTTTTGATTGAAGAACAAAATAATACACAAGAAAAATTCCATATAGTCATATTAAATTGTGAAAGTGTGTTTCATAATTTTGGTCTAGCAACCAAGATCAAGAAGCTCCTTGATATTCGTTCGTGGTGTCGATACCGCTAGAGGGTGAAGCTCATCATCTTCAAAATTCGTGTTCTTACTTTCATTGTGATCAAGCTTCAAATCTCCACCAAGATCAAAGCTAGAATTCAAAGTCATCAAGGGTTAGTTTTTCCTCTATTCATATTGTTGTATTTGATTCAATCATATGAACGGATCTATGGGTTTTGGGTTTCATAAAATTTTAAATGCTATATTCCGCTGCGCATGTGTCTCTGAAACCCAACAAAAACGTCGTGCTGCAGATGCCAAAGAAGATAGGTCTTACTTTCCATCTAGATATGTGAACAAAGACAAGGGGCAAGAGATCACCTTTAATGAAGATGATAGGGGCAACATCCAGGATCCTCACCATGATGCATTGGTCGTAAGCCTTCAGGTTGCAAACTGTTTGGTTAGACGTATTTTGATTGATAATGGCAGTTCAGTCAACATCGTGACAACCGATGGTTTATAAGGAATGGGTATCCCACTTGAGAATGTGACTAAGTGCTCATCTGTCTTAGTTGGATTCAGTGGTGAAACAAAGCATACGTTTGGAGAAATCACTTTCCCAGTATATGTTAAAGGGATTAATTCCATGGAGAAGTTCTGTGTTATAGAATGTCAATCATCTTACAATATCATCTTGGGAAGACCATGGATTCATAGTGTAAAAGCAGTACCCTCAACTTACCATCAGTGTCTCAAGTTGCCAACAACTTGGGGAATCGTAAAGGTATCAGGAGATCAGCAGTCAGCAGAGGAATGTTACAAGGTGTCAATGAAAGCAGCAAGCAGTCCCAGGCAGGCATAGCAATTACAGCGAAAGGCACGGGATGTTCTGGAAGCCTCTGAATTCGATATCAAGGAAGTACAACTTGATCCTTCTAATCCCGATGTCAAAGTTCTCATAGGTGCAGACTTACCTCCTGATATAGAAGTAGAAATCATTGAGTTTTTGAAGAGCAGGTTGAAATGCTTTGCTTGGAAGCATGTGTTGGGTTTCGTGCAATCATGTGCAGCGGAAGATAGACATGAATAAAAACCAATAGCCTAGATCCGCTATGAACAATAATTCATAATAACAAGATGAAAGAAACTAACCCTTGTAGATCGTTATGTAAAACTTGGATTAAGCGTTAAGACAAACGCCCTCTACCGGTGATCCACACAACGAACATATTTCAAGAACGCCTTCTTGAACTTGACTGCTAGGTCTTTGGATTGATCAACGATGTTGAAGAACGATTCTTCAAAGCTCCTAACTATTATTGTCACTTGATAATTGAGATTAATCAATCACAATAACCCAAGAATATAATGTGTGATTTATCTCTCTAAGAAAGACTTTGGAATTGATCAAATCAACAACTAAGGAACAATTCCCGTCAGTCTGTATTTATATTCAAGGGGTTTCAGAAACCCTTTAGGACTTAGGTTTTCTTGTTCGACAAGAGTTTTCTTAAAAACTGATTCTGCCGGCAAAACCATCCGTACGGATGTTTCTGGAAGCATCCAGATTCAGCCGTACGGATCCTTTAGGTAGGACCCGTTTTACTTCGTTTTTCGCTCCTTTTAATTATCCGTTCTGCGTGTGTGACCCAATAGGATTATACTAAGTTGGCAACGAGTCCGAACCAATCAAACCTCGTAAGTCATAAGCGGACTCTAGCAAGCCATTATGACTACCCAATTAGTATAACTTTGAACTCCAAAGTTTCCTAAAATAGAATATAACACAATCTCTTTGTTACACGATGTCTATTGAACGTAAGCCATGGTCAATGGTCAACTTACATTTGTTCAATGCTTTCTCGATCCCGAATATATTGATAATACAAATCTTATTTGAGCACGGCCATGCATTTCATCAATATCATTCATCGAGTGGCCAAAGCTTGACATCTCTCTTGACGAGGAACAAATCCCATCTTGGCTTATTACTCTTCCCTACATGATTCCGATTATGCCAATCATATTCTTTATAGCTATCCGGTTAGGGATAACGTTTGAATATATCAAATGTAATGTTCATCATGTGGAAGACTGTGATAACCTCAGGTCTAGAGATTCCAGTGATATAACTATATGAGACTTAATTATGACATTGTGATCATGACATAAATCTCATAGGGGTCAGTCCAGTATTTGTTCTCCAACAAATACCCATAAGTCTAATTGTATCCAATACACCATAATCATCATATGATTATCTATTAAACTTATACTAATAATTAATCATAATTATCAGGGACGGGGATTATTATAATAAACATGCAAAAGACATAATAATCAAACATTCAATACCTTTATAAATAATAACATTTGTTTTACAAATAGCATGCCTAGGGCATAACACCAACAATCTCCCACTTGCACTAGGCCTAATTAATGTATCGAATACCCATAGACCTAACATGACCATCATGCTTTGCTTGCGGAAGACCCTTTGTCAATGGGTCTGCAATATTATCATTAGTTGGTACTCTGCATATATTTACGTCTCCTCTATTAACGATCTCTCGAATGATATGAAAACGCCTAAGTATGTGTTTGGATTTCTGATGCGATATAGGTTCCTTTTCTTGAGCAATAGCACTATTATTATCACAATAAAGGTCTATTGGATTAGCAATGCTAGGAACCACTTCTAGTTCACCAATGAACTTTTTAATCCAAACAGCCTCTTTAGCAGCATCGGATGCAGCAATATACTCAGCTTCAGTTGTAGAATCTGCTACGGTACTTTGCTTAGAACTCTTCCAGCTAACAGCACCTCCATTCAGCACAAATACAAATCCAGATTGCGATCTAGAATCATCCTTGTCGGTTTGGAAGCTTGAATCTGTCTAACCACTTACAACAAGATCATCTTCCATTCTTCCATATACCAAGAACGAATCTTTAGTCCTTTGCAAGTACTTAAGAATCATCTTGACTGCAATCCAGTGACTCTCACCAGGATCTAATTTGTATCTGCTCGTCATGCTCAAAGCATACGAGACATCGGGTCTTGTACATATCATGGCATACATGATAGATCCAATAGCAGAAGCGTATGGAATCCCAATCATTCTCTCACACTCATCAGTTGTCTTAGGACACTGATTCTTGCTTAGAGATATGCCATGACCTACTAGCAAATTTCCTCTCTTAGAGTTTTCCATGCGGAATCTCTTAAGAACTTTGTCAATATATGTATCTTGACTTAAACCAATCAATTTCTTGGATCTATCACGATAGATCCTTATGCCAAGGATGTAAGCGGCTTCTCCCATATCTTTCATTGAGAAACACTTTCCTAACCAAGTCTTTACAGACTGCAGTGCAGGAATGTCATTTCCAATGATTAATATGTCATCAACATATAGCACAAGAAATAGTACTATGCTCCCACTAATCTTCTTGTATACACAAGGTTCATCTTCGTTCTTGATGAAGCCAAACTCTTTGACCGATTCATCAAATCGAAGATTCCAACTCCTAGAGGCTTGCTTCAATACATAAATGGATCTTTGCAATTTGCATACTTTGTTAGAATTTTCTGTAATTACAAAACCTTCAGGTTGTGTCATATAAACATCCTCAAGTAAGTTACCGTTAAGGAATGCTGTTTTGACATCCATTTGCCATATCTCATAGTAAAAATATGCGGCTATGGCAAGTAAAATTCTTATAGACTTGATCATTGCTACGGGCGAAAAGGTTTCATCATAGTCGATTCCATGAATCTACCTATAGCCTTTCGCTACAAGTCTAGCTTTATAAGTATGCACCTTACCATCCATGTCAGTTTTCCTTTTGAAAACCCACTTGCATCCTATGGTTTTTACACCTTCGGGCGCATCAATCAAGTTCCAAACTTGATTATCGTACATGGACTTAATTTCAGATTCCATGGCTCCAAGCCATTTATCTGAATCAGGAGCGGAAATCACTTCTTGGAAGGAAGTAGGTTCGTCATCAACTATGACTTCCACTTCATTGCTATCCGTCATGAGAAATCCATATCTCTCAGGTTCGGATCGCACCCTACCAGTTCTGCGAGGAACTTGGGTATTCTGAATAGGTTCCACAACTCTTTGTGAAACTTGTTCAGATCCAACATTTTGTTCCACATTATTTTCAGGTTCTCGAACTTCTTCGAGATTAATTTTACTCCCACTAATTCCTTTGGAGAGAAACTCTTTCTCTAGAAAGGTACCATCTCGGCCAACAAATACTTTGTTGTCCGTGCGGTTGTAAAAGTAATAACCCTTAGTTTCTATAGGGTAACCCACAAAATAACACTTGTCAGATTTTGGTGCAAGTTTGTCAGAGATCATTCTCTTAACATAAGCATCACAACCCCAAATCTTCATGAAAGACAAACTAGGTTTTCTTCCAGTCCACATCTCATATGGAGTCTTTGGAACAGATTTAGTTGGAACTCTATTTAGTGTAAGAGCAGCAGTTTCTAGTGCATGTCCCTAAAAGGTTAAAGGAAGATCAACTTGACTCATCATGGAGCGGACCATATCTAATAAAGTCCTATTTCTCCGCTCAGACACACCATTCCATTGTGGTGTTCCAGGTGGAGTTAATTGTGAAATAATTCCACAATCTTTAAGATGATTGTCAAATTCTTGGCTTAAATATTCTCCACCTCGATCAGATCGAAGTTCCTTAATAGTTTTACCAAGTTGATTTTGTACTTCTTTTTGAAATATTCTAAATATCTCAAAAGATTCACTTTTATATTTCATTAAGTAGACATAGCCATATCTACTAAAATCATCAGTAAAAGTTATGAAGTATTGATATCCTCCCCTAGCACTGCTGCTCATTGGTCCACACACATCAGTATGTATGAGTCCCAATAAGTCACTAGCCCTTTCACTACTCTTAGTAAAAGGTGTCTTTGTCATTTTTCCAAGTAAACAAGACTCACAAGTTTCATATGATTTAAAATCACGTGAATCCAAAAGTCCGTCCCCATGGAGTTTTGAGATACGCTTCTCATTAATATGACCAAGACGGCAGTGCCACAAATAAGTATGATTTACATCATTAGGTTTGGATTTCTTATTTATATTATAAATATTCTCATTATTTCCATTCTCAACATCAAGAACATAAAGGCCATTAAATGAACATGCAGTACAATAAAGCATATCATTTAAATAAATAGAAAACTTCTTATTTTTAATAAGAAAACTATAACCTTCATTATCCAAACAAGAAACTGAAATAATATTTCTACTCAAATCCGGAACGTAATAAAAATTGTTCAAAACAAGAATTAATCCGCTAGGTAAAATGACATCATATGTTCCTACGGCTAATGCAGCAACTCTTGCTCCATTTCCCACGCGTAGGTCCACTTCGCCATCTTTGAGTAGCCTCCTATTGCTTAGTGCCTGCACATTCAAACAAATGTGAGATCCACATCCGGTATCTAATACCTAGGAACTAGAAGTAGAAAGTAGAATATCTATAACATAGATACCTGAAGTAGACGCAGTCCCACTGCTCTTCTTCTTCTTTAACTCTTCCTTGTAAACCTTGCAATTTCTTTTCCAATGGCCAATCTCATTGCAGTGGAAACAGATTGCATCCTTTTGGGAAGTAGGTTTAGCCACATCAGCATTGGCAACAATTGCCTTGTCAATCTTGGGTTTGACAACTTTTGTCTTAACCCCTTTGCCTTTGCCTTTAGAGCCTTTTCTTCCTTTTGTCACTACGAGCACAGGAGCGACTTCTTTACCGATTTTCTTTTCCGCTGTCTTTAGCATCCCATTCAACTCAGACAAGGACTTATCAATCCCATGCATATTAAAGTTCATGACGAACTGATTATAGCTTTTGGGCAATGAATTAAGAATAAAATCAGTGGCCAACTCAACATCAATGGGATGGCCAAGCCTCTCTAGATGCTCAAAATGAGCCTTCATCTTCAAAACATGAGGGCCCACAGACTGCCCTTTGCTTATCTTGCATGAGACCAAGGCAGCTATAGTGTCGAACCTCTCTTACCTTGCTTGTTCTTGAAACATATCTTTTAATGAAAGAGCAAGGTCAAATGCCTCCAAGTGTTCAAGAGTATTCTGAAGCTCTGGACACATGGCCGTAAGCATAAGACAACCCACCTCACGAGAATCACTTTTCTGTTCCTTGTAGGCGTTTCTCTCATCCTTGGGTGCATTAGAAGCAGGTTCCTCTTCAGGAACGGGCTCATCAAGAATATAGAGCTTGTCCTCATGCTTTAGAACAATTCTAAGGCTACGGATCCAATCCGTGTAGTTTGCTCCATTTTCTTGAAGTTTTTCCTTCTCAAGGATAGATCGCAATGATAAAGAACCAGTACTTTGAGCCATTATCTACAATTATGCAAACATATAATTAAATATAAGTACCAACTTAATTAAAGATATTATAAGTATTTCACAAATACTCCCACTAAATTATATAACCTTCAAATACATCCAATGTATCATATAATTTAAATGGGCTAAGATCCAACTTTAATTTAATTTCAAGTCCGCTTTGGCGATACTGCTCAAAATTAAATTAATTAGGTAGACAACTCCTTGTCAATCATATCATATATGACTCTTAGATCCTTTATGAGATTTAGACATCATATGTCTAACACATTTCAATCTCATCTGTGCCTTAGGCCCAAAACTTTGTCTTTTGATAGCCCAATTAAGTCAAACCATTTTAAACGTATAGGAATCACTCTTTCCTCATCTTATTCATAAATGAATAGAATCAATGCGCCTCGCTTTGGCAGAGCCCGCATAAAACTACCCATGTACTCACAAGTGTTTTAATCATGGATTGGCACATAACTTAAATTTTAAGAAGGTTCACACACATAAAGTTAATCAATTATCCGAATTAATTTTATGTGACATTATTTGCGCTAGTTAGGGATAAAAGTCTGAAATCATGAGATTTCTCCAATCTTAAACTCCTTTAAGATTCTGATCTCATTAGTGGTCTGGACTTCTGAATTTGAACCTGTTTCAGGAAACATGGTTTAACAACCAGCCATCTGAAACAAATCAGAGTCAGTATAACCCAAACCATCCGTACGGATGTTTCTGGAAGCATCCAGATTCATCCGTATGGATAGTTATGCATATCTCAGAAACTCTGAACTCTTCAGGATTCTGGAACTGCATCCGCAGAGCATCTTGAAATTGAGAGAACAAAACGTACGGTCGAAACTAAGCCAAAAGGCATCCACATTCCCGTACTAAGATCAAGAAACCAGGCAACTTCTCTATACGGTCGAAACTAAGCCAAAAGGCATCCACATTCCCGTATAGATTGGTCGCATGTCTCAAGAACCTTTCAATGTATCTTAATCTCATAGATTACAGCAATTCTAAACTCTTTAGAACTCTGATTTCTGCAACTATTCCGAATTCTCAACAGATAACTGTTTCAGGAAACACGGTTTCGAAAACTAGCCGTCTGAAACCAGTTTCTGTTTCCAGGTTCGAATTATGCAAACAATTTGCAGAACAATCTGAACATGAGAAGTCAGAATGAAATATGGGAGTGGACCAAAACCATCCGTACGGATGTGTTTGGAGGCTCCCAAACCAGCCGTACGGATTCTTAGGTAGAATCCCAGTTTTTCCAGATTTTCAGATTTCAGAAATTCGATCAATCTTAATATCGTGTTTATACATAATCAGATACAGAAACATGAAATTGCAGATTACGAATTTTAACCCATCTAATTCATATATTCAATAACCAATTTATTCCATATACAAATTAGATCAAGATCATCAATAGAATAATCCAATTACATCATGATAATTTAAGCATGCAATCATACATATTAATCAAATCAATATTACAACCACATCAACTAGCAAGCATATATTATATCTCATATAAAATCCATCACATAAATTCATCTATCTCATGATCATACCAATTAAATAATCGCATTAAATAATTATATCATGATAATATTAGAATTATTGATCATCAACGGGGCTCTGATACCACTGTTGGGTTTCGTGCAATCATGCGCAGCGGAAGATAGACATGAATAAAACCCAATAGCCTAGATCCGCTATGAAAAATAATTCATAATAACAAGATGAAAGAAACTAACCCTTGTAGATCGTTATGTAAAACTTGGATTAAGCGTTAAGACAAACGCCCTCTACCGGTGATCCACACAACGAACAGATTTCAAGAACGCCTTCTTGAAGTTGACTGCTAGGTCTTTGGATTGATCAACGATGTTGAAGAACGATTCTTCAAAGCTCCTAACTATTATTGTGACTTGATAATTGAGATTAATCAATCACAATAACCCAAGAATATAATGTGTGATTTCTCTCTCTAAGAAAGACTTTGGAATTGATCAAATCAACAACTAGAGAACAATTCCCATCAGTCTGTATTTATATTCAAGGGGTTTCAGAAACCCTTTAGGACTTAGGTTTTCTTGTTCAACAAGAGTTTTCTTAAAAACTGATTCTGCCGGCAAAACCATCCGTACGGATGTTTCTGGAAGCATCCAGATTCAGCCGTACGGATCCTTTAGGCAGGACCCGTAAGTCTAATTGTATCCAGTATTTGTTCTCCAACAAATACCCATAAGTCTAATTGTATCCAATACACCATAATCATCATATGATTATCTATTAAACTTATACTAATAATTAATCATAATTATCAGGGACGGGGATTATTATAATAAACATGCAAAAGACATAATAATCAAACATTCAATATCTTTATAAATAATAACATTTGTTTTACAAACAACATGCCTAGGGCATAACACCAACAACATGAAGACATGACTGGAATTAGCAAAGATGTTATTACCCACAAATTGAACATTGATCCAAATGCCAAACCTGTCCACCAGAAAAGAAGGAAATTCGCTCATGAGCGTAATCAGATTATCAGAGAAGAAGTAGAAAGGTTGCTAAAGTCAAAGATGATCAGGGAGGTTGACTACCCTAGATGGTTGGCCAATGTGGTAGTTGTGGAGAAGAAGAACGGTAAATGGCGAGTCTGTGTGGACTTTACAGACTTGAACAAAGCATGACCTAAAGATCCATTCCCCTTACCTCATATTGACTCCCTAGTTGATGCAACTGTAGGCCATGAGGTCTTAACATTCATGGATGCTTCTTCAGGATTTCAACAAATTCAAACAGAACCTTCTGATTAGGAAGACACAGCGTTCATCACTCCAGGTGGTATTTATTGTTTTCTTGCAATGCCTTTTGGATTGAGAAATGCAGGAGCAACCTACCAGAGATTAGTCAACATGATGTTTAAAGATCAGATTGGTAAAACTATGGAGGTATACATCGATGATATGGTGGTAAAGTCTAAGTGCATTGAAGACCATGCCAGAGATCTTAATGAGGCTTTTGACATCTTAGAAGCATTTAACATGAAGCTGAACCCTTCAAAATGCAACTTTGGTGTTAAGGCTAGAAAGTTCCTCGGTTATATGGTGACCAAGAGGGGTATCGAAGCAAGTCCAGAACAGATCAAAGCTATCATCAACTTAAAGTCTCCAAAGAATATCAAAGAAGTACAAAGGCTTACAGGCAAAGTTGCTTCTCTAACCAGGTTCATCTCCAAGTCGTCTGACAGATGCAGGCTGTTCTATGAAGTACTCAGAAAGAACAAGTTATTCCAGTGGACAGAAGAGCATGAAGCAGCCTTCAACCAGCTTAAGGAGTATCTTCCTACTCCACCTTTGCTTTCTAAACCACAAACAGGTGAAACTTTATATCTATACCTTTCGGTTTCAGAAAATGCAGTCAGCGGAGTATTGGCAAGAGAACAAGATGGTTCACAACTTCCTGTTTATTATGTAAGTAAATCTCTTCTAGATGCAGAAACCAGGTACTCCCATCTTGAAAAACTTTTACTCACTTTGATAACTGCTTCTATTAAATTACGCCATTACTTTGAAGTTCATCCTATTATTATGAGGACTAACTATCCTATCAGGAACGTGATGAGGAAACCTGAGATGTCCGGTAGGATGGCAAAGTGTTCTGTACAACTTAGTACATACGATATCTAGTATGAGGCAAGGACTGCAATCAAGTCACAAGCCTTAGCAGACTTTGTGGCAGATTTCAGTCCCAACCTCCAACCTGAGGTTGAACTTGAAGTCCAACAACTTGAAGGGTCAAACACTCCTAGATTTTGGACGCTTTATACAGATGGAGCATCAAATGCAAGGGGCACAGATTTGAGGATAGTCTTAAGATCCCCTCGAGGAGAACTAATTCCTCAAGCTGTGGCTTGCGAGTTCAAGGCTACAAATACTGAGGCTGAATATGAGGCCCTCATCATGGGTTTAGTTACTGCTTTAAGTTTAAATGTTAAATTCCTCAATATTTATAGTGATTCCTTGTTGTTGGTTAACCACTTCAATGGATCTTATACAGCTAAGCACAGTAGGATGTCAAGTTATTTGCAGCATGTTAAATCATTGGCTGGACAATTTGAAGAATTGACGTTCCAACAAATCCCAAGGGAGGAAAATGCTGAAGCTGATGCATTAGCCAACTTAGGTTCAAGTTGCAGGAGCATGTTAAACAATACCATTCCTATCTTTCACATTCTACATCCTGCAATAGATCAACCTGAGGCAAATCAAGTTGTTGATCAACCTGATACGGCGATTAGCCTCTTGAACGAAGTGACATCTTGGATACTGCCCACAATAAATTTTTTACAGGATGGAACAGTACCACAAGGTGTCAAGAATGCTAAAGCTTTCAGAATAAAGGTATCAAGATTTATACTAATTGATAATGTACTGTTTCGTAAGTCATTTACAGGTTTGTACATGAGATGCCTGGAGCCCCTACAAGCTGAACTAGTTTTGAAAGAGCTACATGATGGTGAATATGGCAATCTGTAGATACCCCGGGGAAACCATGGCTTGGCTAGAGCGGTGAATTATCCTAGGATGTCTAACTTGATTTTAGATTGTTTAGAGTCGCCACCTATGTTTTGAGGAACATAAGAAAAACCTATTGATTGTATCCTAAGTTTGATTACGAAAACAGAGATTCTTTGTTTTGAGGTCCGGGGGTTAGATTACGAGATGGGAAGTACCGAAACACCCATCTCGCCCAACTTAAGTTGGTCTTGCTTGATCAAAATCTACATGAATGAAAATGTTCTTCTTCTTCTTCTTTAAGTCATAAAAAGGGGGTTTAAAATAGGATTTGGAATGTAGGAGATAACTCCTTAACCAACCTCAATGAGATGAGGTGATCATTAGAGTCATGTCCCAAAATGATTTGGGTGATTGCACATTTGATTAGAGTAAAAAAGAGAGAGGAGATGAAATAGAAAAGAAAGGAAAAGATGGACTTTTACCTACAATTTGAAGACCTTCAAGTATTGCTTGATGAAATCCTTGGAGAGCTTTTAGAAAGTGATTTTGGTATAGTTTTTGTAAGTTCAATTTTCGGTCCTTGAAAATAGAGGTAAAGAGAGGTTTTTATAGGTGAAAGAGGGGTGTTTTTGGTGCCAAAACTCAGTCACCAAGAAATCTTTCCCGGGCAAAATCCTGTAAATTGAGCAAGGGAGAGAATCCTGGCCAGAAATCTGTAACTGACGCCCAGAGGCGCGCGCTTCCTGCTTTGGGGGCGGGAGGCGCGCGCGCCTGGCTCCTCCTGTTGGAGGCGCGCGACTCAGAGAAGGCAATTTTGACAGAATGGACTAGAAAGTCAGCCCTGTTATTCAGTTTAGTCCCTGGACTTAACGAAGTCAGTCAGGAACTTAACGGAAGTGACAAAAACTAACGAGAAACACTTAAAATGGGGAGAGACACAAAATCAAATGTGCAATCGGGGTGAGCGGTCCAAGGCGGGGTGTCTACAGAGCCCCTCGGCGATGTGGACTGCAAAGCAAAACGCATCGACGAAAGTTAAAAACACCCGCCGAGGACATCACCAAGAGAAGGCAAAGACTCGATGAAAGCAGGAATTTGAAATTGCGAGAGATAGTGGTGCGCTCCCTGTGTGAGCGGCTTTTGTTGATAGAGGGGGTGGCATGATCCGTTGGGTGAACCTACCGGCTGAATGTTTTGAATGAGGCCGTTAGTGAACCTTTTGATGAATCCGTTAGTGAATCCCTTGAATGAGTCCGTTAGTGAACCCTCGTTGACGAATCCGTTAGTGAATCCGTTTGATGAATCCGTTAGTGAATCCCTTGGATGAGTCTGTTGGTGAACCCTTGTTGACGAATCCGTTGGTGAATACGTTTGATGAATCCGTTAGTGAATCCCTTGGATGATTCCGTTGGTGAACCCTTGTTGACGAATCCGTTGGTGAATCCGTTTGATGAATCCGTTAGTGAATCCCTTGGATGAGTCCGTTGGTGAACCCTTGTTTGACGAATCCGTTAGTGAATCCGTTTGATGATTCCGTTAGTGAATCCCTTGGATGAGTCCGTTGGTGAACCCTTGTTGACGAATCCGTTCGTGAATCCGTTTGATGAATCCGTTAGTGAATCCCTTGGATGAGTCCGTTGGTGAACCCTTGTTGACGAATCCGTTGGTGAATCCGTTTGATGAATCCGTTAGTGAATCCCTTGGATGAGTTCGTTGGTGAACCCTTGTTGACGAATCCGTTAGTGAATCCGTTTGATGAATCCGTTAGTGAATCCCTTGGATGAGTCCGTTGGTGAACCCTTGTTGACGAATCCGTTGGTGAATCCGTTTGATGAATCCGTTAGTGAATCCTTTGGATGAGTCCGTTGGTGAACCCTTGTTGACGAATCCGTTGGTGAATCCGTTTGATGAATCCGTTAGTGAATCCCTTGGATGGGCCCGTTGGTGAACCCTTGTTGACGAATCCGTTAGTGAATCCGTTTGATGAAATATTGCTTTGAAGTCTCGTGCCATTTGGAGTCACACTTAACTTTTTGAATTGTGGGATACGGGCACAGTTGACCGCGACCAGAAAAATGTTCCTGCTAGGGATGAAATGCTGAGATTGACTCTTGAGGGGGGTGTGGCACCCGTGACAGAACTTAGGGAGTTCGGAATTTTGAAGAGGACAGCCTACTTTTGAGTGGGAGTTTCTATCCTACTTTCGATTTTTGACATGCCTTAAGGGCGGACCAGAAAAAG
This sequence comes from Campanula takesimana, assembly GCA_026119855.1. Classification (NCBI taxonomy): domain Eukaryota; kingdom Viridiplantae; phylum Streptophyta; class Magnoliopsida; order Asterales; family Campanulaceae; genus Campanula; species Campanula takesimana. Next base: position 1,028,654 of record JAOWBW010000613.1, on the reverse strand, counting down.
GTGTGCCCAACTGGGTGTCCGAGGATCGGGACAGTGTCTTGATTTAGGCTGGAGATCTCTGACAAGGCCCTTTTCTTGAAGCGATTTAGACCTGGGAGGCGCGCGCCTTTCTATGTAGGCTTGTGACGCGCGCGCACTTCAGACTGCTGGCGGGTGGCGCGCGCGTCTGGGAGGTGGAATTTCGGGCTTGACATTTGCTGACCAAAAGAGCCCCCAACAGCTATAATATCATCTTCTGTTCGACCACTTGATTCTCACAGCTCCTTTCTGCCATTTTTGAACATCATATTATTGCTTAACTTTGCTTGCGATCAACATTTTCTATGGCTTCCAATTCTTTTTGCCCTTGATGCCAAGGTTGTTAGTGAGTATGAAAAGGACTTGGGCACTTTTGTGTATTCTTTTAAGACCCATCCCAAGAAGGCCTTCATTAAAGACTTCGGGTTCCGAATTCTTTTCACTTTGCGGACGTTGAAACCGGATTGGGATTTGTTGAGAGCTGCCGTGGCTTTCTGGGATTGCGACAGCCATACTTTCAACCTTTCAGCTAATGAAATGGTGCCGACTGTTGACGATTTTGGGGCCATCCTTGGCATGCCTTTGGCCGGTCGGATTGCCGTCCCTAAATATCACCGTGGTGCCGTCGACTCTTGGGTTGAGTTACTGAATCTCCCTGTTGAGGACGTGAGGAAGATGTTGCACGGTACCGTGATTGACATAACTGAGTTGCCGATGTTCTTCAGTTTACACTCGGAGGACCCGGTGGTTCAATCTTTCAAAAGAAATGCCATGGCCGTTTGTCTCTTCAGCGAAGTACTGTTTGTTACACCTTTCGGGACTGCGGACGCGCAGTTGGCTGAGATTATTTTGCAAGCTAAGGACCAGCAATTTAGTGTAATCCCTCTTATTGTAGGGGAGACGTTGTACGGCCTTGATGAGTTACACAGGACGGGCAAGATGTGTCGGGGAAGCCCTTTGCTCTTGACCATATGGCTCCGGGAACACTTCAAGATTTATTCCCCGGATGGTGATTTGTCTCCCTTTGCTGTTCATAGGAGGAAGTTGTTGATCCGTGATTTATCTGAATATGGTTGGAAGAAATTCTTTGCTTCTCGGGTGACCGTTGATATTGAGTGGTGTCCTCCTTCTTGGGGTCTTCGCCCTTTTGTGGAATGGACTCTTGGTTTTCAGCACGTGGTTGTACCCGGTTTGAGAGATTCTTCATTTTACCAGCCAGAGCGGGTTCTGCGGCAGTTCGGTCGCCAACAGACAATTCATTTTCCGAGGGATGGAATGCTTCGTCCAGTTGCTTACATGGGTCCTGACTTCTCGAGTGAGCTTCAGTCGGCTTGGGGAGATGACCGCAATCGTTGGGCTTTCGCTCCTCTATATCGGGGGAGTGTATTTCTTCCCGAGAGCTACTTGGACTATTTATTTGGCACCCTTTACCGTGGCATCCCTTGGGTTGATGTGCTTCGTGCCGAGTTGTTGGGACAGGTTTTTGAGCCTAGCAGCACTTTGAGATATAGGGAGGCTGCTGCTGATTCGAGTAACATCCTCGCTGACCCTTTCGGTACTCCTTTGGATGACTTTTATTCTAGGAGACGTGTTGCAGCACAGAAGGTTTCGGTGCGTATTAGTGCTCCTTTGTTACCCAAGAAGAAAAGGATTGAGAGACGATCAGGTGGTCCTTCGAAAGCTAAGAGAAAATTGGATTTTTCTTAGTACCCTAAGAGATTGCAATTAGACCACTTTGTTTTAGGATTTAACGTTTTGATGTCTTTTGTTGCTCAATAAGTCCGTTGTAATGGTTTGAATAATTCATTGAATGAATAAAAATTGCATTTTGTTATTTGAAGTGAATTGGGTATTTTTGATAAGTTTTAGACCGCACCCGAAGGTTGCCTACGTTCCTCCAGTTGGGAGGCTCAGGTTTTCGTAGTTCAAACAAACAAAGACCATTTTTTTTATTTTTTTTTGTGCACCCTGTTTTTTGCCTAGACCGCCCTTGCGGGTTTCAATCTAGCGGGCTTCTTTTTTTTGCACGTGCTCTAATTTTTGCCTAGGCCGCCCTTGCGGGTTTTCAACCTAGCGAGCGATTTTTATTTTTTTTAATGGTGCACCCTGTTTTTTGTCTAGACCGCCCTTGCGGGTTTTCAATCTAGCGGGCTTCTTTTTTTTGCACGTGCTCTAATTTTTGCCTAGGCCGCCCTTGCGGGTTTTCAACCTAGCGAGCGATTTTTTTTATTTTTTTTATTTTTTTTTTTAAATGGTCTTTGTTTATTAAGCGTAGAACCTCTTGAGGTTGTCGAGGTTGACCTCCTTTGGCAGCTGGTCACCATCTAAATCCACGAGCCGGACTGCACCACCGCTTAGTATCTTTTTGACCACGTACGGACCGATCCATCGGGGTCCCCATTTCCCCAGGGGATTCATGGCATTAGGAGGATGTTGTCTTAAGACCAAATCTCCCACGTTGATGTTTCGAGGCTTCACTTTTTTTTTGAAAGCTCTTGCCATCCTTTGCTGATATGCCCTCGTGCGTTCGAGTGCTCTTAACCTTTTCTCGTCGAGTAAGGCTAGCTGTTCGTATCGACTTTGCATCCAGTTGACCTCGTTGACTTGATTCTCGAGGAGGACCCATAGAGATGGGACTTCAAGTTCGATAGGGAGTACGGCTTCAGAACCATAGACCAATGCATAAGGAGTTTCTCCTGTTACGGACCGTATGGATGTGCGGTAGCCCCATAATGCTAATGGTAGCTTCTCGGGCCAATCCCTTCCTGTTGAGGCCATTTTCTTGACGATGGTCTCGATGGTCTTATTTGCTGCTTCGACCGCGCCATTTGCTTGGGGCCGGTAAGGAGATGACTTGTGCTTGGTGATCTTGTATTCTACCAAAAGTGCATCCATTTCCTTCTCAAAGTGAGAGCCGTTGTCGGAAATGATTTCATGAGGCACGCCGTATCGGCACATGATATTAATCTTTACAAATTCGGCCACTTTCTTGGCGTTGAGGGTTCGATAGGCTTGTGCTTCGACCCACTTCGTGAAGTAGTCGACTGCCACTAGGACGAATGACTGCCCATTGCTCCCAGCAGGATGAACTTTACCGATGATGTCTATCCCCCAACAAGAGAAAGGCCAAGGTGTGACAATGTTGTAAAGTTGTGAGGGTGGAGCATGTTGCAGATTAGCGTGGAATTGGCACTTGGCACACCTTTTGACTTTCTCGATACAGTCTCGTTCCATAGTGCTCCAATAGTAACCAATGCGAAGTATCTTCTTGACTAGCATAAACCCATTCATATGGGGTCCACATTTTCCTTCGTGCACTTCACACATTATCTCTTGAGCTTCGGCCTCATTGGCGCATAAGAGATTGATCCCGTCGTGGTGCCTTTTATAGACTCGGTCCCCAATCAGTACGTACCGAGAGGCTAACCTTTGCAGAGATGCTTGAGACTTCTTATTGATGTTCTCGGGATAAGTGCCGTCTTTGAGGAAGTTCATGATATCCGAATACCACGGAGAGTTTGTTTGAACCTCGTTGATCTCGATACTCATGCAATATGCCGGACTGTTCCTTCGAGCAATTTTGAAAGGCTTCACCATTTTCCCTTTGGGCATTTCAACTAATGAAGCTATAGTGGCCAGTGCATCGGCGAAGCGATTCTTATCCCTTGGCAGGTAGTTGAAAGTGATCTCTTGGAATTGTTCAACCAGTTCTTCAAGGTGCTGACCATATTGTTGGAGAGTCGGGTCTTGGGTTCGCCATTTACCCGATTGCTGATTGATAAGGAGCAAAGAGTCGCCGAACACTTCTAGTTCCGTGACGTTTCTTTCGAGAGCTGCTTCGAGCCCTGCTATGCATGCTTCGTACTCGGCAATGTTGTTGGTAGCTTCGAATTCCAGGCGTATGGCAATGGGAGTGTAGATGTCTTTTGGATCGACAAGCAATACCCCTATACCAAAACCGTGTTTATTGGCGGCGCCATCGAAAAAAAGTTGCCACTTGTCTTCCTCGGTTGCAGTACAAATTAAATGCTCGTCGGGGAACTGTACATCTTCCCCCTTCACTTCGTCACACGGGAATTCGGCAAGCTGGTCACTGAACACTTTCCCCCTGACGGATTTTAGTGTGACGTAAGTGATATCATAGCCGGCGAGCATGAAGTACCATTTGGCTATTCTTGTTGACATGAAAGGCTTCTCGAAGATGTAGTGGAGCGGGTCCACCTTTGCTACTAGCTTGATCGGAAAAGCTTCCATATAGTGTTTGAGCTTTTGAGTGACCCAAACCAATGTTGCACATGACTTCTCTAAGACAGAGTAGTTCTTTTCGCCTCCTTGGAATCGGTGACTGACAAAGTAAATGGCGTTCTCCTTTGTGGACGCTCGTTGCTCTTGTGCTAACATAGCCCCTAGGGCTTCATCATTGACAGTGAGATAGAGCAACAGAGGTTTCTCCTTGTGCGGCGGAACTAGAACAGGAGGGCACGTCAAGTAATGCTTTACTTGATCGAAGGCTTCTTGGCACGCGTCGGTCCATTCTAGAGCCACATTCTTCTTGAGTAGCTTGAAGATTGGCTCGCACATGGAAGTGAGCTGGTGCACAAACCGACTGATGTATTGTAGTCTGCCCATGAAACCTTTAATCTCTTTCTGCATCTTTGGAGGAGGCATGTCAATGATTGCCTTGATTTTGGAGGGGTCTACTTCGATTCCCCTTTCAGTGACCATATAACCAAGAACTTTTCCTCGGATAACCCGAATGTGCACTTTGCGGGGTTGAGCCTCATCTTGTGTTGACGAAGCCTTTCGAAGAACTTGCGGAGATCGATTAGGTGTTGACCATCGGTTCCTTTGGAGTGAATGATCATGTCGTCCACATAGACCTCGATTTCTTTGTGAATCATATCGTGGAACAAGTCTGTCACGGCTCTTTGGTAGGAAGCCCCAGCATTTCTTAACCCAAATGGCATGACTGTGTAGCAAAAGGTACCCCACGGTGTTGTGAAGGCTGTCTTATGTTGATCTTCTTCGGCCATGAGAATCTGATTGTACCCAGCGAACCCATCCACGAATGAGCGAACCTCATAGGCGGCAGTGGAGTCGACCAGCATGTCGATATTAGGGAGTGGAAAATCATCCTTTGGGGAAGCTTTGTTTAAATCCCGGAAGTCTACACAAACTCGAACCTTGCCGTTTGCCTTCCTGACTGTCACAATGTTGGCTAACCATGTCGGATACTCGATAACCTTGATGAAACCCACACTGAGGAGCTTCTCAATCTCTTCTTTGACCTGCAGAGACCATTCTGGCTTGATCTTTCTGAGCTTCTGTTTTACTGGCCTGGCATCTTCTCTGATCGGAATCCTGTGCTCCGCTACCTTTCTGTCTAAACCCGGCATGTCTTTGTATGACCATGCGAACACATCCACGAACTCCCGTAGTAGTGCAGTCAATCTGTCTCTGTCGTCCCCCTTGAAGAAGCTTCCAATCTTAGTTTCTTTTGGCTCTTCTTCGGTACCCAGATTGACAACATGCAATTCTTCGTCAGCCTTTGGACCATTCTCACCACGACTACGGACTTGTTGAGCAAGTTCATTTAAGTATGTTATGTTTTCGTGGTCTATTTCATCATAATTTGAATCGTTATTAACTTGTTCATTAAGTTCATTATTAGTTAATTCATCATTTATGATGTTTGCAATCTCAGGGTACTCAGAAATATCAAATTTTTCATTAGCAAAGAAAGGAAACACACGCTCGGCTATAGCCTCCAAATCCTCTTGGGTGAGGGTATTAGAGACACTCTCGGACTCGAAAGTAAGTGTGAGCTGCTCTTCCTTTGTTGCTGTGCGGGGTATGCAACCCATTTCTTGGACTAAGAATTCCTCGGATGCCACGGGCCCTTTTGTTGAATACCAATTGTTGATCGGCTCGGAGCTTGGCGGGATCTCACTGATAGTCTCGTTCATGATGACGGTGTCATGGATGGCGTTAACTTGGCATTCATTCATCATGGCAAGGTCTTCGAACATGGAGGCTAAATCTGTCAGTTCTTCCCCCACGGTGATTTCTGTCTCGGACTCTATAGTCATCTTTCTTCCCCACCATTCACGGGGCGATATGGGAGTTGGTTCCCTTTCGGATTTCTGGATCTCACAATCGGAGAAGATTTCGAGGCCGGCCTTTTTGACACCTTTATTGTTAACCCATGGCTCGGGAAAGATCATGTATGGAACGTCTTCCCCTTCGCGGACAAAATAACCATTCAACGTCTTGCGGTAAGGCCTTAGATTAGGGACTTCATAACGACGGCCTTCTTTACGAGCTCGGGCCTTTTCGTTCTTGATCGCTTGCTCTTGTTTCAAGTTTTCTTTGGAAGGCTCATACCCCAAACCGAAGGTGTTCTTGACAAATGGGACTTGCACGGGATGTAGGATTCCTTGTTGATATTTCCCTAAGCCTAAACCAGGGAAGTAGTCCATATTCCTCATCATGCGGAGGACTTTGTGATTGCTGGGGGTCCATGATCCGTTTCCCCCTTCTTTGTCAATGGCGTTGATTGAGACGCCGAAGAGAGTGGAGTCTGGTAGACCATGCTGAACTTGGTGGACGGGCTCACCTTTTCTGTGGATAGTGATGTTTTCAGCCATTACGGTCACTATTTCATCACCATTTCGGATCTTGACACATTGGTGGAGAGTTGACGGTACGGCATTAGCACTGTGAATCCATGGTCGACCCAAAAGTAAGTTGAACGAGGCCGGGATATCAAGCACTTGGAATGGAACGGCCATGATCATGCTCCCAAACTCAATGTCTATTTCGATCATACCCATGACTGTACGGGCGGTGCTGTCATAGCCTCGGATTACTTGAGTAGAAGGCTTCAAATCAGAATCCTTAAGCCCCAGTATGCCCATGATTCTACCAGGCATGAGATTGAGTGCGGAACCACCGTCCACTAAGACTCTTGAGACGGGCCTCCCCCTTGCTCGTACCTTGAGGTAAATAGCTTCGTTGTGGTTGGAACCAAATGGTGGAAGGTCCATATCGGCAAAGGTGATGACGTTGCTAAAATGAATGTGACCAATCATTGCCGTGAGGTCCTCGGGAGTAGTATCGGGAGAAACTGATGTATCATCGAGATTGCGGATGACGAGATCTCGGTGTTTCTTCGAGGATGCAATGAGGTCCCAAATAGAGATGTTGGCTTGAGTTTTCTTGAGTTGGACAAGTAGAGGATCTTCAGGAGTGTTGTGAGCTTGCGGCCTTTGAGAAGAGGAGCTCGGTGCGGAAGTGGAAGGGTTGCTTGCTATGACTCGACCGGATCGAGTTAGCATGTTGACGTTCCCTTCTTGCTTCTTTTTCCTATTCTCTAGTACTTCCCTCATTACCTCATCGTAAGTCACTACATAACAAGAATTGTCAAGTTTATTCATAACATTGGGGCCCCCATTCACAATTGGGATTGAATGGGTGGTCCCATCGAGTTCTCCTATCTCTATTACATTGACATGCTCGTCATTAGTCACTACAAACTCTTTCTTATCTATGAGATCTTGAATGACATTGCGGAGAACGAAGCAATCCTCGGTGGTGTGGCCACTATATTGGTGGTAGCCACAATATTTGTGGTGAGCATGATTGGAGAGGATCGTCTTGGGTTGGTACCCTTGCACGGGTGTGACTTGACCCTTTGCCTTGAGGACCTCGAACACTTCGGTTTGAGTCATGCCTTGGAGAAGCGTGTAGACACGGTCACTTCGGGACTTCTTCCCTTGAGGTGGAGGAACCTTTTTGTAATTCCCCTTGTCAATAGTGACGGCGTTGATCGAGGCCTCTTTTGTGGAGTTGGAAGCGGCCTCTCAACAATTTCAGAGAGTTTGTCATTCCATCTCCTTGTGAAGTCGATGAAGGACTCATTGTCTCGTTGCGTAGGGTTCTCTAGCTCTTTCCTTGTGGGCCGGTGAGTGGTGTTGCCTTGGTATTGGTTCTTGAAGGCAAGCATGGCGGAGTCCCAATCAAGACGGACAGTGAGCGGGAGAGTAGCATACCAATCTTTTGCCGCCCCCTCGAGAGTGAGAGGAAAGCATTGAGCCATAACCTTGGTGGAGACCTTCTTTGGAACCATTGCCCAAATATAAGTCTCAATGTGAGCCATAGGACAAGAATTGCCCTTGAATTTGCTTATGTCGGGCATCTTGAACTTATCGGGAAGAGCGGCCATAGTACTCATGAGGATGGATGATTGATAAAGGCTTGTGTCGGAGCCTTTCCCCATGTTGAGCCCATTGAATTTTTGGTCGATGTAGGCCATGATAGAATCCACCATTTTGGGCTCATTGTTCTCGGAACTTGGTTCCCCCATTTTCTTGGTGCGGGTGTTGACATAAGGACTCTTGAACAAACCCTCGGTCCATTCGGATTCATCATCATTGTTCTTGTTCTTTCCCTTGGCAAGGTTGGTGAGCTTTTCTTTCATTAGCTCCATTTCGGCCTCGTGGGCCTCCCTTTAGCTGTCGAGGTGGGATTGCCAAATGTCGTCTTTGCTTTGTGCCTCCTTGTTAAGGGTGGAGACTTGCTCTTGGAGGAGTTGGACCATAGTTGAGAGCTGTTCGAGAGACATGGTGTTCCTGCTGCCGGTCATGGTTGGTGTTGGAGCTGTTGGAGTGATCTCTTCACGGACTAACCGATTTGCTGAATCCCGGTAGACTTTGTAAGTACCAATTGAACCTATATTGCAGAAGAGGCCCTTGTCAGTCTTGAGTAACACTTGCGGTCCATGAAGAGGCTTAGAACACACAGTTGGGCACACGACTCGAACCACATAAGAAAAGACTCTTTTTTTTTTTATATAAGTCGGAGGGAATGAATCCCTTTTGGGGTTTCTAAGAAAATAATGGAATCGTCACACTAGTATATAGACCATCTCGCGGTCCCATATACTCATCGGATTCCATCGCGCTTGTGAATCCTACATGTATCGGGATTAGACTAAATTAATGTAGTAAAGCATACATGCGGGGACGGATTTTTATTTTCGTCCAAAATATCCACTTTTTGGGGACGGATTTTTATTGCGTCCCTTTCAACAAGTTGGCATGTATGATTTGAAGACATTAGTTTAGGGAAATCTCGGTACATGGAAACCGACTTGAGTCACAGAGTGTTAGACCCTAACTAGAATTGTGTGGTTTGTGCTCGGCTTGAATATGAGGCTCAAAGGTCACCCCCGGCATGTAGTCTTGAACTACGCCACGGGCTGAGGTTTACCGCTTCGAAAGAGCCAAGGTCTGGTGGAGCTTGAAACTTTCTAGGACGGACCTCGACGGGTTTGGGGTTGGACTTGTGCGACTCGATAGTGAGCAGTTCATAGGAATATGTGCATGTAGTGTGAGGTCTAACAAGTGACAAATTTTTTTATTTTTATTTATTTTATTTTATTTTTATTTTTTTGAAAAGAAAGAAAAACACACAAAACACATAAGCACATAAAATTACAACTCCCGAATCACCCGTGTGACCGGTAAATAAAACACAAAATTAAAACAGTCCGAGGGTTCAATTCTGTTCTGATGCAGGCAACTGTGCCCACACCCCACTGTACTGCTCAATCACTGAAACCTGTCTCTGTTCTAGAAACCAACCCAGAAGCGTGCGCCTCTGAGTGCTGATGTGGGACGCGCGCGCATAGCGCAATGATTATTTGAGGCGCGCGCTTCTGGGGAACACCTGTCAGAATGTCAGACTTTGGACTCAGGGGATTGCCCTGGTCCTATGTTCATATTGTAACCCCTGCAGAAGTGATTAGTGCAGAATAACAGAAGAAGAAGATGAAGAACATGAAGAAGTGGGCGATTCTGGTTCTTGATGCGGGATGCGCGCGCCTTAGGATTAAAAGGCCAGACGCGCGCACCTCCCCCATCAGGAAAGAGAATGCCCAGAAAAGATGTAGATTTCGATCAGAACGCAAGTTTAACCCTCAAATCGTCCCCAGCGGAGTCGCCACTGTAGATACCCCGGGGAAACCACGGCTTGGCTAGAGCGGTGAATTATCCTAGGATGTCTAACTTGATTTTAGATTGTTTAGAGTCGCCACCTATGTTTTGAGGAACATAAGAAAAACCTATTGATTGTAGCCTAAGTTTGATTACGAAAACAGAGATTCTTTGTTTTGAGGTCCGGGGGTTAGATTACGAGATGGGAAGTACCGAAACACGCATCTCGCCCAACTTAAGTTGGTCTTGCTTGATCAAAATCTACATGAATGAAAATGTTCTTCTTCTTCTTCTTTAAGTCATAAAAAGGGGGTTTAAAATAGGATTTGGAATGTAGGAGATAACTCCTTAACCAACCTCAATGAGATGAGGTGATCATTAGAGTCATGTCCCAAAATGATTTGGGTTATTGCACATTTGATTAGAGTAAAAAAGAGAGAGGAGATGAAATAGAAAAGAAAGGAAAAGATGGACTTTTACCTACAATTTGAAGACCTTCAAGTATTGCTTGATGAAATCCTTGGAGAGCTTTTAGAAAGTGATTTTGGTATAGTTTTTGTAAGTTCAATTTTCGGTCCTTGAAAATGGAGGTAAAGAGAGGTTTTTATAGGTGAAAGAGGGGTGTTTTTGGTGCCAAAACTCAGTCACCAAGAAATCCTTCCCGGGCAAAATCCTGTAAATTGAGCAAGGGAGAGAATCCTGGCCAGAAATCTGTAACTGACGCCCAGAGGCGCGCGCTTCCTTCTTTGGGAGCGGGAGGCGCGCGCGCCTGGCTCCTCCTGTCGGAGGCGCGCGACTCAGAGAAGGCAATTTTGACAGAATGGACTAGAAAGTCAGCCCTGTTATTCAGTTTAGTCCCTGGACTTAACGAAGTCAGTCAGGAACTTAACGGAAGTGACAGAAACTAACGAGAAACACTTAAAATGGGGAGAGACACAAAATCAAATGTGCAATCGGGGTGAGCGGTCCAAGGCGGGGTGTCTACACAATCATTCCGGGGGCAAATCATTATCTTCTAAGGCATTGAGAATAGGATATTATTGGCCAACTATGCGCCAGGATGCAATTAATTATGTTCAGAAATGTGATGCTTGTCAAAGACATAGCAACATCCTGCACCAACCTGCCGAACCGCTTCATCCTATACTATCACCTTGGCCCTTCATGCAGTGGGGAATGGACATCGTTGGAAAGTTTCCTAAGGCACTTGGGGGCAAAGTATTTATGTTAGCCTTGACTGATTACTTCTCAAAATGGATTGAAGCTGAAGCCTTCGTCCAAGTTAGAGATAAAGAAGTAATTTCATTCTTGAAGAGAAATATCATCAGCAGGTTTGGAGTCCCCTCATAAATTATTTGTGATAATGGTTCTCAGTTCATTAGTAAGAAGACCCAAGACTTCTGTACAAGGTGGGGAATCAAGCTGATTACTTCTACACCGGTACACCCTCAAGCTAATGGTCAAGCAGAATCAAGCAACAAGTTAATTGTGAACAACTTCAAGAAACGTTTAGATCAAAAGAAAGGAAGATGGGTTGAAGAGTTGCCACTAGTACTATGGGCAGATAGGACAACTCCTAAGAATGCAACTGGCCAAACTCCCTTCTCCTTGGTTTATGGGACTGAAGCTGTAATTCCAGTAGAATTTTCTATCCCAACAGCTAGATATGGTTTAATAACTCCAGAGGACAACCAGATAATACTTGCAGAAGATCTTGATACTATTGATGAACTAAGAGATTTGGCCAAGATCAGGATGGCGGCCTATCAACAGAGAATTTCCAAGTCTTACAACAAGAATGTGCGCATTAGGAGATTTCAAGTTGGAGACATGGTGCTCATAAAAGTTTTTCAGAACACAAGGGAACTGAATGCAGGCAAACTTGCAGCCAAGTGGGAAGGTCCCTACCTTGTTGATGCAGAAGCTGGTAAAGGTACATCTTGGCTCTCCACCTTGGATGGCATTAGAATACCAAGGATTTGGAATGCAGTCAATCTTAAAGCTTATTACATGTAAGTTGTAGCTTGTCCATTCAATTCCAAGGATCAGGTATGATTTATTTGAGCTTTATTTCAATTTTGTTATTTCAAATTATTAATATTTCTTGAACACTTACTGACTTAAGCATCGGAGGGGTGTTAGCCAAGCTAACACCCACCCCTAACATGTGTTTGTTTTGCAAGGCAACTCAAAATTCCAACACAGGTCAACTAGGTCAATATGTTCAGACGAATTGCCAGAGACAACAACTTGGACTGTTCAAGATGAAATCAGTCAAACTTGCTGACATCATGCTGGATGAAAGCCTAACTTATACGAATGTTCAAGTAAGCATATTAATGTTAAATCTTATGCTTCATTTCTGAAGTTTGTACTAAGGTTCTAAAGGTTTTCACCTTTCAATGGTTTAAAGATTATACGTCTTTCTTAAAGTTTAAGGTTCATACACCTTCGCCCGTGCGCACGTTTTTCACATTTGTATAAGTTGTAAGTTGGCCAGTGTATTTATTACATATTGATTACCATCTTGCACTTAGACAAATTGTGAACTCAAGCCATTTACAATTGGTTGTAACATTAACGTGTTACCAAAGACAAAAGTTTAAAAGATTCAAACATCTTTTCATTCCTACTGTTAGCATTAACATGTTACATCTTGCATTTTAGAAGTCAACTTCAACAAGTTGCATCTCTATTTCTACCTTACCTACGTTACCAAAATGTAGTGTCCTGGGAGGTCAATCATTTTTACAACCATGATAACCAAAGAAAGTTCAGAAAACTGAACTATTTTAAACTAAACCATTCAAAAAGTCCACAAGACATGAGTTGACCACAATGCAACATGAAGGTTGTCCAAACAAAAACCATTACATCCTAAATTATCTAATTGTTTACGAGGACATTCCCCTCGTTGATAAAACCAAAAATATAAAAACAAATTGTTTTAACATCTTACCCTGCAGGACAAACGAAAATAGAGAATTACCTTTCAGGTGGCTCCATCAACCTTTTTCTCCTGGTTCTCGCCAACCTGTTCTCCCTGATCAGCAACGGGCACCTTGGAAGTAACCTCTTCTCCATCAACTGCTTCTCCAGTAATCTTCCTCAAGGATTCATACTCATCATCCAAGTTCCATTCAGAATGCTTGCCAGCCTGGTGTTCTTTGATCATCTGTATCCTCATCTCGAAAAAGGACTTGGCAGCATCATTCATACATTGGCTATGCAGGATCTCCATCTCCTTGGAATGATCTTGATTCACCTTTACAAGCCTCAGTGTCATATCTCTAACCTCCTTGTCCTTTTCATCTAATTCATTCTCAGCAGCCTTAGCCCTCTCCTCAGCCTCATACATCTTCTTAAAAGAAGCCTCTGCTTTCTCCTTCCATACTTAAACCTCAGTGACCAGGAGCCCAACCACCTCACAACCTGTAAACAAACCTAAGTTAGAATCGAAGCTAAACAGGAATCAAGTCCAAGTTAGACAGAGTCAAAAATTACCTTCTTCTCATACTTTCTTTCAACCGGCACCGCAGTTTCCACATCTATAATCTATTTAGCCTTCCTCTTCTTGTTCAACTTGTCTTCACCTGCATCTAACTTAGGCACTGGAGGCCTACTACCCTCAACCTTCACCCTACCATGGACCATTGCCATCAAATCCTTAGCACCAAACCCAGATTGAGAACGGGTAACTGCAAAAATTGAGAAAAATTAACATCTCAGAGCTACAGAGCTGAAATGCAAGTTGAACTGATAAATACCTGAAGACATCTTGTGAGCACAACCTGAAGCCTCCTGTATATCCTCTGGGTTCTCCTATTCACCACTTGAGCTTTCTACAGGCTTAACAAACCTACGCCTAGCAGGTGGCAGTGCACAAATCTTCTCTACAATTACCAATGTGTCTACCTTTTTTGGGAACAACTCCTCCAACTTAGTGACTGCAAGATGAAAGAAATGTTATAAACTCTTGAAATCCAGCAAAACTCAGAAAAAGAAGCAAAGGCACAACTGCCTTTACTATTCCATTCTGAAACCAGACCTTCACCTCCCTCCAGGCTACTTTTCTTAACATAGAAAAACCTATTTTTCCAACCCCTATCTTTATCAACAGATTCTATTACCAAACTATACACCTTGTTCTTAACCCTAAACCCATACCTAGAGTTTCCATGAGCCCTCAAAACATAGCAGAAAGCCAACTCCTCTAAGCTAACCTCTAAACCAGTCTCCTCGCTTAATCTGCCTAAAGCAATTAGCAGCCTCCAACCAACAGGCATCAATTGGGTATAAGCCAAGCTAGATAGTTCGAAAAAACGAGTAATGACAGGGGGAAAAGGGAATTTCAGACCTAGGGCAAAAGGGTACTTGAAAAATCCTACCCATTCATCGGAGACAAAATCAGAAGAAAACAGAGGGTTTGGGTCCAAGAATTCAGCATTAGCAGGGAAGTCTTTCTTTAGGGTTTCAACCTCAGATAATGCTAACTGGCATCTCTCCCCATCAGGATGGGTGATTAATCCTAGACATCTAAAACCACCAGGAATTTCTACGGTTTTCTTACCCCTACCCATTCGAAACCTAGAAATCAAGAAGAAAAAGGAAAGAAGAACTCACCAGGAAGAAATTGGGGGAAAATCCTTTTTGCTGCGTAATTGAAGAGAGTGGATGAATTAGACGTCTTAAAGGAAACGACGTAGACGGTTCCAGACTCCTAGCCCCACTCAAATACCTAGACCCTAGATTCCTACAAATTCGCCCCTCATCGTCCACGTTTAAGCTGCCAAAATCAATTTTCGACTTTAAATATTCTCTTTTAAATTTAAAAATTGGGGTAATTGTTTGGGGATAAAAACTGCACTGTTTTTTCAACGTGATGAAGAGTTCTGCTTGCCTTGAATCATCCTGAAGAGTTCTGATTGTCTTAAGAACATCCTGCATCCTGAACCTACAAGTTGCCGTTATATGACTTACATGTATCTTTACTTATTAATTGTGTTTTATTTGGATAATGTTTCATCTCCTATTTTTCAGGAACACAAAACAAATAGTGGGACACGACTCACAAAGAACATGTGACCAAATTGAGACTCAAAGACCAAGTCTAAGTATGACTCTTATCAAACGGGAATTGACTAAATAACTGTCCGAGAATCAAGGACTCGTCATCCTCACTAGTTTGTGATTTATTTAGTATAAATAGCACACATCGGTTGTAATGCACACACACACTTTTTGAGATCTACTTAGCTCACATTTGCTCATTGTACCCTTTATCACAATTACTAATAAAATATCATCTTTGAGGTTTTATGCCGGCGAACAAGTTGTTCAAGGGCTTTCCTCGTTAATTATCGTGTCTTTACTTTCTTGGATTCTTTACAATTTCATTCCATTGTACCCGATTCCATTTCACAAAGTTAGATTATAAAATTTGACCAAAACACAATGCATGATTTTCTTTTTTCATATTTTCTGTTGGAAATATTCCACAAGAAAGAACAGAATCACAGAATAAATTAAACTGAAATAATAAACAAGATAAAATAAATAAACAAACTGTAAAATAAAACTGGACAAAATTTTGTTGATGTCCCGAGGCGTGTGTTCAACACACTGTCCTTAAGACTTATTCGCCCCCTCACCGTTAGTGCTTGAGGATATTCTTGGACGCTAGTCTCCCAGGATCACTCGGACTGACCGGATGCTTCCCAGCACTATGAGACTCCGGCGAATTGAGGTTGTGCCTGAACAATATCACCAATACAATGCAATGCAGGAGGCCAAAGGAGGAATGAACAATATGTAACAAAAGGGATGATGCAGAGGTTGCTGGAAAATTGTTGTGTATTCTGGTTTTTCTTGCAGACTGAATTCTGCTCTAATTTATACTGCAAAATGAGAGCATTACTTTGTATCCGAAAAATTAATTACAGGATAAGTCCTTTAATTAAATCCAGATAAAGAGATAAGAAGATAATGGAAGGCTGTTCAGTTGGCATTCCAGTTCAGATGGATGGAAAGGAATCTGTTCTGAGTTTTCTAGGCAAATTTTGACTGTAAGAGTCAAAAAATATAGCAAAAGGTGAGCTCGCACGGACAAGCCAAATTGGTGCTACATTCGTGTCCGCAGGTCGCGTGCACACATGAGTTCGGACCTCGCAAGCCAAATTGGGTCCATGATTTGCACCCCCCCTGCGCGCGAGAGAGAGCCTCTATGCCATACAAGCTTGAACACTAGTCAAGTGCTCAAGCCTTTATACAAGCTTCCTTTTACATTTCTTTCCAATGTGGGATAATTTCCATATTCCCATTTCAACCCACCAACTTTGAGCCTTCATATCTTATTCATCCCAATACCAAATTGGACAAATGAATACATTATCTCAATGTTCTCACGGAGTAGAACACAAACCCACAAATAACTTTGTCATTCGACAAATTATTTATCAATTAATTAATACACAAAATTAAGGAAAATACTCATTTCCTTCACATTTTTCCAACATTTTCAAGTTGGCTTTTTTGTTTAAATTGCAAAACAGAAAAATTAAGCTTCGGGTACGAGTTGAAGAATGGAAATTATGACACGTCCCTATTCAGATATGGCATGTTTGTCGATTGTATATGGATGTTTGCCATTTGAATGTAGATTTCCTGACACAAAAAATAGATCTACATAGTTTAAAAATTGACCAAAGCATAGATTTCGTTTATCATGTATTCAAATTAGCTTGCTGTTTCCATTGTATGGGCATGATAGAGATAAATTTTGAAGTCCTTTGTAGATAAATGCTTGGCCAGTAACATTCTTTCCAATAGATTTGAATTGTTAGTATTACCTGCATATATTGAACACGCATTCTGACTTTGTCATGGATCTATATATAGTGTATTTTGAATTAAGTATTGCGAGGAGCACAAAAGAAGTTTTTTTTAATAAAGAATATAAAATGAGGTGTCGATATCTTTTTGGTTGCATCGATTGTGGACCTCGCACACTCTAATTGAAAACATCAATAAAAAACATGACACATCATTTTGTAAGCCAAGTTTTCTGGCACTTTTTGTGACTTTATATTTACCGTTCCGAATTAGTTACATTTACAACGGGAATTTTTTGGATATAATTAAGTAGGGATGGCAACGGGTTGGGTTCGGGGCGGGTTTCGTCAAAACCGAACCCGACCCTAATGCCAAAAGGTGTGACCTGAACCCGAACCCGACCCGAAGACAAGGAAACCCGAACCCGACCCGAAGACAAGGAAACCCGAGCCCGACCCGACCCGAAGCGTACACAATTATAATTTTTTAGCTCATATTTTCTTGGGCCCAATCTATGTATGAGCTTAAATTTTAATTAGTTATAGAAATTAGTTTAAAATCATCAAACCTCACTAAAAAAACATTTATAAAAATAAATTGAACTATATATGATATATGATATGATTAACTAACATAATATCTTGACTTTGTACATGAGGGTGCGGGTCGGGTCGGTTCATGGTGGGTCAATATCAAAACCCGAACCCGCTCGGGTCATGAAAATTACAACCTAAACCCTACTTTTTCGGGGCGGATCGCCTTCAGGTTCGGATCGGGTTCGGTCAAATTGACATCCCTCTAATTAAGTAGCACTAAATGAGTTATTTTTATTTCATTTCGCTATTAGATTATACTGATGTGAATTAATTTTTGGTAAATATTTAATAATATGTAAATATAAATTTAAATGATGAACTGTCAATAATCAATTTTTTTTTACTTTGTTTTATCGATTCTTGAAATCTTAATATTTCAGGACGTAGAAATCTTATTCAATAACGAAGGTTTTCGCAATTTTTCGCACATTGAGGGGTATTTTCGTAAATGTGTGGGCTGGATGTCCCTTACGCAAGAAGCTTCCTGTATTGTGACACGTGAACAATGGATAATCAAACACGTTTATTCTTGATCGTTTTTGAAAGTTTCTCTCAAGCAATTTCAAATTCAAAGAAGCCGAAAAATGCTCCAACCTTCTTCCTCTCTTTCCTAATCCCATTGCTCAGTTGAATGGCTCGAAAACTAACCAGAACAAAGAGGTAAACAATGATTAATTGGGATACATGGTATCGTTAACACAAATACTCAGTTTTAATGTTTTACATTTTTTTACATATTTTAGCCATGAGTTTTTTTGAAATTATATTTCTATCCTTTGTCATTATATTTTTTTTGTTTTCTAATATATTTTTTAAATGTTCTTATAGGTTGCTTTCAAGGGTAAGTATATGGTTGAAAAAGAATGAGGTAAGGGTACGTAGAAGGCAAGAATGTCCTTTGGTTTGTTGGGGTGTAAACGTCTAGAAGTGTGACGCGTTGCCTTATGTGTGATTTTGATGAAGATGGAGACAATGTATTAATAGGAGTCAATGTATTAATAGGAGTCATCTTTACATAACCATTTTCATTACCAATCGGATGAGCACTATTATATCTTTAAACCTGGTCCAAATGTATGAAATAAAACAACTAACAAGTCTCTTGAAATAAACATATATCAGTTGTTAGAGTAAATGACTTTGAATAAGTCAAATTTGAGAAGAAAAAGGAAAGTAATTAAATCCTTTTTGGGATTTAATTAAGGACTCCTTCTGTCTTCTGGTTTAGGTCTCTAGCCTATAAATACTAGCCATAAACTAGTATTTTTCTGTGCTTGATTCAATTGACATGGAGAGAGAGATCAGTGATTCTAGATCTAGGGATTTGCATAGCTAGGAACTTTGTGATCAAAGTTCATGCAAACATAGATTAGTGTGATTATCCTCATGTAATTGTTTCACCGCCATAATAATATATGTTTCCCTTTGCCCGTGGAGGTAGCCAATAGAGATTGGTGAACCACGTATATTCTGTGTTGTGTTGATTTGTGTTCATTATTGTTTGATATCTCTTGGGTCTGACTTACTAACAAGTGGTATCAGAGCTTGGTTGAAAAGGAGAATTAGCATCGACGGAAGAGATCCAAAATCGAAGAAAAACAAGGTAGCAGTTTCTAGTCTATTTTTATCCAGCGTAGCGGTGAAGAAAAAGTTGTAGCGCATTCGTTCACCATTGGATCGTGCTGATTTTCGGTGAGTAGCTTCGGGACTCATAGATCGTCGATCTGAACGGTGGAGATTGGATTTTAATGTCCGTAGCATCTAAAATTGTATCCGGACAGAAGCTGCTGGTGTTTTGTCTTCGATTGTATGCGTTTGGAGTTTCTTGTTGCGATTTCTCTTATTGGCACCAGAGCCGGGTTAGGTGAGAAAGATCAGGGCATTCCGCTACGGTAGAAAGAGATGGATTCCAGGATGAACAAGAAAATCAACAAGTCTGACGGGAAGAACAAGTTTATTATCTGATAGAAGATTATGCATTGGGCGTGCTGTAGACACCCCGCCTTGGACTTCTCACCCCGATTGCATACAAAGTATTTTTATTTAACTTATTTTCATTAATTTCTGTTACTTCGGTTAAGTTCCTAACTGATTCCGTTAGTTTTGGACTAAACTGCATAACAGAATTAACTTTAGAGTCATTTCTGTCATTCTGTCATTTTTACCCGCGGGCGCTTCCGGCACTGTCAGTGAGCCGCGCGCGCGTCCCGCCCCAAAAGCCGGACTCGCACGCTTCCCATTTTGGCAGTAACGGATTGCACCTTATTTCCCTCTCTTTTCTTATTTGCAACATCTCTTTCTTGATCACAAAAGACCTCTTTTCTCATCCACATTCATCCCCCCTTTTCTCATTAACTCCCAATCCCACACTTCTAGCCTTTTCATTAAAACAAAATATTTCCTTTTTATTTTATTTGATTTTCTTTTATTCCTTTTATTTATTATTTTATTTATCTTATTTTTGATTGGTCAATTCCATTTCACATGGATGATCATCTTTTCCCTCCAACCTTTCCCTCTCTTTTTTACCTATAAAAAACATCATCTTCTACCTTAGAAAGGGACTCTCTTTTTGGATTCTTTTTACACTCTTTGGACCTTAATCTCACATTTTCACTACACCTACACTATACACAATTCTCTACACAAATTCTCCAACAAGAGTTTTTATACAACAAGTTGATCTACAACAATTTCATTACAACAACAACACTTTCAAGTCAAGGTTCCAAGTCCTCTTTCTCAAGGTACAACTCCATTTTCTTCCTTTGTTTTCTTCTTCTTGATGTATGCAATCCCCATTAATGGGACATGACCAACATGACTACTTCACATATTGAAGTTAGTTAAGGTTATCTCCCTACATTTTAATCTTAACTTTAATTCACCATGTTAATTTCTCTTCATCTCTTAATGTAATTCTTTAACATTACTTGTTACATTTAATCTTTATCATTAAATAAATAAAACAATTCTATTTTATTTCCCCTTTTCTTCTCATCACAATTGTTAGCACATTTCTATTTAATTAATTGAAGGACATGTAAATATTAGAACACCAATAGTAGCAAGACCCGCATAAGCGGGGCGGAGTGGGTGTTTAAGTACTTCCCACTCCGTCACCTAACCCCCGAACCCTTCTCTCCCGAATCTCTGGTTTTGTACATAAATTAGGTTATTTCTAGGTTTTTCTTATGTTCCTTTAAAAACATAGGTGGCGACTCTAAACAATCTAAATCAAGTTAGACATCCTAGGATAATTCACCGCTCTAGCCAAGTTGTGGTTTCCCGGGGTATCTACAGTGGAGACTCCGCTGGGGAAATTAGAGGGTTAAACTTGCGTTTTCATTTTTTTTGGTGTTCTAATTTCTGTTTTCTGGGCATTCCGGTAAAAAGGCTAGGAAGCGCGCGCCTCCAGCCTTCTTGGCCTAACGCGCGCGCGTCCGACCTTTATTACCAGAATCGCCCGCCTCCTTTCTTGTCCTTCAATTCCATGTTTCTGTGCTAACAATTACTGCAGGGGAAAGATTTTTTTATTTAGGGTCAAGGCAATCCCTTGAACCCACTGATTCGCAGGTACTGCCCAGAATCGGGCGCCTCTGCCCCTCTTTGTCTAACGCGCGCGCCTCCCGAGTAAGCATCCTAATGCGCGCGCTTCTGGGTATTTTCCAGAAACAGAACAGTGCACAGAACAGAGTGGTTTTGACAGTGTGTGGGCACCGGGCCTGCACAAAACAGTTTTTACTTTCTGTTTATTTTTATCGGTCACACGGGTGATTCGAAAGTTGTAATTATGTGCTTATTTGTTGTTTTTTATTTCTTTTAAAAAAAAAAGTTTTGTCACATGTTAGACCTCACACTACATGCACATATTCTTATCAACTTCTCACTATCGAGTCGCACAAGTCCAACCCCAAACCCGTCGAGGCCCGTCCTAGAAAGTTTCAAGCTCCACTCGACCTTGGCTCTTTCGAAGCGGTAAACCTCAGCCCGTGGCGTAGTTCATGACTACATGCCGGGGGTGACATTTAAGCCTCATATTCAAGCCGAGCACAAGCCACACAATTCTAGCCTAGGGTCTAACACTCCGTGACCAAGTCGGTTTTTCATGTGCCGAGATTTCCCTAAACTAATGTCTTCAAATCATACATGCCAACTTGTTGCAATGGACGAAATAAAACTCCGTCCCCAAGTGGTTATTATGGACGAAAATAAAAAAATCCGTCCCCGCATGTATGCTTTACTACATTAATTTAGTTTAATCCCGACACATGTAGGATTCACAAGCGTGGTGGAATCCGATGAGTATATGGGACCGCGAGAAGGTCTATATACTAGTGTGACGATTCCATTATTTTTTCTAGAAACCCCAAAAAGGACCACGTCCTTCCGACTTTTGTAAATAATAAAAAAAAAAAAAGAGTCATTTTATTTATGTGGTTTGAGTCTTTTCTCTTGGTCGTGGGTTAAATCATTTGATTCAAAATGTATTTGTGGGGCCAACCTAAGATCAACCGTGTTCTCTCCATAGGTCCAATGGCTTCCAACGGCAACAACAACAATGGTGGGTACTTCTCCGTGTCCAACGAAAGACTCTTCAACATAATAAGAGCCATGGGGGAACAAATGGATAGACTTTCCGACGATGCCCGCCGAAAAGACGATTTGTGGCAAGCCCGTTTTGATCTCGAGAGGAAGATTCATAAGGAAGAGGTTGTCGAGCTCAAAGCCCGTTTGCAAGAGCTCACCAACAACAAGGCAAAGTTTAAGGGTAAAGCATGCTCAAGTGGCCCGTCCCTCAAAAGCTACAAAGGTACCGCCAACAACAGAGTTTTCACTCCTCTCCTAGGAGTAACCCAAGCCGAAGCATTTGAAACTTTGGTGGCAAGTGGAAAGGTCAAGCCTTTGGAGGGGTACAAGCCGAAGACGATACCGAAGAATCATGCACATGGTGAATGGTGCAGCTACCACAAGCATAGTGGCCAATTTACTGTGGGTGAAGAGCAACCTTTAGAGAGTGCCAACATGCAAGAACTCATCAAAGAAGAATGATTTGGTTTCGAAATGGGGCTTCTACAAGAAATCATGCCACAAGGAGACTACAACGACAATGGAGACTACAACAACAATCTTCGTTTCTCTTTCTCTACCTAGTAATAGGAATTAAAAAAAAAAAAAAGAGTCAAAGTCCTCTTAAGTATGCATTAAGTTTTCTTTGTCCAATTAATGTGAAATTTTGAGTCAAGTCTCATCATCAAATAAAAAGTCGTTCTTGTCCTCATACACTCTTCCAAGTTGTTCAATCTAATTCTTGGGGGATGTCTAAACGAGTTTTGGAATGAAGGCCATCACTTGAACGCCTAGGGGTTAAACATTGTAACGAAGGCAACATCATCAACGACGAAGACAAAGCCAAGACATCAAAGGTGAAGCAACAACCATGGAGAAAAATCAAGCAATGTTTCAAAGGGGGATTAAAAAAAAAAAATGCTCGCTAGGTTGAACTCTTCAAATCAATCTAGGCAAAAGTTAGAGCACAAAAAAAAAAAAAAAAAAAAAAAAATCCCCTCAATCAAAGAAGTTCACATCAAGATCAACATCATTCCATCCACCAAAGGAGGACGAAGCTACACGACGAAGCAACAATTCCATCCCGAAGAATGGAGAATTCACAAGAACTACGGTGACCTGAGCCTCTACACTGGAGGAACGTAGGCAACCTGCGGGTCCGGTCTCATGCAAGAAAGAAGAAATGTTTAGCCCTAGCGCGTTATGGTGATCGGCCTTCATCTCGAACTTGTCAAGACATCTTTGTACAATTCATTTGCCAATGAATTAATCACCAAAAAGATTGAACAACTTTCTTAGATTTGGAATCATTTCGCGTTCCTTGTCGAGTCTAAGGACTTCTATTCTTTCTGCATACTCCCAATTTCTTGCAATCAAATTGGGGCTTTCCTTCTCTTATCTCTTAATGACTTACTTGCCTTCGTGAGTCATTCAATTCAATAAAAAAAAATACATGTCAACACTAGGGACACTTCCCTAGTCGAGTCAATGTCACTCATCATTAGTGACAAAAGGTCTCCACCGCAAAATCACATGTCTTATCTCCTCAGCTAGAGTCAATGCACACTTCCTCATCAATTGAGTCAAAAAAAATGATGAAGACGCAAAAGAGATGCCCGCTAGATTGAAAACCCGAAAGGGCGGTCTAGGCAAAAAACAGGGTGCGTCATAAAAAAAATGAGAGAGTGAGAGAGAGAATGGAAAGAGAAATGGAGATCCCCGGCCTCTAAAGAAGACAAGTTCTACATTGAATCTCCTCAGCAAGTCAATTCCCCACCGAGTCAACTTTGGGATTGCAAAAGGCTCGACAAGATATAGCACCATCAAAGGTTGTCTTGGGTTATCGGCATCATTCTCCAGCAGTATGCATTTTTGGGTTCATGAAAAGAAGGCCCTTGGTAACCAAGATCCATCCGAGAACAAGCCCATCATAAAAGGGCACGAGGTTGCACAAATAATCCCTAGCTAGTCAATTGGCTTAGGCAGCAAATAGCAACAACATGTGTCTCAGTTTTCAAGGCTTCTTCAAGTATGTGCTTCTAAAGTACGCCGAAAGGCTCCCGAGAAATGGAGTAGCTCTTGCCATATCCTCTCATGTTTATTCCCTCACACGAGGATGAGTCACTCTTGCTTTGCTCAACAAATGGTGACGTCCTAGGGGCTATGTGACTCAATAACAAGTGATTCTTTTGCTTCATTTGGCAATCAATACGCCCTAGGGGTTATGCTCAAGAAAGATGTGTGAGACTATCCTCAAAGTCCCTCAAAAGGGATGTCAAAAAGCCCTCTTGTCATGTGTGCCCGTGCTCGTTCCCCCAATCAAGGATGGACCTTTCTCACAATCAATGATGGCACTCTAGGGGCTACGGTCAAGTCTTAAAGGCTCCCTCGGCAAAGAGCAATTAACCCCCCAGCAGTCTCCCCAGCCAAGTCATGTGCAACATTGGAAGATTCCTCAATTCGGCACCGAAGGTCTCAACGGGCATCGCAATCTACAATCTTTTGGGCTACGGCATTACAGTAATTCAAGCAAAGGGCAGTATTAGGGCTTCGCGACCGACAATCTTTTGGGCAACAATACTCGAGCAAGTACAATGTGGAGTAGTCTTATGGCTCCATGAGAACAACCAAGATTCAAGGGTCTCTCAACACTTCAAGTCAAAGGCCTCTTGGTTTTAAATGAAGACTCCGATGTTATGAATGAAGTTGATGATTTTTGTTAGAAATCACAGTGAGATTTTGAAGGAAGTCTTAGAGAAAAGGAAAAATATTCAATATGCTAAACTCTAATCAAAACAGGGTTATAGCGGGAAATGCCACGGCCAATCCCAATGTTTCTGCAATTCAGCACCCCCTTCTCCAAGATCAAAAGCACAAGGTGCAGCTAAGATAAAGTTGGGCCACAGCACTAATTGCATCCGAAGATCCGTCATTAGTTCAACTCAATAAGAGTCAAGCAAGCATACTCATTTGAGACTTTATCACGCCAAGACCTTATCCTCCGCGACCTCGACGGCACCGCAAGACATTACTGCATCCTTTGACATAAGCCCTCAGCCATTTGGGTATCGACCACAATGAGGCCATTCATCTCCCCAGTAAGAGCAAGAAGGAGATCTCTATCAAGAATTCTACCAAACGGTACATCTGCTCTCAATGCCGAGCCAATCACGAGATAATTTGGGGCTTTACAATGAAAGGTCTTCACATCCCGCCATCTACAAGACCACGACACTTGGGGCTTTGCAATCTCTTGAAGCTTGGCATCAACGATCTCCTCTTGGGGCTTGCTCACTACAACAACAAAGGGCGATTTACTCGAATGGGCCAAGAGCTGATTTATCTTGGAGCTATGCAAGTCCCTCAAAATTTGGCATCAAAGGCATTCTAGGCTCTTTACAATCAGCAACCCCTCATCTCGGCATCAAAAGCCTTTTGAAGCCTCATAATCGACAAATCTCTTGGGGCTAGACATCAATCTTCGTTGGGCACACCGGCGACAACAGAATTCAAGCGAGGCAATCCGGACTTCGACTGAACATGACTTGATCTTGGGTTGGCTTCACAAGCACACAATGGTTAAAATGGTTCACCCACGAACTAAAAAAAAAAAATCTTTTCCTCACATGTGTGCATATTCTTTCCTTTCTAATCTAAAAAAAAAAAAAATTTCTTTTTCTTTTTCTCCTTCTATGTGCAAAAGTATGTGCATTACTTTGCTTTGCTCCTAGCTTCTCCTCCAGCATTCTCCATCATCCTTGAACTACACTGGTCTGATTCTCGTTAAGGGATACGTAGGCAGCCTTTTGGCACGATCAACCCATCATCCAGAGTACCATCTCGCCAACCCAACATCAAGGGCATTCTCTCATCAACATCTAAAGAATGGACATTCTCCATCAAAGCATCCTCCGCGGACATCAGGAATCCATCTCCACTCAAGCGGCAATGGTAAGTGAAGGTATAAATACATCCAATGCTTTCCTCAAAATCACACCGCACACAAGATCACTCTCTACATTCTTACTTCTCTCTCATTGCAAGGGTGTTCCAAAATCTCATCACACCACGAGCACAATTTCTCTCTTCATTTCACACTTCATACATCTTCTTGCACTAGCACATATACCTGCAAAGCACATAACAGGTACCACCGCGAAGTCAAACAGAATCTACAACTCGAGGCACTTCATCCCCAGCAGAAAATGGTCCACAGTCAACCATGCCCGCATCCCGCAAAAGTTAACTGCAATGCCAAACAGCACACGGCTTCAAAGCAGCAATTTGTCAAAGGTTCACTAACGGCCTCGAAGGTTCACTAACGGCCTCATCAATGGATTTCACTAACGGATTCGTCAACAAAGGTTCACTAACGGCCTCGAAGGTTCACTAACGGCATCACCAAAGGATTTCACTAACGGATTCGACAACAAAGGTTCACTAACGGCCTCGAAGGTTCACTAGCGGCCTCATCAACGGATTTCACTAACGGATTCGTCAACAAAGGTTCACTAATGGCCTCGAAGGTTCACTAACGGCCTCATCAACGGATTTCACTAACGGATTCGACAACAAAGGTTCACTAACGGCCTCGAAGGTTCACTAACGGCCTCATCAACGGATTTCACTAACGTATACGTCAACAAATGTTCACTAACGGCCTCGAAGGTTCACTAACGGCCTCATAAACGGATTTCACTAACGGATTCGACAACAAAGGTTCACTAACGGCCTCGAAGGTTCACTAACGGCCTCATCAACGGATTTCACTAACGGATTCGTCAACAAAGGTTCACTAACGGCCTCATTCAAAGGTTCACTAACGGCCTCATTCAAAGGTTCACTAACGGCCTCTTCAAAGGTTTACTAACGGCCTCAAGGTTCACTAACGGCCTCATTCAAGGGTTCATTAACGGCCTCAAGGTTCACTAACGGCCTCATTCAAAGGTTCACTAACGGCCTCCTCGAAGGTTCACTAACGGCCTCATTCAAAGGTTCACTAACGGCCTCACTCAATGGATTCAGCCGGCAGGTTTACCAACGGATCATGCCACCCCCCTCTATCAACAAAAGACGCTCACACAGGGAGCACACCCCTATCTCTAGCAATTTCAAATTACTGCTTTCATCGAGTCTTTGCTTTCTTTTCTTTCTTTTTCTTTGTCGATGTCCTCGGCGAGTGTTTTTACTTTCGTCGACGCGTTTTGCTTTGCAATCCACGTCGCCGAGGGGCTCTGTAGACACCCTGCCTTGGACTTCTCACCCCGATTGCATACAAAGTATTTTTATTTAACTTATTTTCATTAATTTCCGTTACTTTGGTAAGTTCCTAACTGATTCCGTTAGTTTTGGACTAAACTGCATAACAGAATTAACTTTAGAGTCATTTCTGTCATTCTGTCATTTTTACCCGCGGGCGCTTCCGGCACTGTCAGTGAGCCGCGCGCGCGTCCCGCCCCAAAAGCCGGACTCGCGCGCTTCCCATTTTGGCAGTAATGGATTGCACCTTATTTCCCTCCCTTTTCTTATTTGCAACATGTCTTTCTTGATCACAAAAGACCTCTTTTCTCATCCACATTCATCCCCCCTTTTCTCATTAACTCCCAATCCCACACTTCTAGCCTTTACATTAAAACAAAATATTTCCTTTTTATTTTATTTGATTTTCTTTTATTTCTTTTATTTATTATTTTATTTATCTTATTTTTGATTGGTCAATTCCATTTCACATGGATGATCATCTTTTCCCTCCAACCTTTCCCTCTCTTTTTTACCTATAAAAACCATCATCTTCTACCTTAGAAAGGGACTCTCTTTTTGGACTCTTTTTACACTCTTTGGACCTTAATCTCACATTTTCACTACACCTACACTATACACAATTCTCTACACAAATTCTCCAACAAGAGTTTTTATACAACAAATTGTTCTACAACAATTTCATTACAACAACAACACTTTCAAGTCAAGGTTCCAAGTCCTCTTTCTCAAGGTACAACTCCATTTTCTTCCTTTCTTTTCTTCTTCTTGATGTATGCAATCCCCATTAATGGGACATGACCAACATGACTACTTCACATATTGAAGTTAGTTAAGGTTATCTCCCTACATTTTAATCTTAACTTTAATTCACCATGTTAATTTCTCTTCATCTCTTAATGTAATTATTTAACATTACTTGTTACATGTAATCTTTATCATTAAATAAATAAAACAATTCTATTTTATTTCCCCTTTATTTCCCCTTTTCTTCTCATCACAATTGTTAGCACATTTCTATTTAATTAATTGAAGGACATGTAAATATTAGAACACCAATAGTAGCAAGACCCGCATAAGCGGGGCGGAGTGGGTGTTTAAGTACTTCCCACTCCGTCACCTAACCCCCGAACCCTTCTCTCCCGAATCTCTGGTTTTGTACATAAATTAGGCTATTTCTAGATTTTTCTTATGTTCCTTTAAAAACATAGGTGGCGACTCTAAACAATCTAAATCAAGTTTGACATCCTAGGATAATTCACCGCTCTAGCCAAGTTGTGGTTTCCCGGGGTATCTACATGTGCAGATCGCAGGACAGAAAAAGTACAGATCGCGTGCAGAAAACATGCAGTTCGCATGCAGTCTTGGTGCGGATCACGTGCAGTTTAGTGCAGATCGTGTGAAGTTTTTTTCGTGTAGCGCACGTGCAGTCCGCGTGTAGTGTCCGTGCAGAAATATGGGTGTCTAGGTTGGACACATCTGGAGCAGTCAGCGATTGCTCATCTATGCTAGAAATAGCAAATCTGGTAGATTTGAATCTGAATGTTCGTCTGGTGTTCGTTGGTGATCCAAGAACGCATCTGGAACATTTCGGTGTCTGATATCTACATCTGAAGACGGAGATTTGAAGCTAGGGTTCTGTGATCAGAAGTTAGGTGTCTGGTATAATCTGAAGATCTAACATCTGTTGTAGTCTATTCTAGTGATCTAGAAGTAGATACAAAATCTGTGTTGCCCGAGGCAATAATCTGGTTAGATTTCAGAGTTATACATATGACTCCGCGCCTGAAGAATTCTGAGTTGACTGCAGCGATGGCGAGCAGTGACAATCTGAATGAGGATGGTGATTATGCCCTGGTGACCAAAGAAAAAGCGTGCAAGGAAGTTGCATGGGTTCGAGATTCGGGAGTTTTTTATCGCATGTGTTCGCGCAAGGAGCAGTTTACAACGTACGAGCAGAATGATGGAGACCGTATTTATATGGCTAATGGATCTATCTGCAAAGTAGTTGGCATGGGCTCCGTAAGGGTGAGAACTTCGGGTGATAAAACTCTCACATTGAACAAGGTAAGACACGTTCCACAAGTAGCAAAGAACCTGGTATCACTTAGTCGGTTGGACAAGAAGGGATACAATTTCAAGGGTGAAGGTGGAGTTCTGGATGTCTACAAAGGTTCGGATGTGATTCTGAAGGGCGGAAGAAAAGATTCCTTGTTTATCCTCCAAGGTTCTGAAAATTGGTGAGGGTGTTGGCGAGCAGGTGGAGCATCGTTTTACTCTAGGCCGGAGTGAACTGGGCTAGCCACGGCTAGAAGATCAACACATACCAATTGTGTCAGTCATGGTTGGCAAGATCCAATGTCGACTGGATGGGCCTCGTCTGAATGACTGTTAATTGCCTGTTGGGGTGATTCTGGGTATCCGTAGGATACATTGCATGCAGAAAATCTGATTGTCCAGAGGACAAAGTTGTTTGCCTGGTGAGGCAAATTCTGAGTGTCTTGAAGATACATGGCGCGCACGAAAAATCTAGTTGTCCGGAGGACAAATCTAGTGTCTTTGACGAAAGACAGACTGAAGCAAAGGTTGAAAAATCTGGTACGAGGGATGTGGCTCAAGGTGGAGTCTATGTCGGAAGCTCATGCATCTGAATTATTAGGGGAGATTCAAAGTCAATGTGGAGATTGTTAGAGTAAATGACTTTGAATAAGTCAAATTTGAGAAGAAAAAGAAAAGTAATTAAATCTTTTTAGGGATTTAATTAAGGACTCCTTCTGTCTTCTGGTTTAGGTCTCTAGCCTATAAATACTAGCCATAAACTAGTATTTTTCTGTGCTTGATTCAATTGACATGGAGAGAGAGATCAGTGATTCTAGATCTAGGGATTTGCATAGCTAAAGTTCATGCAAACATAGATTAGTGTGATTATCCTCATGTAATTGTTTCTCCGCCATAATAATATTTGTTTCCCTTTGCCCGTGGAGGTAGCCAATAGAGATTGGTGAACCACGTATATTCTGTGTTGTGTTGATTTGTGTTCATTATTGTTTGCTATCTCTTGGGTCTGACTTACTAACATCAGTATATGTGAACCATATACAGACAATATTGTTTTTGCTTTGGGAAAATGACAATGAAAAGTGTCATCTTCCCGCTGACTCTTGCAAGTGCAATGACCACCGTGCAAGTCCAATTACCAGTAAACAGATGGTCTTCTCATTAACATTAACACCATCTTAATGTTTTAGAAATAAAGAATTGTGTTGTGTGTCAAATTTGTACAGATTGCAATGTCGTATGAGTTCTTTTCTTTAATTTATTTATGCTGAGGAAAAAAATGAAAAATTGTAAACAACGATTGTACATATTGCAAGGTGGTATTAGTTATTATCTTTATACATATACATAGTAAGTGTTTGTAAAGACAATTATAAGATTACATACTCCCTCCGTCCCATTAGTTACTTCACATTTACTATTTACACACGAATTAAGAAAAAAGTTAGTGGAGTAAGTGTTGTGAGTATGAAAAGTGAGGTACGAAAGAGAAAGTGGGGTATGGAATAGTTAATCGATTGGTGTTGTGAGTATAAAAGTAAAGTATGAGAGAGAATTAGTGGGTGGAATAGTAAAGATTTTTTGCCATTTTAGAAAGTGTGAAGTAACTAATGGGACGGAGGGAGTATGCATTTTTGCCTCCAAAATTTACAAAAGGTTATGTCCCTTAAAATTAAATTAAAACATTCATTTAGGGACGGAGGGAATAATATTTTTTTCCCAACTTTGTGACATTATTTATACTAACAATTTAAATTATATTAGAATAATACAATTACCGCCGTGCAACGCACGAGGGTTAGAACTAGTGTTTATAATGAGAATGTTAAGAGTATTTATATTGTTTTTTCTACTAAAGTATTTGAAACCAACGCACTTTAATTTTTTTATTTTTATTTATAACGGTGAGGTGATTGAATTCAAGACCTTCCATTGATTCAAAGGTAAATGTCTATGTTGTACAAGCTGAAATTCATTGCAAAAATCAAAGTTCTTAAATATTTCTTTACTAAAAAAGTAAAAATTATATAAGACGGTAGGATGGATAATTGAGTACGGATGTAAGAGGAGAGATTTGGATATACATTGAAAAAAACAGTGAAACAAATAGTAAACCGAGTTGTTAACAATGAGAAAGTCGTGTGTGAGACGGTTTCGTCCATGGGACGAGTCTCGATGAGAGAGAAAATGGGCTTGCCCCTCCTCTCCTATAGGGGGTAAACCATTTACTCTCTCAACGAGACCCGTCTCATGTGTTGGGTTAATGTGTTTGAATTTGGGACGCCAAGTTAATGGATTAAACAACAGGAGAAATATCGCAATTCCTAGACAGAGCGCAGGGCAGGAGGTCCGGGCGGACCTGTTCATAAGACCCGGGCGCGCTAGGCTCAAGACACGGGCAGTCCAAAGCACGTCGGAATTTCTGTGTTATAGAGAGGAGTAGATCCGGGCGGACCATAAGAGGGACCCGACCGGACCAAGGCTATGGGTCCGACCGGACCAAGGTCAGTACCCGCCCGAACCAGGTCTTCAGAAACCTATTTCGTGCAGTGTTCAGCAGTTACGTAAAAGGGAAGGTTTTCAAGTCAGTTTCGTACTAGAATTCCAAGTTCCTTGCATACTTTGAGATAGACTTCACCGGTATAAATAGAGGCCATTAGTCTAGATCAAAGTTAGTGATTTTGTCTCAGATAAATTATTAGAGTGCTCAGAATAGGTCTGTAATTCTACAGTTACACAGTTAGGAATTTTGTGATCAAAATTCGTGTAGCAGTAATAGTGAGATCTTGTAATCGTTTCTCCAGATTGATAATAATATTCTCTCCCCTCCCCGTGGACGTAGCCAAGTTGGTGAACCACGTATATCTGTGTTCTTGTGATCGCTCGCTTTTCTTATCAAGTCTTGTTATTGCTCTAATAAGTGGTATCAGAGCTCTGGTTTTATCAGAGCTTTGGTTCGTGGTTGGAGGTTCAGGGATTCCGCTGCAGAGAACAAGAAGATGGGTCAAGGAGCAGATTCGATCGACAAGTTCAATAGGAAGAATAGTTTTTCTCTCTGGCAGATCAAGATGAAGGCTTTATTGATTGACAAAGATTTATGGGAACCGTTGGAGATTGCAATCAGGGATTACAAGGATCCGAAGGGTAAGGCAACCACCACAGGAGATACCGCATAATAGTCAGAGAAGGACAAGCAAGCAACAGCGAAGGAGGCGGCAGCATTGAAGAAGTTGGATCAGAAGGCTCACGCCAAGATCGTCAGACAGTTGGATGATGAGATCCTAACCAATGTTGCAGGAACAGACTCCGGAAGTGATCTTTGGCTAATGTTGGAAGATATGTACATGACACGTTCATTGACCAACAAGTTGTACCTAAAGAAGAAGCTGTATGATTGTTGGATGACTGAAGGTACGCCCATAAATGATCATCTTGATAGATTTACTTCTGCATTACTTGAACTGTATAATATAGGAGTAGTTGTGGAAGACGAGGATGCAGCCTTGCAACTTTTAGTATCTTTACCTATGTCTTATGAACATTATGTCGATTCGTGCATAAATCATAAAGATGGTATCTCTCTAGAGGAAGTGAAAACTTCCCTCAAGACGAGAGAGTTACGCCGAAAGGTGAGTGGGAATGAGGCAGGTACCCAGTCATCAGGTTTGGTTGCTAGTAGTAGCAACAGCATGGGTTCTAGTGGGAGGAAGAACAACAAAGGTAATTCTTCACACAAGAAGGACCCAAAGCTTGGGGATATCTATAATTTCTGCAAGAAGAAGGGGCATTAGAAGTTCGACTCTCCCAGAAAGAAGCAAGGCAAGGCACCTGTCAGAGAAGAGGCTATGATGGCCAAGGATAGCAGTTTAGATGAGGATTATGCTCTAGCTACATCAGAATCAGCACGTGCATCTGACGCATGGATTCTTGATTCAGCAGTATCGTACCATATCAGTCCTAGGAGAGAATGGTTTACTGATTATAGGCAGGTGGATGGCGGTGAAATAAGCATGGCCAATAGTGCAGTCTGCAAGGTAGTCGGTATCGGTTTGATCAAGGTCAGGACTCATGATGGTAAGTTTGTCACTTTGAACGAGGTTCGACATGTTCCGCTTATGACAAAGAATCTGATTTCTCTTAGTCAGTTGGACAGCAAAGGGTTCAGTTTCAAAGGTAAAGGTGGAGTAGTCAGTGTCTGTAACGGTTCAGAGGTGATATTGAAAGGCCTTAAGCGGGGCTCCTTGTATTTCCTCCAAGGAAGAACGCTTGCAGGGTCGGCTATGGTTTCATCATCAGAGGTGAACAAGGGAGATATGTCCAAGCTGTGGCACATCAGGCTCGGGCACATGAGCACTCGAGGGATGCAGAATCTGACCAAACGAGATCTTCTATGTGGCCATAAGGTCAAGGACCTTAAATTTTGTGAGCATTGTGTACTAGGGAAGATGAAGCGTAATAGTTTTCCCAAGGGTATACATAACACAAAAGGTGTTCTGGATTATCTTCACTCAGATTGTTGGGGGCCTTCACATCAGGAATCTCTAAGGGGGCACAAATATTTCTTGTCTATTGTTGATGACTATTCGAGGAGGACTTGGGTAATCATCATGAAGCACAAGAATGAGGCTCTGAGAAATTTCAAGGATTGGAAGACAGTAGTGGAGAACCAGACAGAGAAGAAGATCAAGAAGCTCCGGACAGATAATGGTTTGGGGTTCTGCAGTACTGAGTTCGATTCATTTTACATAGAGGTGGGGATTTCTAGGCATCACACCATCAGAGGCACGCCACAGAAGAATGGTGTAGCAGAACGGATGAATCATACATTGCTTAAGAGAGCTAGGTGCATGCTCTCTAATGCAGGGTTGTCTAAACATTTCTAGGCAGAGGCGGTTAGTACAGCATGTTACTTGATTAATCGTGGACCTCATGCCAGTATTGGTCTTAAAGTTCCCCATGAGGTATGGACCGGTAAACCTGTTGATTACTCTATTTTAAAGGATTTTGGGTGTACTGCTTATTATCATGTGGATGATGGGAAGTTAGAACCTAGAGATAGAAAGGGAGTATTCATGGGGTATGGAGATGGTGTCAAGGGATACCGCATCTGGTCTTCATCAGAAAATAGGGTGATTATCAGTAGGAACGTCGTGTTTGATGAGAATTCTGTTATTAACCCTATTATGAGATCTACGATTGTTTCAAGTGTTGGTAGTGTTGATAAACAGGTGAAGCAACAAGATACTGAAGAGTTAGTTGCACCACAATCAGATGTTGATCAGGATCCACCAATAGAGATAGAGACTGAAGCACCAGAAAGTTCAAGTTCAGTTCCCGAAAAACATGGGTTAGCACAAGGAAGGTCTAGAAGAGCTAATTTCGGGAAGCCTCCTGAGAGGTATGGATTTGAAGACATGGTGTCTTATGCACTGCAGGTTGCTGAGGAAGTAGAGCCTAATCTTACGGAACCTTCTACTTTCAAGGAAGAAGTTACATGTTCAGAGTCAACTCAATGGTATTCAGCTATAGGTGATGAGATGGAGTCTCTTCACAAGAATCAGACTTGGGTATTGACTATAAGGCCAGAAGGCAGGAAGATTGTGACTTGCAAGTGGATCTTCAAGAAGAAGGAAGGAATGTCACTGGCAGAGGGGGTAAGTATAAATCTCGCGTTATTGCAAGGGGTTTCACACAGAGAGAAGGGGTGGACTATAATGAGATCTTCTCACCAGTAGTCAGACACACTTCGATCAGAGTGTTGCTAGCGATAGTGGCACAAAGGGATTTAGAGCTTAAGCAACTGGACGTCAAGATAGCTTTCTTGCATGGAGAGTTGGAAGAAGAGATATACATGACACAGCCGGAAGGATTTCAAGTTCCTGGGAAAGAAGATCAAGTTTGTAGGTTGAAGAAGTCCTTGTATGGACTTAAGCAGTCGCCGAGGTGGTGGTGCAAGAAGTTTGACAGCTATATGACAGAGATCGGATACACGAGGAGCCTCTATGATTGTTGTGTGTATCATAACAAGTTGGTAGACGGGTCGTATATCTATTTGGTGCTTTATGTTAATGATATGTTGATAGCAGCAGTCAAGAAGTCAGAGATTCAGAAACTGAAAGGTTTATTGGCTGCAGAGTTTGAGATGAAGGATTTGGGTAACGCAAAGAAAATTTTGGGTATAGAGATCTATAGAGATAGAGCCAAACGAAAATTGTTCTTATGCCAGAAAAGTTACATCAAAAAAGTTTTAGAAAGGTTTGGTATGTCGACAGCTAAAGCTATAGATACTCCAAGTGCAGCAAATGCACAGTTCTCAGTTGCGTTTGGGCCCAAATCAGTCGAGGAGAAAGAGTATATGGCTCGAGTACCCTATGCTAGTGCAGTTGGTATTTTGATGTATGCTATGGTATGCACTAGGACGGATCTTGCACAGGCAGTTAGTGTTGTTAGTCGGTTCATGGGTAATCCGGGTAAGGAGCACTGGCAGGCTGTGAAGCGGATTTTTAGGTACCTTCGGGGTACCAGTGATGTCGGTCTCATATATGGAGGTTGAGAAGAATGTGTAGTAGAGGGGTTCTCATATTCGGACTATTCAGGTGATGTTGATACAAGAAGATCGATGACCGGATATGTATTCACGCTTGGTGGGTCAGTTATCAGTTGGAAGGCTACTTTGCAGGCTACAGTGAGGTTGTCTACAACAGAAGCAGAATACATGGCATTGACAGAGTCCGCTAAGGAAGGAATATGGTTGAAAGGATTGATCAGCGATCTTGGGATACATCAGGATCAGGCTATTATTTATTGCGATAGTTTAAGCGCGATTTGTTTGGCCAAGGATCAAGTTCATCATGAGAGGACCAAGCACATTGATGTCAGATATCATTTCCTAAGGGATGAGAAACGGGTAAAGGTGAAGAAGGTAGGTGTTAGGCCCAATTGGTAGGAAAATAGACTAGGGGGGTGAATAGCCTTTCAAAACTTTTACGAAGAAACACTTTTATAAATACAACGTCACTTATAAGTTTGCAAACTATTATCAGTAAGCGCAGCGGAGAAGATATGACTTGGTTTTAACTCACACAAAATCAGTATGAAAAAGGTTTTGAGAGCTTGGTTTAACACAAAGTGATTCCTAAAAGTCCAATGCAGTTTCAAGAGATTGGTCAATGGAAATTACAATGAATCAGTACAAACATATACGATCTGCCGGTGATAGAGTTCCAACCGGCAAGGATAAAGTAAACAGCAGAGACACAAAGATTTGGAGAGGTTCACAGTGTAAATACTGCTACGTCCTCTACCAAGTTTGGTCAGAACTTGGATTTGGGTTAAGAGTACTATTAGATATCTCTA
This sequence comes from Campanula takesimana, assembly GCA_026119855.1. Taxonomy (NCBI): domain Eukaryota; kingdom Viridiplantae; phylum Streptophyta; class Magnoliopsida; order Asterales; family Campanulaceae; genus Campanula; species Campanula takesimana. Next base: position 991,972 of record JAOWBW010000613.1, on the reverse strand, counting down.
GTCTATTACAAGCACAGCTTTGCCGGAAACAAAGACTAAATTCTAGAGATCACTAATGGATCGTAATACAAATCTGACCAAGTGTTTTTGAGCGACAAGTCCAATAGAACTTGTCTCACTCAGGTGGGTGTGTGAATAACTCAAACAACGTATTCTTTAAATGATCTAGTTCGGGAATACTAATATTGTTGTTGAGTTGGTGCACAAGTGTATGTCCTATTAAATGATCTAATGATTATCTAGACAGAATGTTTGAGTCTTCAATGAATACTCAAAAACATTCAACTCTCTTCAATGCTCTATTTCCACCCACCGTCTTCAATGCACTAAGTCCTCTATTTATAGGGGGAGTAAATGACTTTAGTCTTGAGGAAGAAGGGTTGCAAATTTGAATTTCCAGCAGGGTGGTTGAGGAGCATTAAATGCGGTATCTTTAGCATTAATGGAGATGATATGGAGTACACGCATGCTTGCAAAAGTCTGATGGGTAAAGACCCCTTTGTCTCAACCGGTTACCTACAAAAAGCAAGTAGACACAAAGTATAGCTAAAACTAGCTATGTGTCAGATGGCGCAGTAATCATGACAGAGCAGTTTAACAACTTCTGATAAGACAGTACAGAAGGGATAGAGACAATCAGTAAGTTGACATTGAGATAGAACAACAAAACCTGACTGTCAGTAAGGTTCAGATTGTCCTTGCTGATTGTTTGAGTCATCGGCAACTTGAGTAGTAAGTTGATCGGCATGTTGAATTCTGGTCTGCTGATTGTGCTTCCTTTTGCTGGTTTGCCAAGATTGAAGAGTTGGAATACACCTGTGTTGGTCACAAAGAATCCTAAGGGTACCTTACAAGGGTTCTATTAAAATTGGGGGATCCTAAGTGATAACTATGATTGGGATTAAGCAATTCTATGTCCTAAACATATATTTGAACAACAATCTCCTCCTAATTGCTTAAGTCCAATCACCCTATACTAGAACATCTATCTTAGCTTAGTAAAAGAATGGTTTCAACCAATGTCTATTTATTTTCATTCCCTAAGCCAAGTCACACGAGATGTCAAGTAAAGGTAAAGAAAAAAAATACAAAATGGAAAGAAGGGTGGAATGCTGATTACTAATGATCAGCAGAGGAATAATAATCTGCAAAAGAAAGTTAGCATGAATAGCAGCAGATATATTATAAGAACATAACACAAAAATAAGCAAACACACAAATAAATTTTAGCAAATAATTTGTTGGATATATCTTTGAAGATCAGCAGGATATCTATATCATTGGATATATTGACTTTAAGACACGGGAGGTTCTTCTTGTTGATCAGCAACCTTTGATGTAGATCCAGTACGCTTGGCTTTTTTCTTGGCTCTGGCTTCTTCTTTATCAGATTTTCTTTTCTGTCTCCTCTGAGCACTTTGTTGTCTCTCAGTCAGCATCTGGTTGTTGGCTTCAAGAGCAGCAATCTTCAATTGAGCATCAGCAAGAGCAGACTAGGCAGCAGATAGATCTTTTTCAGTTCTCTCTAGGTCTCTGATCTGCAACCTTTGCTCATCAACTAGTTCCTGTTGAATAGAGTGCATGCTTCCCAAACTTTCTGATAAGGCAATCAGTCTTGATTCCCTGTCCTCCAGAAGTTCCTTTAAGTCTTGGATTCTCTTGTATTCCTCCTCCTGATTGGACTTAAGGATTTTGTCCGAAAGATCGTCATGGATATGGTTCAATTTGTCGCGGAGGAATAGGCCAGTATCGCCCAGATCGGCACGAGTAACAGGCACTTGCAGATCTTCAGTATCCCCTTCAAGGTGACTGAAGTATTCATACATACTATTCAGTACCACGGGCTTTGAAAGGCCAAGAGAAGAATGCATCAGGAAGGAAGGAATGAAGTCTTCATTGATCAGATCAGCATCTTCTACAAGACCATCAGGAGCAGGCACATACAACTCATCATCGGAAGATAGAATAATCAGTAATGGAGAAGCTGGCATAAGAAAGGGAGCAGATGGCAGAGGCAACACTTGTTGAATGAGAGAAGCATCAGTAGCATATCTATCAGCAAGAAGGAACTCAGTAGGAACAGAGGTGGAAGCAACAAGATCGGAAGTAACTACATCGGCACGGACAATCGGCAAAGGAAATTGAGGATGAATAATAACTGCTCGTTTAGCTGGCAGATGGAACTCACCATTGTCTTCTAGAGAAAGAAGGATAGCCAAAATGAAGTTCAAGCAAGCACGACCTCCAAGAATCATGGTCATCAGCCCGGCATTCATCAGCCTTGAGGTATAGACCAAATGATCGGCACGCTGTCGAGGGTGAAACATCAGCATAGTCATTACTAGAGCAGCAGATTTAACCGAGAATAACAGACCACGAGAATCAGTAGCTCTGTATTCAAGTATGTCATGAAGTTCATCGTTGACCATTATACACCTTCTCATCCACCCATTCTTGATGATACAGACCTCCTTAGGAGAGGGACCAGGCAGGTGAATTTTACCTCCAACCTTTATCTTCCCAGGCAAGCAGTGAAGAGGATCATAGATGAGTTTATTCACTTTGAGCTTTGACACCCGGGGAGACTTCCCTTTCTTCCTTTTGAAATCTGGTTTAATCCAAAGCATGAATGTTATCTTTTCAGCAGCAGCGGATCCAGCAAGGAAGGAGTGATCAGTGAAATGGGGATGTGCTTTGCCGAAGGGAGAAGTAATTCTCTGAAGTATAGATCGGAAAGACATGATTGGATGATGAAGTGGAAACAACTGTTGGCCAAAATTGTTAGATGGAATGGAGATGCTGGTGGTGTACCAGTTGGAACTCATCATCACCTTGGCATGAAGTTCACAGTTGTACTCAGGAGGTGGAGCAGAATCAGCTTCAACAGCAACAGGTTGCACTTCATTCATAAGAACCGGTAACTCCACATAGTCAGCAGGATCTATCTCATCTGCACTTTCTTCAGCAGCAGCAGCAGCATGATCAGCAACTGTTTATACTTCATCAGCAACAACAGCAGCATGATCAGCAACTGGTTGTACTTCATCAGCAACAACCGGTTGTGCCTCAGGAGCAGTCAAAAATAAAGGTTCCTCAGGAGCAAATAAAGCATCTTGAAGTTCCTCAAGCTACAGATCAGCAGCAATCAATGCATCAAGATCAACATTATAATCTGGATTGGCAATCTCTGTATCGGCACCTCCTCCCAACTCAACAATCTCTCTAACACCAGTAGGTTCCACCAGGATCACATTAGTAGAAGAGATAGGGACCTTAATAATCTGAGTGTCCAAAGTTTTCTCAGAGGCATCATTAGCAGGAATGATCTGAGTGTCAGCAGTTGGCTCAGATGGATGAGTTTCGGTAGTTGGCTCATCAGCATACACATCAGCAACAACTTCTTCATCAGCACAAGCTCCTCCTGATATCGGCAAATCAACAACTTCATCAGCAGATTGAGTTTCTATAGTTTCCTCAATTGATGCAAGTTGGTCTTCTTTAACAATCAGAGGTTGAGTGTCCATAGTTTCCTCAACTTGATTAACTAAGGATTCATCAGCAGCGCTGGTCTCATCAGCAGGTTGAGTGTCTGAAGTTTTCTCAATAATCTGTTCAACAGACTTATCAGCAGAGCCACGCTCAGAGCCATCACTGGCTAGTACTGAGTCAGCAAATACTTCAGCAGATGATACAGAAGTAGGAGCAGCATGTAACGCCCGTCCTAATTCCTGTTAAATTCTTCACTTGCATATTTATATGCTATTTTATTTGAGTTAATTATTTAACTAATTGAGCAAGTTTAGGTCCTAATGGTCCAAGTTGAAACATTAGGGTCATTTGTGAAAATTAAAGTTTAGGGGCTAAAATGCTCAAATTGAAACTTGGAGGGCCTTTTTGTCAAAAGTGAAACTTGGAGGGCCTAATTGCAATTTCTTGAAAGTCCATAAGGATAAAACTTGTTGTTTGCCTGGGATCTTCATCTTTCCCAATTCTTCTCGTTCTTTCTCTGTCTCTCTCGAAAGAAAAGTTAGGGTTTGCCCTATTCTCGACTCCTCTCGCTTAATTATGCCTCTGTTCGAAAATCCGACTTCGCATAAATGATCAGGGCGGTAAGTAGAGCATTTCCTGCCGAACAGAAATTAGTTTGGGTGAATTTGATTTCAGACTAGGTAAGTCACTAGCTCCCCCTTGCTTGTAATAACATGCCTATGTGTTATTCTTGATACTTGTGCTTGTTAATTTCGTGATTTGAATGAGTTTGGTGATACTTGTAAAATTGGGACGAAGGGAGTAATTTTATACTATGTACAGAGAACTTGAATCTAAAATGGGTTCGCTAGTGTTAAAGAAAATTATACTCCTACTCGTGAGACGGTAAAATATTAACTTTATTTAAATATTATGAGAAAAATTGTACCATTATTTGTGGTACGCGGAAATGAATGGAAGTATCCCTAAATGAGTATATTAGTATATTAGAAAATTATACTTATACTTTTGGGACGGTGAATTATTTAAATGGAATAAAAGAAAATTATTCTATTATTTGTGGGACGGTAAAAAGAATGAAATAAACCTGAAAGTAATATTTTGAACTTGTTAGTATACTCATGGGCATTGCTTGGATGTTAGAATGTTAATAGAAATTTACTCCTACGCTTGGGACGGAGAATTATTCAACCTGGAAAAGAAATGAGCATTGGCCGGAAATGTGCAGTGTGCGACCGCACAAAATTTATTGGGCGACCGCCCATCTTTCTGGAATGTTTTTCAAAGGATTCACCTGCTAGTGTGCGGCCGCCCGGTCCATTTTGAGCGCCCGCCCGGGTGCCCTGAAAAATAAAAAGTTTGTTTAAAGTTTGTATAAGTTGGAAATAATCTCAATTAAGGTATATAGCCTTAGTATAAGATGTCCTAGCAAGTGTTGTGTACCTTAGGGGCATCAGAAATGAGTCTTAAACATGATTATTCAATGATTTGAATAGAGAATTTGAGCCTAAGAGTAAGAACTCTTTTAATTGTCTTGAAAGTGCTAAGAACAAGCACTAATGTGTTATATGTGTCTTGAAACCAATGTTTGTGTACCTTAGGGGCACTAGAACAATGTCTTGAGCTTGAACATCTAAAGTATAGGATTAAGAACTTGTAAGTATGAGATGTATAACTCATCTACTTAGCTTTAACTTGAAGTATAAGACAATTAAATCTTGTACATGACTTGAATATCCAAATATTGGAATAATAACTTGAGTATAATATAATTAATTCTTGTACATGTCTTGAGCATCCAAAGAATTGGATTGAGAACTTGAATGTAAGATGATAAAATCTTGTACATGACTTAAAACCAATACGTGTGTATGGTAATGAACTTGAAAGTGCTATGAACAAGCACTAATGTGTTAGAACTATCCTTGATGTGTATGTGCAAATCTTGCACATAATTACTTGATAGAATGTGGCTTGTTGACTACTTGATACTTGGTATTAATAACCAAAGAGTTAGAATGTGAAACTAGATAGAGAATGAACAACTCTAAGACATACTCGAATCTAATACGTGTGTATTGAAAGTGCTATGAACAAGCACTAATGTGCTAGTACTTGGTTTTAGTCGTGCATATACTCAATGAAGTATATAAAGTATAAAGAAGATATCTTGTTCTTGAGTTGAGTTCCTAAAGAATGAGGGACTAGTGTAATATGAAGATAATTCTTAAAACAATGATTATAGAACACAATATGTGTTGGAAAATGTATTTGATTATTAACGATACATATACGTGAGATATGATTGTGACTAGGTACAATACGACCTATTCGACTACGTGTTTAGAGTCTAAGATGTTGGGCTCTACTTGAAAGTAAGGGTATCGTGATAGACACATTAGTGTGTTAAAGGTTATATGAATATGTACGTGCAAATATGGCATATGACAAAGTGATATATTATGACATACCCTACTACTTGGTTGGGGTCTGTTATTAATAGACTCTAATTTGGCTTGATTGTGTTACGTGAACACATTACGTGACATTGTTATACTGATTTGTATTCGCAATTATTGCGTGTGTGTACTTGTATTTGGTGAGCACATAATTACATGGTTTATGAAGAGCTAGTCCACTACTTTTGGACTTAGTTCTATACTCTTGTAGTTCAAGTAAGCATCTACTTGTGCATTCTTATGTGAGTCCAGCTGGTCACCTTGCTTGCTCGGAGATGTATAGGTTCACGCTTATCATGAGGCTGGGGCCAAAGTGATAATCGGGTGCCTATATATCTGCGCTTGACTCCTTACTACAGGCCATAGTAAGGGCATAGCTTCCTTTATTAGAGCAATACGCCTGATAAAAGTGAATGCTAAACTCGTGAACACCTCGTGAATCTTGTTCTTGTTAGTGACACTGGTTACCGGGTCCTCTTGTGTACTGCACAGCAGCAACTTGATTGATCGTGATTTGTCAACTGCAATAAGCAACGACAACAATGGTTTACTTGGGAGGACTAAGGTTGGAATATCCTTTGTAACGTGTTAGTTTAGCATTATGTGCTAGCTACTTGATGAGTTGGCTTAACCTCTCATATACTTGTTACTTGATGACATCTTGAGCATGATTACTTGATAATCTTCTTGATTTGCATGATTACATGATAACATGCTATGTACTTGTATCTAGTAACTTACTGAGATTTATCTCACCCCGTTCCTTGTTTATTTGTTTCCCCCCCCCCAGGAAAGCAAGTGGTAATTGTAGATACCCCGGGGGACCACGGCTTGGCTAGAGCACGTGAATTATCCTAGGATGTCTACTTGATTTTAAGTGTCGCCACCTATGTTTTAGAGAAACATAAGAAAAACCTAAAAAGAGCCAATTTTATATACAAAACCAGAGATTCGGGAAAAGATGGGTTCGGGGGTTAGGTGACGGAGTGGGAAGTACTTAAACACCCACTCCGCCCCGCTTACGCGGGTCTTGCTACTTTTGGTGTTCTAATGTTAAATGTCCTTCAATTTAATAATAAGATAAATGTGCTAACAATTATAATGAAAAGAAAGGGGAAATTTATAGAGGAAAAATAAAAGAGAATTGCTTATTTATTGGTTTATACTAAAGATTACATGTCGAATTATTGCTAGACAATTACATTAAGAAATGAGAATGTAAATTAAAGTGGAATTAAAATGTTGGGATGTAACATTGACCAAACTTCAATAGTGAAGTGGTCTTTTGGTTGTATCCCTTTTTATGGAGATTGCATACATTTAAGAAGAAGAAAATAGAAGAAAAATGAAGTTGTACCTTAAGAAGAGGACTTCAAACGTGGACTTGAAAATGGTGTTTTGTTGTGGAGAAATTGTTGTAGAACAAGTTTATGTAGAGTCTTGTTACGAAGAACTCTTGTTGGGAGAATTTGTGTAGAGAATTGTGTATAGTGTGTGTATAGAGAAAATTCAAGTCTAAAAATGAGGTCAAGGTCCCTTTGTAAGGTAGAAGAAGATGGCTTTTATAGGTAAAAATGGGAGGGAAAGTTTGGAGGGAAATTGGTCAATCCATGTGAGATGGAATTGACCAATCACAAATAAGATAAATAAAATAATAAATAAATAATAAAGAGAAAATCAAATAATAATAAAAAAGAATATTTTGTTTTTTTATGAAGAATGGCTAGAATAAAGGATTTGGGAGTTATGAAATAAGGGGGAACGAATGTGGATGTAAAAAGGAGGTGTTTGTGATCAAGAAGAGATTTTCTAAATAAGAAAAGGGAGGGAAAAATGGTGCTATCCGTTACTACCAAAGCGGGAAGCACGCGGGTCTGACCTATTGGACCAAACGCGCTCGCGACCCATTGACGGTGCCGGAAGCGCCCACGGGCTAAAACGACAGAATGACAGAAATGACTCTAAAAGTTAACTCTGTTACGCAGTTTAGTCCAAAACTAACGGAATCAGTTAGGAACTTAACGGAAGTAACAGAAATTAACAAAAACAAGTTAAATAAAAATAATATGTATGCAATCGGGGTGAGAGGTCCAAAGCAGGGTGTCTACAGTAATACGTTGTGAGGCTCGACTTAGCAGGGGCCTACTGGGCAGGTTGTTCTTGTTGGGGATTGTGATCCTTTCCAGTTTTGGTGAGGAAGATTTTGTATCAGTTGTTTAGACTCAGTATCTTGGGTAGACTTGTATAGTTCTTGTAATGCCAGCTTATGTGCTAGGCATGTTTTCTGCTGTGTATAACCATTTGGTTTAAATTTCTTGGTATAGAACTCGTTGTGAGCTATCTTAGCTCATTCCTCTTGAGTATATATATGATGTCAGTCTGATATAAGCAGATGTCATTCAGTTTCTCGTTTCTTATTAGTCACGCGCACCAGGTTCGAGGTTCTATTAGGGAATCCCGGGACTTGGGGGCGTGTCACAGCAGCTGCATGAGCTTGATCAGAAGAGGGCTTTTTTAAGACAACACTTATCGGCAGCTTATCATACTCACCGATAGAATCAGAATAGGTGATTGTTTCACCAGCAGCTTTGTGAATACATACAAAATCGGCAACATCAACAGAGCTACTGGGAGAAGGAATGGGAGTGACTGATGGTTGCTCAGCAGGAGTCCTTGAGAGAAGTGCTGCAGATTCTTGTATCAACTCAACTGTGGCTTTCTTCACTTTCTGCAAGAACTGATCAGCAAGATGACCAGCAGGGATGGTGTCACGACCCGAAATTTAGGCTCTATTTTATTAGTAATTAAATGATTTTTTATTTAATTATTTGCTTAGTTATTTATTTAAATTATTATTTATTTAAATAATTATGTGTGCAATTAATGTGTTATAATAATTATGCCTAGCATTCTATTTGGGTCATTTGTGCTAGTGTAGAAATGTTGAGTCTTAATTGTTAGTAGGGAGTGTAGTATTGTGTGTAGTGTGAGTGAGGGGGCCTAAGTGTAAGTTTTTGAATAATTTCCCTATTTCCCCCTCACCTCCCTCACCTTCTCCCTCACTCTCCCCTCTCCTTCCCAGCCAACTCCCTCCCTCTCTCCTCCATTGTGGTAAGTTTTCTTCTCCTTACTTCTCTCTTCATTTTATCCTTCTTCCTCTCATCTTCTCTCATTTCTTAAAACGTGAAATGTGTTTAGATCGTCGATAGGATCGCGTAGAACCAAAAAGATTTGAATTCCGTCAACTTTGAGATTTATCAAGTAAGTTACTTTTCCCCCATTTTGATGCTAAAATATTCATATCATGTTTATGTGATGTTTGATGTGTTACATTTGAAGTTTGGTTGGGTTTTGAATTTATTTTGAATTTATTTGAGTTCTTGGGTAAAAATGGTGAAATCTAGAATGTGGGAATTTGGTCTTGGTCTTGATTGATAAAGGGTGTTGTTAAGGTCCCCTTTTGGGTTAAATGATGTTTGGGTACCTTAGAAATCTTGTTGGGAGTGTTGATTTTGAGTGTTTATGGATTTGGTATGAAATGGTTAGGCATTTTGATGAAACCCAGCTGGGAATTCTTCCCAGCCCGTAGACCAGGCGCCCGCCTGCCCTTGACCAGGCGCCCGCCTACTTCCTCCTTTTCTAGTGCCTGACCTTCTGTTGATTCAGGCGCCCGCCTGCCCCATTCCAGGCGCCCGCCCACCCCCTGTTCCAGGAATTTGACCTTTTTGCTTGTTTAAACTAAATGGCTTAACTAGTTTAGGTTTAATCCTACTAATTAACTTAAGATAACACCGTGGAACACTTTATTGTGTGGATTTGGTTCTTTTGTGAATAAATATGATGTGAAATTTATTTAAGTACCGTTTTGGTAATGTTGGGCATCTTTAATGTGCGGTTTGGATTGGTTTACCTTTGTGGTAATTTAATTGGAATGGTTCCCTACTTTGGAACCTTAAGTTGTTCATTCATGCTAAATTATTATTACTTAGCATTTATTTGGAAGCCCAGCTGGCATATTTGTTGCATCGGGCGATGGGAAGGATTATAATGGCAAAGCCAAGTCCATTATAATGTTGACCATTGTTTTGCCCCCTTCTTTACCCTTTTCCAGATTGGCCTTGGAAAAGTCAAGTTAGCGTTCCTTTGTGAATGTATCTAGCTAACGGGCATGACTTTGTGTCATGGTCCTTGTCCTTTGTGACACTTTTATGGTTATTGGTTCCGGTACCGGGGTTTTCTCTTCGGCTTTCATGCTATTATGAAGATGATGATTTGGTGATTATTGAAGCTGCGCAGCGATCCTTTATTTGGATGTTCCGGTTTGGAAAACCTTGGCTATATCCTTTGTTATGTGTTTATTTCCGCTGCTATCTGTTATGTGATAAATGCTATGTGCTATGTGATATTTATTATTGCTTATTGCTTCTTGCATCATAGCATGTCATGTAGTTGCATTAGTAACTTATTGAGATTTATCTCACCCCCTTTTCTTTTATCTTTGTTTTTCCTTAACCCCCCCCCCCCAGGTGCTAAGGAATAGTCTCGCTGATCACGAGAAAGAGGACGTCGAGTGTGGATCCATTCTTTTGGGGAAGGTTGATATAGGTTGGTTTACATTATGTAAATGTGTAACCATTTTGGGATAGTTGTACCAAACAATGACGTCACTAAGAATTGTATATTTGTATTTTGCTGGGCATAAACTTGTGGAAGTTTATGATAGTTGTAATTGGCTTTTATCAAACTTGGTTTTGTAAAACTTTGGATCATCACCTTTTGGTATCAAATGGAAATTTTAACTTCGGTATTTCATAGTTTTGGTTTTAGAGTCGACGTCCAGATCGCGGTCTCGGGCCCGCGGGGTCAGGGGTCGCGACAGTTGGTATCAGAGCTATGGCCTTAGCTCTAAGTATAAGTCTAGGTGGATTAGTATGACCTAGGTGGGTAGTAGTGTGCGGAGTGATTAACGGTTGATGTTTTATGCAGGTACTTGGTTACAATGGTTCGTAGAAGGAGTGGTGAAGGTAGTACCGGTAATGCAAATCAGAATGATACAAGGGAAGAAGCCCGTGCCATGTTTCAAGGCATGTTTGAGGCGGCCATGAAGGCCATACATGATCAAGGTCCGAGGGTAGAATAAGCACCACCCAGCTATGGATTGGAGAAATTTCTGAAGTTGAAACCGGTTGAATTCAATGGGGAGCCCGATGTAAGGAAGGCTGAGTTATGGATTGAGTCGATGGAGAAGATTTATGATGTATTTGGTTGTTCGGATGAGGAAAAGGTCCGGTTTGCGGCTTACAAGCTTGTGGGAGCCGCCGAGCATTGGTGGAAAGGTGTTAAAGCTACTTGGGATGATACTCACACGGTGTATGCGTGGGAGTTGTTTGTGCGCAAATTCAAAGAGCATTTCATTCCGGTTGTTGATCAAAACCGAAAAGAGATCGAGCTACTCAACCTGGAGCAAGGCGTGTTGTCTATAGCACAATACTCGGCTAAGTTCATAGAATTAGCCCGGTATTGCGACTATTTGGTGAGGACCGAGGAACAAAAAGCTATGAGATTTATTCGGGGATTGAAGACCTCCATCCGTACTCAACTTATTGCTCAACGGATTGTGACATTCCAAGATGCGGTGGAACGAGCCTATTTGATAGAGCAAGATATTGGGGAACATAAGAGGAAGACCGAGGTAGCTAACCCGAGTAAGCAAGGAGCTCAAGGCAAGCCACAACACCGTTCCGATAATCGAGGTAACTTTGGGGGACAATCTCAGTTCCGAGGGCAACCGATCCCAAGGAACCCGGGTACCACTTCCAGGAACCAAGGGAGCCAAATTAGGAGGCTTTGTTCGTATTGTCAAAAGGAAGGTCATTCTGAAGACCGTTGTTGGAAGAAACAAGGAAGGTGCACCAATTGTGGTCAAATGGGTCACTTTGTAAAAGATTGCCCGAGAGGTAGAGTACAAGCATCCGGGTCAGGAGTTGGTAATAATCAGGGTCAGAAAAGGGATGCCGCAGGGAAGCCCAAAGTTCAAGGGAAGGTTTATGCCATGAATCAATAACAAGCTACCGATGATCCATCGGTTATTGGAGGTATTGTTTCTGTGTCTAATGTGAGCGCACGAGCGTTAGTAGATCCAGGATCATCTCATTCATACATTTCTGTGCAATTTGCTTCTCTGTTAAATGCTGCATTTGAGTCTTTACCGTACGTGCTACAGGTGTCGACCCCTATAGGAGAATGCTTGATTTTTGATCGAGTCTTTCGTGCTTGTGATGTGGTTATTTGTGGTCGAGTCCTTTGTGCGGATTTGGTAGTTCTTCCTATCCAAGACTTTGATGTCATTTTGGGTATGGATTGGTTGAGCAAGTTTCATGCGTCCGTTGATTGCCGTAAGAAAACTGTTACTTTTTCTATTCCCGACGTGCCTAAATTTGTGTTTGAGGCTAGTCCTCTGAGTAGAAAGGTTCGCTTAATCTCTTATTTGAAAGCGAGAAAATTATTGCATAGTTGTGAGGGGTATTTGGCTAGTGTTCTTGATACTAGGAAAGAATCCCCTAGTTTTGATAGTGTTCGAGTAGTTCGGGAATTTCCCGATGTTTTCTCTACCGAGTATGATATGCCTCCCGATCGTGAGATTGAGTTTTGTATAGATCTTTTGCCGGGTACGGCTCCGATTTCGAAAGCACCTTATAGGTTAGCTCCCGCAGAATTGAAGGAACTAAAGGTTCAGTTGCAAGAGTTGCTTGATCGAGGGTTTATCCGCCCTAGTGTTTCCCCGTGGGGAGCACCGGTTTTATTTGTGCGGAAGAAAGATGGTTCGTTGAGATTGTGCATCGATTACCGGAAGTTGAATCAGGTGACGGTGAAGAATAAGTATCCTCTGCCTCATATTGATGATTTGTTTCATCAGCTTCAAGGGTCCGTGGTTTTCTCTAAACTTGATTTGAGGAGTGGGTACCATCAGTTGAAGGTTCGATCGGAGGATATTCTGAAGACTGCTTTTCACACTCGCTATGTGTTGGGTTTCGATCAAACATGCGCAGCGGAAATTTAGCATTTAAAATTTTAAGAAACCCAAAGCCATGGAACCGTTCATATGATTAAATCAAATGCAACATAAGAATAAAGGAATAAACTAACCCTTGATGGCTATCAAATTCTCTTAGTCTTTGGTGGAGGTTTGAAGACTTGATCACGATCACAAAGCTTGAACACGAACTTTGAAGATGATGATTTTCACCCTCTAGCGGTATCCACACTTCGAACGAATATCAAAGGAGCTTCTTTGATCTTGGTTGCTAGACCAAATTGTGAAACACTTTTTCACAATCAAAAGAACTATATGGAATTTATTTTGTGTATTATTTTTGTTCCTCAACCAAGAATGTCTTGGAACAAAATAAACCCTCTCTCAAACTCTTTGAGACTCACAAAATCATTAGCTTTTAGTGCTGGCCGAATTTGGTCTTTTATACACAAGTATGACCTATTCCAAATAGGAAACTTGTGTCAAAATCCGTCCAAAATTCGTTTCCTAATCAAATTAGGAATCTGCCACCCGACAGTACTGTGCGGCCGCCCAAAAACCTCTGTGCGGTCGCACAACATTCTGAAACAAAACTGGTACATTTCTGAGCTAAGTGTGCGGCCGCCCAGTCCAGAATGTGCGGTCGCCCACTTCCCAGAAAGTCCAGAATTTCCAAAATTCCAATGTAGTCCTTTTTAAAGATTCGTTCTATTGTGTGTGACCCTCTAGGATTATACTAAGTTGGCAATGAGCTCAAACATGATCCCATAAGATATGATTAGGTTCTAGCAAACCGTCATACCTACCCAAATAGTATAACTAGATACAAGTTCGCATTCCTCTTAGAATATGTCACAATCCCTTTGTCCACGATGTCATTGAACACAAGTCATGGTCAAACGGTCAACTTGTTTTGTTCAATACTTTCTCGATTCCGAATATGTTGATAATCCAAATGACATTGACCCAATCAATTCATTTGAGTCCGGACGAACATTTCATCAACATCATTCCTACGAGAGGCCCAAGCTTGACATCTCTCCGAGGAGGGACAAATCCATTTAGCTTATTATTCTTCCCTACGTGAATCCGATTATGCCAATCATACCCCTTATAACTACTCTGTTAAAAGTAGCGTTTGAATATGTCAAACATAATGTTCATCAAGTGGAAGACTATAATAACTTCATGTCTAAGGATTCAAATGACATAACTAATATGAGATATATGTATGACATAGACCATGACATAAATCTCATAAAGCGGGTCATGTCCAGTACCTTGTTCCAAACAAGTACCCATAAATCTAACATGATCATCCCATGATCATTTAGCCTTTATACTAGTGCTTAACAAGTACTAGGGACGGAGATTATTATAAGTAAACATGAACAACAATAATAATCAAAACATCTCTTTATTGATATGAAATAAATGATAACAATTACAACGTTTATTAAACGTGCCTAGGGCACCACTACCAACACTATGGTCATTATGAGTTCCTGGTGATGCCGTTTGGGTTGGCTAACGCGCCTGCAGTGTTTATGGATTTGATGAACCGGATTTTCCATCCGTATCTTGACTCGTTCGTGGTAGTCTTCATCGACGACATTCTTGTTTATTCGAAATCTCGAGAGGAGCATGAACAGCACTTGAGGACAGTTTTATCCGTTCTTGCGAGGGAGAAATTATTTGCGAAGTTCAGTAAATGCGAATTTTGGCTCGAGAAGGTGTCATTTCAGGGTCATGTTATTTCGAAAGATGGGATTTCTGTGGATCCTTCCAAGATAGAGGCAATAGTGGATTGGAAGAGACCCGAATCAGTGACAGAAATTAGAAGCTTTCTTGGTTTAGCCGGTTATTACCGAAGGTTTTTTGAAGGGTTTTCGAGGATTGCTACTCCGATGACTCAGTTGACCCGGAAGAATGTTCCGTTTGTGTGGACCGAGAAATGTGACAAGAGTTTCGAGGAATTGAAGAAGAGGTTGACTACCGCACCGATCTTGACTTTGCCTAATGGGAGCGATGGCCTAGTGATTTTCAGTGACGCTTCGAAAGAGGGTTTGGGTTGTGTGTTGATGCAGAATGGGAAAGTAATTGCTTATGCTTCGAGGAAGTTGACCCCTAGTGAACAGAATTACCCGACTCATGATATGGAGTTAGCGGCTATAGTATTTGCGTTGCACAAATGGAAGCACTACCTTTATGGAGCGAAGTTTGAGATTTTTACCGATCACAAGAGTTTGAAGTACCTATTCTCCCAGAAGGAATTGAATAACCGACAGGGTCGATGGATGGAATTATTGAAGGATTATGATTGTACGATTTCTTATCACCCGGGAAAGGCGAATGTGGTAGCCGATGCGATTAGTAGAAGGTCTTATGTGGCTTCGATGATGGTTCGAGAATGGAAAATGCTTGAGGATGTTCGAGATTGGTCTCCTCGTGAATCGAGACATGGGGCTATTTTTGCGAATATTAGGGTGTCTCCGACCCTAATTCAAAGAATAAAGGAAGCTCAGAAAGAGGATCCCGAGTTGGTGAAGATAATGGGTAAATTGAAGGAAAAGAACTTCGAGGATTTTTCTATTAGATCGAGTGGAGTGTTGACTTTCCGTGGTCGTTTGTGTGTTCCGGATGTTGATGAGCAGAGAGTTCTTGATGAGGGTCACAAATCGAGGTATACTATTCATCCGGGTAGTACGAAGATGTATCAGGATTTGAAGCAACAATTTTGGTGGATTAATATGAAGAGGGAAATAGCGGAGTACGTTTCGAAGTGTTTAACTTGTCAGCAGGTCAAAGCCGAGCATCAGAGACCCGCGGGACTACTTCAGCTGTTAGAGATTCCGGAATGGAAATGGGAGCATGTGACTATGGATTTCGTTACGGGACTGCCTCGTACCCGTAGGAAGTTTGACAGTGTTTGGGTAATAGTGGATAGATTGAACAAGAGTGCCCATTTCTTGCCTATTGACATCAGATATTCGATGGAGAAGCTTGCGACCCTTTATATCGTCGAGATTATGAGATTGCATGGGGTTCCGGTTAGCATTGTGTCAGATCGAGACCCGAGGTTTACTTCTAGATTCTGGAAGGCGTTTCAGGAAGCTTTGGGTACAGATTTGCGATTCAGTACGGATTTTCATCCTCAGACCGATGGTCAATCCGAGAGGACTATTCAGATTTTGGAGGATATGTTGCGAGCGTGTTCGATAGACTTCTCCGATTCTTGGGATTCGCACCTACCGTTAGTGGAGTTCTCTTACAACAACAGTTATCAGGCTAGTATCGAGATGGCGCCGTTTGAGGCTTTGTACGGAAGAAAATGTAGATCGCCTATTTGTTGGGATGAGGTCGGTGAAGCGAAGATTGTGGGTATTGATTTGCTTCAGGATTCGGTTGAGAAAGTTAAAGTTATCCGGGATAGATTGAAGACAGCTCAGAGTCGACATAAGAGCTACACAGACAACCGAAGGCGAGATCTTAGTTTTCAGATTGGTGATTTGGTATTCTTGAAAGTGTCTCTGAAGGTGGGTATTCGTAGATTTGGGAAGAAAGGCAAATTGGCTCCGAGGTTTATTGGTCCGTTTGAGATTTTGGGAAAGGTTGGACTTCTAGCGTATCGTCTCGCGTTACTGCCATCTTTGGACAGGTTGCACAACGTCTTCCACGTTTCTATGCTTCGGAAGTATGTTCATGATCCGTCTCACGTGTTACCGAGAATACCGGAGGATATTGAGCCCGATATGACTTATGAGGAACGACCGGTTCGGATCTTAGATTCTAAAGTCCAAGAGTTGAGGAGCAAGAGCATTGCGTTGGTTAGAGTCCTTTGGAGGAATCATAACATCGAGGAGTCGACGTGGGAGCTTCGTGATGAGATCGAGAGGAAATTTCCGTGGCTTTTTGTTTAAGGTGAGTCTCGTTAAAATTCGGGTCGAATTTTCTTTAAGGGGGAGTGAATGTCACGACCCGAAATCTAGGCTCTATTTTATTAGTAATTAAATGATTTTTTATTTAATTATTTGCTTAGTTATTTATTTAAATTATTATTTATTTAAATAATTATGTGTGCAATTAATGTGTTATAATAATTATGCCTAGCATTCTATTTGGGTCATTTGTGCTAGTGTAGAAATGTTGAGTCTTAATTGTTAGTAGGGAGTGTAGTATTGTGTGTAGTGTGAGTGAGGGGGCCTAAGTGTAAGTTTTTGAATAATTTCCCTATTTCCCCCTCACCTCCCTCACCTTCTCCCTCACTCTCCCCTCTCCTTCCCAGCCAACTCCCTCCCTCTCTCCTCCATTGTGGTAAGTTTTCTTCTCCTTACTTCTCTCTTCATTTTCTCCTTCTTACTCTCATCTTCTCTCATTTCTTAAAACGTGAAATGTGTTTAGATCGTCGATAGGATCGCGTAGAACCAAAAAGATTTGAATTCCGTCAACTTTGAGATTTATCAAGTAAGTTACTTTTCCCCCATTTTGATGCTAAAATGTTCATATCATGTTTATGTGATGTTTGATGTGTTACATTTGAAGTTTGGTTGGGTTTTGAATTTATTTTGAATTTATTTGAGTTCTTGGGTAAAAATGGTGAAATCTAGAATGTGGGAATTTGGTCTTGGTCTTGATTGATAAAGGGTGTTGTTAAGGTCCCTTTTTGGGTTAAATGATGTTTGGGTACCTTAGAAATCTTGTTGGGAGTGTTGATTTTGAGTGTTTATGGATTTGGTATGAAATGGTTAGGCATTTTGATGAAACCCAGCTGGGAATTCTTCCCAGCCCGTAGACCAGGCGCCCGCCTGCCCTTGACCAGGCGCCCGCCTACTTCCTCCTTTTCTAATGCCTGACCTTCTGTTGATTCAGGCGCCCGCCTGCCCCATTCCAGGCGCCCGCCCGCCCCCTGTTCCAGGAATTTGACCTTTTTGCTTGTTTAAACTAAATGGCTTAACTAGTTTAGGTTTAATCCTACTAATTAACTTAAGATAACACCGTGGAACACTTTATTGTGTGGATTTGGTTCTTTTGTGAATAAATATGATGTGAAATTTATTTAAGTACCGTTTTGGTAATGTTGGGCATCTTTAATGTGCGGTTTGGATTGGTTTACCTTTGTGGTAATTTAATTGGAATGGTTCCCTACTTTGGAACCTTAAGTTGTTCATTCATGCTAAATTATTATTACTTAGCATTTATTTGGAAGCCCAGCTGGCATATTTGTTGCATCGGGCGATGGGAAGGATTATAATGGCAAAGCCAAGTCCATTATAATGTTGACCATTGTTTTGCCCCCTTCTTTACCCTTTTCCAGATTGGCCTTGGAAAAGTCAAGTTAGCGTTCCTTTGTGAATGTATCTAGCTAACGGGCATGACTTTGTGTCATGGTCCTTGTCCTTTGTGACACTTTTATGGTTATTGGTTCCGGTACCGGGGTTTTCTCTTCGGCTTTCATGCTATTATGAAGATGATGATTTGGTGATTATTGAAGCTGCGCAGCGATCCTTTATTTGGATGTTCCGGTTTGGAAAACCTTGGCTATATCCTTTGTTATGTGTTTATTTCCGCTGCTATCTGTTATGTGATAAATGCTATGTGCTATGTGATATTTATTATTGCTTATTGCTTCTTGCATCATAGCATGTCATGTAGTTGCATTAGTAACTTATTGAGATTTATCTCACCCCCTTTTCTTTTATCTTTGTTTTTCCTTAACCCCCCCCCCCCAGGTGCTAAGGAATAGTCTCGCTGATCACGAGAAAGAGGACGTCGAGTGTGGATCCATTCTTTTGGGGAAGGTTGATATAGGTTGGTTTACATTATGTAAATGTGTAACCATTTTGGGATAGTTGCACCAAACAATGACGTCACTAAGAATTGTATATTTGTATTTTGCTGGGCATAAACTTGTGGAAGTTTATGATAGTTGTAATTGGCTTTTATCAAACTTGGTTTTGTAAAACTTTGGATCATCACCTTTTTGTATCAAATGGAAATTTTAACTTTGGTATTTCATAGTTTTGGTTTTAGAGTCGACGTCCAGATCGCGGTCTCGGGCCCGCGGGGTCAGGGGTCGCGACAGATGGTTTCACTGTCATTGTAGATCAGTAAATCATCTATTGTCTTCTGGTCTTCCCATTTGATAGGGATCAGTTTCCAAGAAGTTTGAGTGCTGATCAAATACATCAGCATAGGCAACCCAAACACTTTGGACCATCAAGTCTTGATGAATTCTATCTTGGAAGAGGTAGACTTGATTCCAGGGAAGCGGCAGCAAATCAAAGAAACGCTCAAAGTTTAATCTAAGCTCAATTTCTGATAACCTCTGAAATTTTTGGAGGGGAACAAACTTCTCTTTGTATAAGTCAGTGAGCCTGTTCAGACTTTTATAATCAACGTAGTCAGAGAGCTTTCCTGCAGGGACTGATTCCTTCCTTTCTTCATGGAATTGGAGCAACCGGCGAATGAAGGGATGGAGATGATCAATGGGAAACACCCAATTCTTTGTCATGACCTTATTGGTGAATGACCAATGGTTGCGATAAAAAGAATGAAAGGTGGGGTTTCTGATTGGTCTGCATCTCTTTATAACAGCAGTTTTCTTCAGAACATCAACAATGGGATCTTCAGCCGGATCAGCAATGTCTTCTACCTCAGTCTTAATTAGAGAAATACCATAGAGAAGATGTGGAGCAAATCTTATCATTTTGGCTCTGGGATCAGCAGCTGGAATTGGCATAGACTGAACCTGATCAGCAGGTTTTGGCTTGGGAACAGCAGATGGTTCACCGGCAGAAGTGACCTTTGACTTCTTGACTTGGGCTTTATCGGCAGCCTTGACCAACTTCCTCTTCTTCAGTACTGGTGGAGTAGACTCGGCAAGTATTCTGTCGGTAGAATGAGCATGAGTCGATACATCGGTAGGCGCAATAGCAGCAACCTTAACCACTTTCTTTGCCTTCTTCTTCTTTGGAGAACCATCAACTTGAACAACTACTGTGCCGGTAGAAGCCTTCTTGGTTATTCTTTTCCAATCAGAGAGTTTGAAGGACTTAAGGCTGGTGAAGTCAAAACTTTGAGGAGCAGGAGAGGCTCTGACAATGTTTGAATTGTTCCTCAAGATAATTCTTATCATCATATAATGGCATCTTTTACCAGGGTGAGCCTTGTTCTTCCTTCTATCCTCCTTGTATTTAACGGCAGCAATGGCAATGACCCTAAACAGGTAGGCACACCAGTTGAATTCTTCTTGCAATACAATGGCTTCCATTGCCTCGAACTGAATGTCAGTTATATGGCTGTGAGAGCCAGATCGGCATACCAAGCATCTATCAACAATCTCTGCAAGGGCAAAGAATCTTCTTCTATAATGAGCTTTGAGATGATTATCTCCACTGAGTCTAGGACCGGCTCCCCTCAAAAGGGTCCATGCCTTATCCAAGGAGTTTTCATCAGTGAGACTTGTCACACCTTCATTTCCAAGAAGTGGAAAGACAGTAGAAATAGAGGAAGGAGTGGTGGAGATAGAGACGCCAGCGACTGTAGAATTGATGGAGACGAAGGTAGACGGATCATTTGGAGCAGAGATAACTGAGGCATTAGAGAAGAACTCTTGAACTTGACCCAAAAAGATAAACTCAACACCAGTTAGAGTGATGAAGGAGTCCAGCAGAGAGCCAATCAGAAGATTCTTCAAGAAATCACCGTCTAGATCGTCGTCGAAGAAGGTGGAGTCAACATAGCCTCCATAGATATCCTTTTCGTTGCTCGACATTTTCTGCAAAATCACTCAAAAGATCTCACAGGTTAGAATAAATTAGTTCAAAATAGATTTGAGATGCAAGTGTAAAATCATCAAGTAGTTACCAGAAAATAGAGTTATTTCAGTTGAAAGCAGGTAGGAAGAGATGATGATGAACACAAGCAACAATGAGAGTTCAGGAGAGTGAAGAGCGAAAAGAATAAGAAGAGTTTAAGAGATGCTTATATATGTTATAGAAGAGAGATAGAGAATAGGAAGAGTTGCATGGGAGAAGGAGAAATAATGATTAGTTTAACTGTAGCGAATAACTCGGAGAACGTGCGCACACAATGCATTAAATGCACGAACCGGACGGTTTAAATTAGACAGTTAAACTTAGGAGAGATAAAGGGTAAAAGCGGCAACAATAAAATTAGAAGTTACCTTTCTGATTTATCACAAAGAATTGGGAAAAATCTTTGACACGATTTGGGTAAGGCGGTGCACACACGTGTCAGAGAGGAGGTGTGACTGATTGTACCTTTGATTTGACTAAGCTTATGTCATGTGGTAGAGAATCCTTATCCGTTTGGATGAGATCTACCGATGAATTTTGAATTTTGAATTTTGACTAATCGGCAAGACAAGATTCGGCAAGTTGTTGATCAACAAGATATTTATCGGCATGATGTTTGTCGGCAAGATAATTTACGTTCTGCTGATTTGATCGGCAGACTAACACAAGTAGCAAAGTCAGCACAATTTTAACCATAATAATCAATCTACTACTGAAGCTGAGATGGCAGATTGATTGTCACAATAGATGGGACAAACTTGAGATGGAACTTCATAGTCAACAAGCTGCTGCTTCATCCAAAGGATCTGTGAACAGCAACTGCCAGCATCTATGTACTCAGCTTCAGTAGTAGAAGTGGAAATTGATGCTTGCTTTTTACATGACCAAGACACCAACTGATCACCAAGAAATTGGCAAGTTCCACTAGTACTTTTTCTGGTCACCCTACAAGATGCAAAGTCTGCATCTGAATAACCTATTAGATTAAAAGATGAATCTCTAGCATACCATAATCTAAGGTTAGCAGCGCCACATAGATATTTAATGATACGTTTAACAGCTTGCAGATGAGATTCCCTAGGGTTAGCTTGAAACCTGGCACAAACACAAACAGCAAACATAATATCTGGTCTACTGGCAGTAAGATAGAGGAGTGAGCTGATCATACCTTGGTAGAGTGTCATATCTACCTTCTTACCGGACTCATCCTTATCTAAATGAATGTTAGTGCCCATAGGTGTGCTTTGAGAGTGAGCATTTTCAAAGCCAAATTTCTTGATTAATTCTTTTGTGTACTTGGCTTGACTGATGAATATTCCCTCATTGGTTTGATTGACTTGAAGTCCAAGGAAATATGTTAGTTCACCCATCATGCTCATCTCGAACTTGCTCTGCATTAGCTTCTCAAATCTCTTGCAAAGTGATTCGTTAGTAGAACCAAAAATAATATCATCGACATATATTTGAACAAACAATTAATGACCCTTATGATTGGCAACGAATAAAGTAGTATCGATTTTACCTCGTGAGAAACCTAAGCCATCACTAAGTAAGAACTTAGATAGGGTTTCATACCATGCCCTTAGAGCTTGCTTTAGGCCGTAGAGAGCTTTGTTCAATCGGTAGACATGATTAGGCTTCTTAGAGTCCTCGAAACCAGGTGGTTGTTCCACATAAACAAGTTCTTGGAGTTCTCCATTTAAGAATGCACTTTTCACGTCCATTTGATATAGCTTGAATTCTTTGAAGGCAGCATAGGCTAAGAAAAGTCTTATAGCTTCCAATCTTGCAACCGGAGCAAATGTCTCATCGTAGTCAATTCCTTCTTCTTGTCGGTAGCCTTTAGCAACTAACCTTGCTTTGTTTCTAATAAAATTCCCAGCTTCATCCAATTTGTTCCTGTAGACCCATTTTATACCAATAACTTGCTGAGAAGTTGGTCTTGGCACAGTTCCCATACATTGCATCTTTCAAACTGATTCAGTTCCTCTTGCATGGCTTCAACCCAACCAGGATCGGCAAGAGCTTCTTCAGTCTTCTTTGGTTCTATGTTGGAAACCATAGCAGATGAGAAGAGACTTTCAGCAAATGCTCTACTAAGGTTTCTTGTTAATCTTGGACCAAAGACATCACCAATCACATTTTCTAATGGATGATCACGAACTATTCTAACTTCTCTCGGCACATCTTGTCTTACTGACTCTTGTTGAAGTGATTCTAGAGGAGGATCAAGGTCAGCAGATGGTTGAGAGGAAGGGTTAGAGTTTTGAGTGAAAGGTGGATGAGAACTTGGAGGATTAGATATTATAACAGAAATTGGTTGAGGGCTTGATCTGTCTTCAGGATGATCAGCAGAATTTGCATCGGCAAATGGATTATGAAAGTTATCGGTATGATCATGTTCTGGCGATGATGGGAAATACTGAGTATCTGCTGGTTCTTTTACTGAAATGACTGGATCAGCAGCTAGTAGTTGACCTGCAGGGTTAGAATGACTGGATTCACCTGTCTCATGAGCACTAGAAGCATTAGTACTATTTAGAGCCTTGTCAGACTCTAACAAATCAAATTCATCAAAGGTTACATGAACATATTCAACAATTTTCAAAAGTTTCTTATTAAAAACTCGAAAGGCCTTACTATGTTTAGCATATCCAACAAAGATTCCTTCATCAGCTTTCTCATCAAATTTACCTCTGTGCTCCTTACCGTTGTAAAGCATGTAACATTTACAGCCGAATATTTTGAAGAATCCAATGTTGGGAATTCTGCCTCTCCAGAGTTCATAAGGAGTCTTGTTATGGAATTTGTTGATAAGAGATCTGTTCTGAGTGAAGCAGGCGGTGTTGATGGCTTCAGCCCAAAAGTATTTCGGCAGCCTGGCTTCAGCAATCATGGTCTTACCAGCTTCAATGAGAGTTCTGTTCTTTTTCTCAACGACACCATTTTGTTGTGGTGTACCGGTAGCTGAGAAGTTGTGGTCTATGCCATGATCATCACAGTACTGAGCAATACCATTGTTCTTGAACTCAGTGCCGTTGTCTGATCTCATGCTGATGATATCGATTTCTTTCTGTGTTTGTAGTAGTCTGAATAACTTGGTAGCAACGGCATATGTGTCATCTTTATGACTGAAAGTTTCCACCCAAGTATATCTAGATAAATCATCTACTACAACCAAAGTGTATCTACTTCCCCCAATACTTGCTATAGTTGTGGGGCCAAATAGATCCATATGTAGAATTTGGAGGCACTTAGATGTTTACATGCAGGGCTTGCTTCGGAAGGATGATTTATGTTGTTTTCCAAGCAGGCAGGCCTTGCATTTCTTTGCTTGATCAGCAGATACTTGAGGCAAACCGGTAACTAGATTTGAACCGGCAAGCTTAGATAGATACTTGAAGTTCAAGTGACTGAGTCTCTTGTGCCATAGCCATGAGTTCTCACTGATGTTCTTAGCTACAAAACAAACATTAGCAACACCAGTAATAGCACTTAAGTCTACTGCATAAATGTTACCTTTTATTTTGGCAGTGAGAAGGGTTTCATTGGAAGCAATGTCTTTCACATAGCAACTGGAAGTAGTAAATACACATTACATCCCTTTATCATAGAATTGTGATATAGATAGAAGGTTGTGTTTCAATCCATCTACTAGAGAGACCTTCTGTACAGTAACTGCACCTCTCTTGATGGTACCAATACCGATGATTTTTCCTTTGTATTGAAAACCACTGGGAGACCTGATGCTTCTGAGATATCGGCAAGTAGATCTGCAAATCCTGTCATGTGTCTTGAATAGCCACTATCTAGAATCCACAAATCCTTGCTTGCACCAGTTGAGGCCATGAAGCATTCCTGAAATAAAACAGTATGCTTATGGTCCCCCTTATTCTTGGGTCTGAGGGTTAGTTCCTCTTTGGCAACCACAGTTGGCCACCACTAGAGGATGCAACCTCAGTGGGTCCAGATAGGTGATTCAAGAGGCATTCATGAGCCTTGTGACCATAATCAGAACAATTAGAACATCTCACTTGACTGATAGGCTGTGGAGTCGGTAGAACATCATTCTGTTTAGTCAGTGCATCGGCAGAACTAGAGAATTGAGCAGGCACAAACTTAGTAGGTTTAAAGGTGATAGTGTTGCCTTTCTTTCCATTATGTTTACCTTTGGCAGTTACCTTTTTAGGTACTTGTCCATCGGCAGCAGAGGTGGTTAGACCGGCAGAACTTGCTCTGCTGATGTATTCACCAAGAATACCATTATCGACAGACTCAGTATCAGCAACCTTAACATAACTTTGTTTGTGCTTATCATTTCTTTTGTTCTGGTTCTTAGGATACATCATAGCAACAGCACTATATACTGCAGGCTTAGCATTCACATGCACTGAGTTAACAGAACTACATTCAACTTTCTCATCCTTTTTCTCGGTCGCACAAGTTTCAGTAGAGCTACTGCTGCTGGAATCAAATCCTAACCCAGATTGGTCCTTATATGACTTTGGGTCTGTAGGATTGTTTCAACAGCAACTCTAGATTTTGTGTAAGAATCAACAATCCTTGAGAGATGATTGTTTCTTTTCACAAGATCTTAGATCTGAGCTATCAATACTGCCACTTGACTTTTGAGATCTAGGTTTTCTTTCTTTAGAAGAACAGACTCAAGCTCATATCCTTTGAGAACTTTAAGTTCAGACATAAGCAAGTCATTCTCTGCAGAAATTCTATTGAAATCAGCAGCCATCACTTTATGAACGCTACTCAGCTTCTCATGATCAATAAAAAGTTCATCCATTGTTTCTACCATTTCAACTTTGGATATTTCAGGAAAGGGATCAGCTAAAATTTTGGTGGCAGAGGGAATAGGTTTGGGAGAGAAGTCAGGTAAAGAAATGCTTGGATGCTCAGTGAATGAGAATTTTCTGGTCATCGATAAGGGTTTAGGTTTGATGGCAGTGAATTGAATAGAGTTACACTGACCATAGAGTGAGGTTCTGTTGGTCCCAAAGGGGCAACAAGGGTGTGAAAAATCGCTAGAGGGGGGGTGAATAGCATTTTAAAATTCTTTTCAAACCCTTTTGCAATTCAATGGCTTATGCGCACAACTCTTATTTTGGCTGAGTATAGCGCGCAGCAAGAGTGTGAAATGCACAGCGGAAATTTAAAGCAGCTCTGCGCAGGGTATACTGCGCAGAGACAAAAACGCACGCGCTAAGTTTGAGGCTAAAGAGTGGCGCAAAAATGGTTCTAAGGCAAATGAGCAATAACAATTACAACAGTAAAGTGTAGCAATCTGAAAGATCAAACAAAGCAGTTCATAAATAGTTAAGCAGGAAATATGCAGTAAATATAATGAACACGCTATTTGGAGAGGTTCGATCGATGAAAGATCTACATCCTCTACCAAGATGGTTAGTCTTGGATTTCTAATGGAGATCTTATAATATGAGTGAGTATTACAAATTACAACATTTGAGCTTAATACTAACTCAAGATCTATTATCTATGAAGAACAAATCCTAGACTAAACCGGTGTATCTCAAGAAGTTAGATCAAAATGATCAAAGCTTCAAGAGGTGTGTGTGTGACAGAAATTCTGGGCTCTATGAATATGAAAGATGAAGAGCACCAAGAATTCTGGTGTTATAGGGCTTTGTGATTTGAGCAGGAGTTTGAAGGTTTGAAGATCTTGAAGGCTGTTCCAAGGAATCTGGAAATTTTGAGCAGCAGTCTTCAGATCTTCAAGGTCTCTCAAGGAAGCAAGAAACTCCATCTCTTGAAGCATGCAAGCTTAATAAACTTGGAAATGGGAATGAGCAGGCTATTTATAGCTGAGCTTCAAAAACTAGCCGTTGGAGCTCTGAGCAAGGACGATGTGCTGGCACAATATGATTGGCGCGTAGGTGTCCTTTATAGCCGTTGGAGACAGAGCAAGGACAATGAGCTGGCACAATATGATTGGTGCGCAGGTGTCCTTTGTATCCGTTGAAGACTGAGCATGAAGACCAAATTCAAATCTTCTTCTAGAAGGTTGACAGCTGTCTTCACTTGAAATATTTCTTTGAAGCGTGTCTTCACCAATGGTTTTGCTGAGTGTGCTTATTTTATCGTTTCTGCACACCTCAGCACTCTGACTCAATCCAAAAAGCGTAGCTTGTCTTATCGCTTTCCAAGCTTTTAGAATATGAGATCAGGAGATGAGGAATTTGACCAAGGTTGAGTGTCCGCGCACAAAGACATGCGCGTTGCCGGCGCGCATGGATTCTGCGCATGGGCAGCATGT
Source organism: Campanula takesimana (assembly GCA_026119855.1). Taxonomy (NCBI): domain Eukaryota; kingdom Viridiplantae; phylum Streptophyta; class Magnoliopsida; order Asterales; family Campanulaceae; genus Campanula; species Campanula takesimana. The sequence continues at coordinate 964,888 of JAOWBW010000613.1, read as the reverse complement.
GCACCATGCTTGGTCACTAAAAGATCTCTTCAGAGTTTAAGGAACAAGACCTTGAAGGCTGAGCATGAAGACCAAATTCAAATCTTCTTCTAGAAGGTTGACAGCTGTGTTCACTTGAAATATTTCTTTGAAGCGTGTCTTCACCAATGGTTTTGCTGAGTGTGCTTATTTTGTCGTTTCTGCACACCTCAGCACTCTGACTCAATCCAAAAAGCGTAGCTTGTCTTGTCACTTTCCAAGCTTCTAGAATATGAGATCAGGAGATGAGGAATTTGACCAAGGTTGAGTGTCCGCGCACAAAGACATGTGCGTTGCTGGTGCGCATGGATTCTGCGCATGGGCAGCATGCGCACCATGCTTGGTCACTAAAAGATCTCTTCAGAGTTTAAGGAACAAGACCTTGAAGACTGAGCAGGGTCAAAAGCTGCGCAAGATATCTACGCGCAGTGGCGACCTGCGCAGAGAACATCCTGCGCAGTGAAATGAATCCTGCTTAGGAAATCTTCGATCCTTCATAGCTTCAAGTCCTATAATCTTAGCCTATACTATAAAAAGGACTTGGCTATAAAATGAAGTTATAAACTTCTATACATGAGGTCCTAAAGTCCATAAAAATACACATAGGTGATGGTATCAATCAATTCTAACAAATGTAGGAGGGTTAAGTGATAAGCATACCCAACAATCTCCCCCTAAATGATTGGTGCCATTACCTACTATAGCAAAGGCAATTCATTGTACTTGATAATAACATGTCCATAAACATGTGAATGGTAACTCATGCCTCAAGTCAATACACACACTAACCAGTGCTATAGATTTCTATTCTATCCAAAAGATTAAAACTAACAAGATAGGAAAGATAAAAATATCATGCAGTGCATACAAATGATATGAGTTTTAGTTTAAGTATGCGTTTAAACTGAATGTTTAAACATCATGCGTAGAAAACATGAGCAGTAAAGATTATGCGCATGAGTTTAAGTAATAATGCATTCAATGTTCCACAAACGAATGGTTTGAATTGAATAAGGTTTTGTGAAAGCATAATGATGCATTCTTCTCATTAAAACTTGAAGGATTATCAGTTACAGAGTACAAGCTTTAAAGAGGAAAAACAAAAGAGTGCGCACAAAAACAAACGCTCATGAAACAAAAAGTATGCTCAATGAGAACAAGAGCTAAGAAAGAAATAGAGCAAAATACTTACAAAGGAAGCCTAGTCTATTCTGATGTGGCAAAGGGCTTCACGCAGCTCGTTGTGGAGGCTGTTGAACTTGTTCATGAGTTCTACCTTTAAATCTTGAAACTTGTCCTGGAACTCAACAGCTTTGCCAACGTAAGTGTTCATGCCTCTGCGCATATCGACATTGTCATCCACCAGCTCTCTGAACTTTGCTCTGCAGTCCGTCTGGATGGAAGTCTGCGTAGCTTCCAGTCTTGTGTCGGTATGAAGGCGCTGAGTGTTGACGCTGGCTTGAATATCTAGCATTGCGTAGTCCATCTTGGCGTTGAACTCAGAAGAAAAATCTGTCATGGACTTAGTAATGCATTTACGCACTTCTTCAATATTAATTGTACTTCCATACGCAGAGCTTCCTTGTCCAATCCTCTCCATCTGAGCTTGAAGATCATCAAATCCTTTAAGTAACCCATCTGTGAGGGTTTTCTTTAGCTTTTTCAGTATATCCCTGAATCCACCATCAATCGCTCCAAAGGTACACACATTATTGAGTAGTGCGCTGACATTTTCGAGCTGGGCGCTGATGGTTCTCAGGGAGTTTAGGATAAGGTGATCCAAAGTTATAGGAACTTGTTCTTGCGCTTTTTCGTGTGCAGGCTCAGGCTCAGAGAGATGATCAGATGAACTTGCCTTTGCACTTGCCTTTGCCTTTGCCTCCGTCTTAGCACTCTCCGTGCTCTCCTTTGCACTTGCCTTTGCTTCCTCCTTCGCTTTCTCCCCCTTAATGGTATCAATCTCCAAACGCTGCATATCTAGACGGTACAGCAAAGCAATTTGAGCAGTAAGGAGTTGATTCAGCTGTAACTGCGTAGCGACTTGATTCGCTTGAACAGAATGTAAGGCTTGCACGATCTGGCGCATCTCATTCGAAGAGGAAGTAGGAATCTCTGGAGCTGTAGATGAAGGTTTAACTGGAGAAAGATCACTGCTGTCAGAGGCTTCGGAACAAGTGCGGCGCTTCTTTAATCCTTTTGGGGTGCTGCGCACCTTCTGCTTTAGACGAGAGGAAACATGTGCGATATCAGCACTAGGGACTTCTTGAGTATCTTCGTGCCTTTGCTCCCCCTGAACTGCAGCATCATCTGAATTACCACGAAAATCAGCCTTGCGCTTCATTGTGGTTGGCTTTGAGGGAGCAGGAGCTGGTTTGCTGGTAGGATCTGCCTCTTTGAATGAAATCCCTTTGGTGGATTGAACCAAAGGAATGTCCTTGATCTTTTTGCCACTGGGCGTAGCAATGCCCTTCCCCTTGCGTTTATACGCATCTTCTGAGGCTTCTTGCGCAGCATCAGGTAGAGATCTACCTGCACTCTTTTTGGTCTTGGCCACAGGTATTGGGCCTATCCAAGATTCCTTGTTGGGAGCAGAATCAGACAGCCAGATTTCATAGTATTCAGTGTTACCGATCTCACTGCGCAAATTCTGGAGATGCACTCTGGAGTAGTACTTTGCGTCACAAGACTGCTTCTTGATTGACTGTTCTTCAACATAGGTGTCCAGTTCGCCATAAGTCAATAAAAGTTTAGTTAGCAATCTGCAGTGAGTTCGGTATTTAGTCTTCCCTGCATTCAGCTTCTTGTCATAGCTGGTCATTCCCTTCACAATCTCATTGAAGATAATTTGCGGCCAGTCGAGTTGAACTTCGTTGAAGATGGATGCACAGTATTCCCACTGCTTTGAGATGAAATGCCCATTATTCCCATTCTTGCAGTTGAGAGAATCTCCAATGATGGTGCACAGGTGATACATCACCTCACCAAATTCCTTTCAGTTATGCATTGGCCACTTCTTGTTTAGAGAAGGAATGCCAATAAGCTTCTGTGCAAGTGCATTTTAATGAACCTCATCATAGTTGACTGAAGTATATCAACGTTGAGGTTTAGGAGACTGCGAATGTGGTTAGGATGAACCATTACATCACTGTGCTGTACAGTGGCCATGATCATTTCCGTTGGCTTTCCTTCAAGTTGTGCCGGGACAACTTTTGTTGTCTTGAAGAATTCATCTACTAGCGCAGGCACTATGAAGGATTGATTAAGAGTGAATAACGGAAGAATGCCAGAGGAACTGAGATGGTGCAGCAGACGACGTCCAACTGCGTCTAAAGAAAGATCTGCCTGAATTAGTTCCCAGCCAGGTATGAAGTAAATGTGTCCCTGCGTAAAACAATGGATAGAATTAGACAACCTATTGCACATGGAGCTGTGCGCATATGCAAATAATGCAGATATACCTTGGCACACAAGTTTCATGATAAGCAAAATATTTATGCGCAGAGAAAATGCAATGGATGCGCATAAAATAAGAATGCATACGCAGAAAGGGATCATGCGCAGAGAGAATAAATACTTGTAAAGAAGTGTGCGCAGAAAATTAGATAAAACTAATATGCGCAGAAAACAATGCGCAGAACACAAATACTTAGGGATAAATCAATTGTACAAAAAAAATATATAAAAAAAATAAATGTGAAAGAATACTCGAGAACATGAAGAACACACAAGAGCACCGAAAAACAAAAGTTGACAAAATTCAACAAAATACATATCAAAATGACCGCGTTGGCCAGACGATTTCAAAAATATAAAGCATAAAGTCAACAGTTGAATAATAAACCCAGAAATCAAGAAAAACAGTTCGTCTGCCATGGAAGTTACGGAGCTCAGATATAGACGAAAAACACATGTAACGACCATTGATCATGAAATAAACTACATGAAGGAGTAGATCAGGCAAAAACGAACACAACACAACGATAGATTTCAAAAATGATCAACAAACAAGGGAGAAATCGAAAAAGGGAGTTTGAGACCTCCAAGAGCAACAATGGCGAAAAGTAAGGAGTTATAGTGAAACATACCATGTCATTGACGGTGGGATGCCCTGATTGTTGTTCTAGTTCTTCTTCTTCGTTCTGAGAGTTCCCAGGATTGGAGTGAGAAAAGGAATCGGAGATGATGATTTCGGGTTGTTGAGTTTTGGTTTTCTTAGGCGCCATTGAAGTGGTTTGAGAAAAAAATTGAGATTGAAGATAGAGAATAGGAGACGAAAAAATGAAGGTTTAGAACAGAGGTTAGAGAGAGAGAGAGAGAGAATTAGAGAAGAGAGAAGTAGAGAGAGAAACGATTTAAGGAAGGAAGGAGGATAGAGAGGTTAGGCACATGAAAGCGGGGAAATATTTGAGAAAAAGTGTAGTGGCGCAGGATAGCAGTGCCACGTGTCACTATAGGGAACGCGCGTGCAGGCCTATGCGCGTGTGTGAGTACGAAGTCCTAAGCCGGTCACTGTCGAGTCAACTTCCTCATAAATGCTGAGTCAGTGAAAAGATGGGCGCACGTTAGCAGGGTGACGTGGCCGAATGGGGGACTCGCGTGCGCAGTCTTTGCGCGCGTGTGTATCAGCGAAGAGAGGCTGACAGCTGTCGCATTACCTTCCTCATTAAATGGTGAGCAGACATTCGCAAGGTGCGCTGTCATTAATCGCAGTTTGCATTAAATGACAATGGGACAAGCGCAGGGGTAAAAAGGTAATTTACCAAGAAAATTCAAAAAATAAAGGCACGGGAAAATTTAAATTTCACAAGTACCCCTGTGACTAAGCGTTGACTTTTCAGTCAAGGACCTATATGTAAAATCTAATGAATAGAACACTTACCTGCGATCCACGATGATTTGCGCATGGATAGTCATGCGCAGCGCAGAGATTCTATAAATCTCAGAACTGTTGTTTCATGCGCAGACATTTGTTGCGCAGGTTTTGCGTAGGGCGCATGAAACTTAACCTATTTTGCACACTTATCAAGCAAATACATTAGTATTAATGAATTATAAGGACAAGTTAGCTAAGATTAAGCATACCCATTTCTCCTTTCAAGAGACCACTTGTTAATTCTTGAGGAGATGATATTAGATGTTGATGAGCTTGGTATTAGTGCTTGGCAGGATTGGAAACTGCTATGGTGGACATATTATTGCAGAGAATTGGACAATTCTCTTCATGAATCCCATAGTCCACAGGTTGTTGCTTCATCCATAAGATTTGGCAGCAGCAGCTTCCAACAGCAATATATTCTGCTTCAGTAGTGGAGATGGACACAGCAGCGTGTTTCTTGCTTGCCCATGCTACAAGTCGATTTCCAAGGAAATGACATGTTCCACTTGTGCTCTTCCTGTCAATGGCGCATGCTGCGTAGTCCGCATCTGAAAAACCTAGCAAATAGAAATTTGAATTTTTGGTGTACCAAAGTCCAAGGTTAACAGAGCCAAAAAAATATATCTAATACATTTTATAGCAGTTATGATAGTGCGCACAGATCCAGACAACATAATATCCTGGCCAATTAGCAAAAGATAAAGGAGAGTCAATCATACCTCGATACAGTCTGATCAACTTACCTTTTAAGTCTGTTAAGTTTGTTGCTGGTGGCCATTGGAGTGTCGTATGCTTTAGCATTCTCAAGTCCAAATTTTTGATTAAGTCCCTTGTGTACTTGGCTTGATTTATGAAGATGCCATCATTCAATTGCTTGATTTGAAGCCCGAGGAAGAAGGTGATTTCTCCCATCATGCTCGTCTCAAGTTTGCTTTTCATTTGCTTTTCAAAGCGCTTACAAAGTAACTCATTAGTAGAACCAAATATAATATCATCGACATAAATTTGAACAAGTAAAGAATGATCATTATACTTGGCAATAAAAAGAGTTGTATCGATTTTACCGCGCTTGAAGCCTTTCTCTAGCAGGAATTTTTAAAGAGTATCGTACCATGCTCTTGGAGCTTGATGAAGTCCATACAAAGCTTTCGTTGAGAAGTGCACTCCATATCCATTTGATTTATGAGAGGCATAAGCTTGCTTTGATTATGTGATGCTTCCATTCTCATCCATCTTGTTTCCGAACACCCATTGAAGCGCTTAATATTGGATGAGATTTTCTTGCACTTCTTGCATAGCATCGATCCAGCTTAAAACATGGAGCACTCTATCAATCTTCTTTGATCTGACATGAGAGATAAACGAATGCTACACCACAAAGTTTGATGCTCTCGATGTGCGAACCCCTACATTTAGATGATAGGAATACAAAGATCAATGGGTATTTCATTTGCTTCAGCATCAAGATCATCAAAGGTGATTTGCTGAAGTGGAGAAACATCATGCGCAGGAGGTGTTTGCGCATCAGGAGTCGTCACTTGTGGCGCAGCATCCGGAGTTGGCGCATGGGATGGACTTGCTTGATTCTGGTTTTGATCAACTTGATTATCATTCTGCGCAGGTGCAGTTTGAGGCTGCGTACCTGTCTCAACATTCTCAGCAGAATCATCAGAATCATTTGGAGCCAAATGTGGCTCAAGGAGAGAATGTACGTCAAATGTAACATGTACAGATACTATAATAACTGAAGATTTATTCTATTAAGATCACGAAAAGCTTATAGAATTATTGGCATACCCAACGAGAATACTTTCATCTGCTTTGTCGTCGAATTTACCTCTATGCTCTGCCGTTGAAGAGGATATAGCGTTTGCAGCCAAAGAGCTTGAAGAAAGCAATGTTGGGCGCTCTTTCTCTCCATAGATCGTATGGAGTATTGATGTAGGCTTTGTTGATGAGGGATCTTATTCTGAGTAAAGCATGCACCGTTGACAACTTCTTCCCAGAAACACATTAGAAGTACTGCTTCTACTATCATTGTCTATCCATCCTCAATCAACGAGCGATTCTTTCCACAACACCATTATGTTGGGGAATTCCAGCAGCAGAGAAATTGTGAAGAATACCATTTGTGGGTTCTTGTTGATTCTCACAATATTGAGCGACATCGTTGTTCATAAATTCTGTTTCGTTGAAGTATCTAACTCTGACGATGTCTTCTGTGTTTGGAAATTTCGAAGGAGAGCAGCCAGGATATCATAGAGATACCACAAGTTGGTTCAATGCTCGCAGTAGTGAGCGGTCCAAACATATGAGGTGAAGCGGTTGTAAGCATTTTGACATTGGAGCAATCTTGCTGGAGGAAGACTGCTCAGGCTGCTTACTAAGCTGACATGGTGCGTATACCAATGCTAGCTGCATTCACTTATGTTCTTGCTACAAAACAAGGATTAGTAATGGAAATTATAGCGGTAAGATCAATAATACAAAAATTGGTCTTACGAGTCCTTGTGAGCAAAGTTAGTCTAGAAACGTCATTCTTGATATAGCATAGCGTTGAGGTGAAATGTCATTCCAGACCTTTATCGCATAATTGTGATATGGAGAGCAGGTTGTGCTTGAGACTATCGTTTATGATTAGTCCAAATCCAATTAGGTGCCCTTTGTTGTTGTCATCATATGTTACTGAGTGATTTATTCCTTCATGCACATCTTAAAGAGTGTTGACATCTCCAGTCGTGTCTAGAATCCACTGTCGATACCAACTGAGCTTGAGAGTGCACAGTGAAGTAGATCTTTTCTGCTTGTTGAAACATTGACTTGCGCGCTACAGCAGAGTTGTCATTTAAGATCAGGAGGCACTTTAAGAGATTCCTTGCGCGGCTGCAGAGTTGGTAATGACGCAGCTTTGTCAGGTTAGCTCTGACAAATAGGTGCTTGCCATTCTGTCTGCTTGGTGAAGGTGTCCCATTTCCACTAGAGTGAAGGGACTTTTCTTTGATTGTCCTTGGCGCATGCTTAGGTTTCATTTCAGAAACAGCTTCTGAATCGTTGTCATCATTTGCCACTAAGCAGAGCAGTCCATCCTCAAAGTCAGCATCGTTGTCTTCAGTGTCAGTCTCCAAGTCCTTAGCTCCTTTTCTGCGCAGTTTTCTTCAGCAGCCATTCCGTACTGCTTAGATGCTTTGTGCGCAGGGTTGTTTTTCCTCGTACTCAAATTTTGAAGTAAGCATTTTGAAGCGAAATGTCCTGGCTTTCTGCAGTTGTAGCAGACCAAGTCATCTTTCTTTGAGTCTCTATGAGAGAGAATAAGAGGTTTGCTTGAGGATCCACCAAGTTTGGAAAACTGTCTGAATTTGATCTGAGGTTTGAGCAGGCACAGGAACATGTGAAAAGTTAGCCATTGCCCAAGATTTTGAAGCCATATTGAATCGGCACCCAAGCTGTTAAGCTTGAAAAACAGAAACATGTTTTATGAAGGTGTTCGCTCTGATACCACTTGTTGGTCCCAAAGGGGCAACAAGGGTGTGAAAAATCGCTAGAGGGGGGGTGAATAGCGTTTTAAAATTCTTTTCAAACCCTTTTGCAATTAAATGGCTTATGCGCACAACTCTTATTTTGGCTAAGTATAGCGCGCAGCAAGAGTGTGAAATGCACAGCGGAAATTTAAAGCAGCTCTGCGCAGGGTATACTGCACAGAGACAAAAACGCACGCGCTAAGTTTGAGGCTAAAGAGTGGCGCAAAAATGGTTCTAAGGCAAATGAGCAATAACAATTACAACAGTAAAGTGTAGCAATCTGAAAGATCAAACAACGTAGTTCATAAATAGTTAAGCAGGAAATATGATGTAAATATAATGAACACGCTATTTGGAGAGGTTCGATCGATGAAAGATCTACATCCTCTACCAAGATGGTTAGTCTTGTATTTCTAATGGAGATCTTATAATATGAGTGAGTATTACAAATTACAACATTTGAGCTTAATACTAACTCAAGATCTATTATCTATGAAGAACAAATCCTAGACTAAACCGGTGTATCTCAAGAAGTTAGATCAAAATGATCAAAGCTTCAAGAGGTGTGTGTGTGACAGAAATTCTGGGCTCTATGAATATGAAAGATGAAGAGCACCAAGAATTCTGGTGATATAGGGCTTTGCGATTTGAGCAGGAGTTTGAAGGTTTGAAGATCTTGAAGGCTGTTCCAAGGAATCTGGAAATTTTGAGCAGCAGTCTTCAGATCTTCAAGGTCTCTCAATGAAGCAAGAAACTCCAGCTCTTGAAGCATGCAAGCTTAAGAAACTTGGAAATGGGAATGAGCAAGCTATTTATAGCTGAGCTTCAAAAACTAGCCGTTGGAGCTCTGAGCAAGGACGATGTGCTGGCACAATATGATTGGCGCGCATGTGTCCTTTATAGCCGTTGGAGACAGAGCAAGGACAATGAGCTGGCACAATATGATTGGTGCGCAGGTGTCCTTTGTATCCATTGAAGACTGAGCATGAAGAACAAATTCAAATCTTCTTCTAGAAGGTTGACAACTGTCATCACTTGAAATATTTCTTTGAAGCGTGTCTTCACCAATGGTTTTGCTGAGTGTGCTTATTTTGTCGTTTCTGCACACCTCAGCACTCTGACTCAATCTAAAAAGCGTAGCTTGTCTTGTCGCTTTCCAAGCTTCTAGAATATGAGATCAGGAGATGAGGAATTTGACCAAGGTTAAGTGTCCGCGCACAAAGACATGCGCGTTGCCGGCGCGCATGGATTCTGCGCATGGGCAGCATGCGCACCATACTTGGTCACTAAAAGATCTCTTCAGAGTTTAAGGAACAAGACCTTGAAGGCTGAGCATGAAGACCAAATTCAAATCTTCTTCTAGAAGGTTAACAGCTGTCTTCACTTGAAATATTTCTTTGAAGTGTGTCTTCACCAATGGTTTTGCTGAGTGTGCTTAATTTGTCATTTCTGTACACCTCAGCACTCTTACTCAATCCAAAAAGCGTAGCTTGTCTTGTCGCTTTCCAAGCTTCTAGAATATGAGATCAGGAGATGAGGAATTTGACCAAGGTTGAGTGTCCGCGCACAAAGACATGCGCGTTGCCGGCGCGCATGGATTCTGCGCATGGGCAGCATGCGCACCATGCTTGGTCACTAAAAGATCTCTTCAGAGTTTAAAGAACAAGACCTTGAAGACTGAGCATGAAAACCAAATTCAAATCTTCTTCTAGAAGGTTGACAGCTGTCTTCACTTGAAATATTTCTTTTAAGCGTGTCTTCACCAATGGTTTTGCTGAGTGTGCTTATTTTGTCGTTTCTGCACACCTCAGCACTCTGACTCAATCCACAAAGCGTAGCTTGTCTTGTCGCTTTCCAAGCTTCTTGAATATGAGATCAGGAGATGAGGAATTTGACCAAGGTTGAGTGTCCGCGCACAAAGACATGCGCGTTGCCGGCGCGCATGGATTTTGCGCATGGGCAGCATGCGCACCATGCTTGGTCACTAAAAGATCTCTTCAGAGTTTAAGGAACAAGACCTTGAAGACTGAGCAGGGTCAAAAGCTGCGCAAGATATCTATGCGCAGTGGCGACCTGCGCAGAGAACATCCTGCGCAGTGAAATGAATCCTGCTTAGGAAATCTTCGATCCTTCATAGCTTCAAGTCCTATAATCTAAGACTATACTATAAAAAGGACTTGGATAAAAAATGAAGTTATAAACTTCTATACATGAGGTCCTAAAGTCCATAAAAATACATATAGGTGATGGTATCAATCAATTCTAACAAATGTAGGAGGGTTAAGTGATAAGCATACCCAACAGGTTCCCACTTGGTGAACTCTGTATCCATTTGGGTTCTCTGCTTTGACACTAATCTCTTTGAAGTGTGGTTGAGGTCTTCCAGTAGCTTCTTCTCTGACTGGAGTTCTTGGAGGAGATGGATCTCGGTAGACTGGAGTCGGTAATGTAGATGTATCGGCATCTTCCATGTCTAGGGCAACAAAACTTACATCGGCATCTTCATCTTCATCGTCATCTTCGTCTAAGTCAGTTTCACACCAAACCGGCAAGGCCTTTTCTGTGCTTTCATCGGCAACAAAGCTTCGAGACTTAGGATGTCTCTTGTTGAATGACTTCCTCACATACTCATATTTTGGTTGAGGGCATTTGGAAGCAAAGTGACCAGGTTTTCTGCAGTTGAAGCAGACAAGATCACCTTTGTTGTTCTTTCCGTCGGTAGCACTTGTTGAGGTTTTTCTATAACTTGCTGATTTTTGAAATACTGGTGTGAATGGTTTTGGTTGCTGGTAGCTTCCTTTCTGCATCCTTTTGAAGTCTTTAAACCTTTTGTAGTTCCTAGCGAAGGCGGCAAATTTGTCTTCTTCCATAGGTTGTTCTGAGGTCGTTTCTGGGGTTTTGGAAATGCAGGGTGTTTGATGGGGATCTATAGGAGGGAATTTATTTGAAGGGAAGGATACCTGTGACTGAGCTGATAGAGACAAGTTTTTGAAATTTTTATCGAGAACATTAAGTTTTTACAGTTCTCTCTCATACAAGAATAGACTGGATACAAGATTCTGAATAGAAGTCTTGTTTAAGTCTCTAACCTCTCTAACAGCAGTGACCTTAGTATGATACTCATTTCCCAAAGAACTTAGAAAACGAATATTTAGGTCTTTCATGGTATAAATCTTACCTAATGAAGCACATAAATTACTTACCTCACAGAATCTCTCGTATGCACTCCTTAGTGATTCACCATCTTGTTTCTTGAAGGATTCAAACTCAGCAATGCAATCGTAGAGTCTGTTTTCCTTCACCTGCTCATCACCTTCAAAGTATGCAAAGAGCTTGTTCCAGCATTCTTGACCGTGGAGCACAAGTCAATGAGTTTATATTGCTTGTCGTCCAAACCACAAGAGATAATGTGGCATGCTTTTCTATCTAGGGCAGCTGAAAGTTTGTCGTCCTCAGTCCATTCCTCTCTTGGTTTCTCAACCAAAGTTTCTTCAATCTGAATATGGGTTTCTTTTTCAATGTCACGATCAGCATGTTGTGTCAGCGGAGTGGAGGGAATAGGTCTATAGGTGGTTGAGACTTTTAAAGGAATTATTGGACCACCTTCTATGACCTTCATCAACCGATCATCGATTGAGTTCATATAATTTATCATACGAGATTTCCAGACACCAAACTCGTTGACATTCAACAACAGTATGGTAGTGATGTTGAATGACTGCATGATTTTTCCTGCCATGGTATCGGCAAACAAGCTGCAAAGCTTGGAAAATTCTTTCAAAATTCCAAGCTCTGATACCAATTGTTAGGCCCAATTGGTAGGAAAATAGGCTAGAGGGGGGGTGAATAGCCTTTCAAAACTTTTACGAAGAAACACTTTTATAAATACAACGTCACTTATCAGTTTACAAACTATTATCAGTAAGCGCAGCGGAGAAGATATGACTTGGTTTTAACTCACACAAAATCAGTATGAAAAAGGTTTTGAGAGCTTGGTTTAACACAAAGTGATTCCTAAAAGTTCAATGCAGTTTCAAGAGATTGGTCAATGGAAATTACAATGAATCAGTACAAATATATACGATCTGCCGGTGATAGAGTTCCAACCGGCAAGGATAAAGTAAACAGCAGAGACACAAAGATTTGGAGAGGTTCACAGTGTAAATACTGCTACGTCCTCTACCAAGTTTGGTCAGAACTTGGATTTGGGTTAAGAGTACTATTAGATATCTCTAGTCTATTACAAGCACGGCTTTGCCGGAAACAAAGACTAAATTCTAGAGATCACTAATGGATCGTAATACAAATCTGACCAAGTGTTTTTGAGCGGCAAGTCCAATAGAACTTGTCTCACTCAGGTGGGTGTGTGAATAACTCAAACAACGTATTCCTTAAATGATCTAGTTCAGGAATACTAACATTGTTGTTGAGTTGGTGCACAAGTGTATGTCCTATTAAATAATCTAATGATTATCTGGACAGAATGTTTGAGTCTTCAATGAATACTCAAAAACATTCAACTCTCTTCAATGCTCTATTTCCACCCACCGTCTTCAATGTACTAAGTCCTCTATTTATAGGGGGAGTAAATGACTTTAGTCTTGAGGAAGAAGGCTTGCAAATTTGAATTTCCAGATGGGTGGTTGAGGAGCATTAAATGCGGTATCTTTAGCATTAATGGCGAAGATATGGATTACACGCATGCTTGCAAAAGTCTGATGGGTAAAGACCCCTTTGTCTCAACCGGTTACCTGCAAAAAGTAAGTAGGGACAAAGTATAGCTAAAACTAGCTATGTGTCAGACAGCGCAGTAATCATGACAGAGCAGTTTAACAACTTTCTGATAAGACTGTACAGAAAGGACAGAGACAATCAGTAAGTTGACATTGAGATAGAACAACAAAAACTGACTGTCAGTAAGGTTCAGATTGTCCTTGCTGATTGTTTGAGTCATCGGCAACTTGAGTAGTAAGTTGATCGGCATGTTGAATTCTGGTCTGCTGATTGTGCTTCCTTTTGCTGGTTTGCCAAGATTGAAGAGTTGGAATACACCTGTGTTGGTCACAAAGAATCCTAAGGGTACCTTACAAGGGTTCTATTAAAATTGGGGGATCCTAAGTGATAACTATGATTGGGATTAAGCAATTCTATGTCCTAAACATATATTTGAACAACAGTAGGGACGGCGGACAACCCTGCAGATATGTTCATAAAACCCGTGACGGGAAGCAAGTTCCAACATTGTTTGGACTTGCTGAATGTTCGCAGCTATTAGATAGCAGAAGAGGCGAGGGGAGAGAAAAGATTTGTTGTCATGGAGATTCAAAGTCAAGGTGGAGATTGTTGGGTTAATGCCTTTGAATTTGGGACGCCAAGTTAATAGATTAAACAACAGAGGAAATCTTGCAATTCCTCGACAAAACACAGGGCAGGAGGTCCGGGTGGACCTGTTCATAAGACCCAGGCAGACCTCATAGGTCCGGGCGTGCTAGGCTCAAGACCCGGGCAGTCCAAAGCACGTTGGAATTTCTGCGTTATAGAGAGGAGTAGATCCGGGCGGACCATAAGAGGGACCCGACCGGACCAAGGCTATGGGTCCGACCGGACCAAGGTCAATACCCACCCGGACCAGGTCTTCAGAAACCTATTTCGTGCAGTGTTCAGCAGTTACGTAAAAGGGAAGGTTTTCAAGTCAGTTTCGTACTAGAATTCCAAGTTTCTTGCATACTTTTAGATAGACTTCACCGGTATAAATAGAGGCCATTATTCTAGATCAAAGTTAGTGATTTTGTATCAGATAAATTATTAGAGTGCTCAGAATAGGTCTGTAATTCTACAGTTACACAGTTAGGAATTTTGTGATCAAAATTCATGTAGCAGTAATAGTGAGATCTTGTAATCGTCTCTCCAGATTGATAATAATATTATCTCCCCTCCCCGTGGACGTAACCAAGTTAGTGAACCACGTATATCTGTGTTCTTGTGATCGCTCGCTTTTCTTATCAAGTCTTGTTATTGCTCTAACATCACGTGTGAGTCCGTCTCACACAATTTTTGTCTTTAACAATTTTGTTGATTTCGAGTAACAAAAAAATATGCAACTGCAAAGCGATCAATTTATTGAAGCTCAACCGCAAGGAGATCAACAACAAGGAAATCAAGCTAAGCATGAAAGTTAAAACTATGATTTCTCTTTTTGTATGTTTCTAGGTTGAATTTCCATTTCTTCATTTACTTTGTAATTTGTAACTTCGGATATTATGCTAAAGTATTAATGAGAAAAATGCATCATTTTTTATAGCAAAATTGTGTTAATTCAAATTGCTTGTTTGTAGAACAATAAATGTATTGTTTTGAAACCTTATATACATGATTTTAATAGCTCATATTTTTTTTTCATATTGCTTAAACATTTAGTTTAAACGCATTCTTGAGCTTAAACTCACATCTTTAATATGCTCTGAATGTTGTTCCTTTACTTTCCCCCAAGTTATTTTCTTATTTTTTGTAGGTTTGTATATGAATCTATAACTTAAACTAGTGTGCATTGACTAAAGAAATGATTTACCATATTCATTATATTGGACATATTATTACCAATTATAATCTTTTCCCTATGTTACAGCAAGTAGTGACATCAATCAAATATATAAGATTGTTGGGTATGCATCATTTAAAGATTCTTTTTATGCTTTAATTTGATTGATACCATCACCGGTATTTTTTCATTCTATACTTCAATTCTTACCTATAGGTAAGTACATTTTACAGATTGTGTTACTTAGAGGAAGGATGATGACTCATAAAATTGGATCGGTCAATAAGGAGTGGCTCAGTGGTAGAGTCAAACTTCACAATGTGGGTCTCGGGTTCAATCCCTTCCCATGTCTCCTAGGACATCATTATTATAAGGGGGTAAGTGAGGAACCACTATCGATCCTCTTTTGAAAAAAAAAATCATAAAATTGGATCGATAGGTTTATGAGGCTGTAGAACTCTTTTGAACACCATACTAAAATGAGTTTTACTCTTGAAGAAATTACAAATTCAGAACCTTTGCAAGCCATATGTGCCCATAATGCTAAACTTAGCAAAACTGCAAGCATTCTTGAACCATATTTTAAATGTTACCCACCTCATTTCAATCGAAGACTTGAAGACAAATATCCATTTTTGTAGATATGATCATTGAATCAAACTTCATAAATGAAACCCCACCATAAGTTCAATCATAGTTTATAACGGTCACTCAAAGATTGAAAGAATACTAAAAAAGTGACAGGTGTCATTGTTCTAGAAGGAAGTACAAGTCTGTACGGTTTTGTCAACATGCAACCTCTGCAACAAAAAGATAAAAATGGACATCCGGACCAATAAGATGCACCAATGAGTTGTCCTTTATCTACAATCAACTAGTATTGGAGGATCGGTAGAAATACCTCCATTAATCTTTATTTGAAGATTGCTTGAACTATTTGGCAAATAAACAAGACTTGAAGTTCAACCTCAGCCTTCCAAAATTCTTTTGAATCTTTATATCTCCATCTCCAAACCTTCAAACATTTCACTCAAGCTGATATCCAAACCCTTGTAACCCATCAGATTCATTGTGCTCTATTTCATATAGATTTAAAGTGCCCTTGATTCTTAATTACACACGCACGCCTCATTAGATTGATCACTTAAAATAATCTCTTGAGAAAAAAAAGCTTAAGTTTAGGATTTACTTTTAAGTTAATTGATTTTATATTTAAGTCTATATTCTTGTAATCTTGTAAAAAAAATAAAAAAACAAAAAAACAAAAAACAAAAAAAAAAACTATTTATCTGAAAGAGAATTTTGGAAAAACGTCACCGACTACTAGTTATTATACATAAATGATTCATAATATGGATTATGTAAGTTATTTAACAGTAGTTTTTGCGCATTAAAGGAACCCTTTATGAATTCATTTCTATTTTTCATTATAAGGAAAACCACTTTTATTTTGTACCATATAAAAATGATATATGTTGTTTTTCCTCATATCTAATCAAATACTCCCTCCGTCCCAGCTCACTTGACACTTATTTCCATTTTGATCCATCTCAGCTCACTTGACACTTCCCAAAGTAGCATACTTTTTATAATTTTATATTCACTCTACCCCACCACTCATTCTCTCTCTTCATTTTCCACCACTCAATTTATTCAACCAACACTACTATTTACCCCACTCATTCTCTCTCTTCATTTTCTACCACACATTTTCCTTATTTTATTCTTTTTCCTTAGTTATTGTGTCCACCTCTTGGATGTCAAGTGAGGTGGGATGGAAGGAGTATTTAGTAGTTAAAAAATCTAAAACTAACTATCTTGGTAGTGGACGTGAGATACTCTAGATCTTTAGTTCATACTTTTTAGAGATTTACTTTGTTGTTCTTACTTTGCTCTAAGTACTTAAATGTAGTTTAATTGTGTTTGTCATTGAGTTTGCACATCCTATTTTACTCTTAAACCTTGCCCAAAACCATATTGTAAAACCCCATTTAGCCTTATAAACTACCACTGTGGATTTTGCCCTTCTTATAGTGCGGTTTTCATATTCAAAATTTTGAAAATGGTTGAAAATTTACAGACAACTATTCACTCCCTCTAGCTTCTAGCTGTTTTCTACCATTGTTTCCTTCTTTCTGACCAACAACCTTCATTTTTGAAATCTTAATTCCTTCTGTCACGACCCGAAAGCTAGGCTCTATTTTATTGGTAATAAATAATTATTATTTATTTATTGCTTATTTATTTATCTAAATTATTATTTATTTAAATAATTATGTGTGCAATTTATGTGTTATAATAATTATGCCTAGCATTTTATTTGGGTCATTCGTGCTAGTGTAATATTGTTGGGTCTTAATTGTTAGTAGGGAGTGTAGTATTTGTGTAGTGTAGTGGAGGGGGCCTAAGTGTAAGTCTTTTAAAACATTTCCCTACTCCCTCCCTACTCCTTCCCTCACCTTCTCCCTCATTCTTCATCTCCCAGCAAAACTCCCTCTCTCTCTAGCATTGTGGGTAAGTTTTTCCTTTCTTTCCTTCTCTCTTCATTTTCTCCATCTTCCTCTTGTTATTTCTCATTTCTTAAAACGTGAACCTTGTTTAGATCGTCGATAGGAGCGCGTAGAATCAAAAATATTTGAAATCCATCAACTTTAAGATTTATCAGGTAAGTTACTTTTCCCCCATTTTAATGCTAAAATGTTCATATCATGTTTAGATAATGTTTGATGTGTTATATTTGAAGTTTGGTTGGGCTTTGAATTTATTGAGAATTTATTTTGGGTTTTGATCAAAAATGGTGAAATCTTGAATGTTGGGTTTAATTCTTGATTTTGGTTGTTAAATGTTGTTGTATGAGTCTTTTTAGACTTATTAGTTGTTTTGGTACATTAGTATGTGAGTTGGAAGGTTGGATTTGGGTTGAATGTGTTTTGGGTTTGAAAATGGAAGAACCCATGTTGTTCTTCCCGATTTCTGGCAATTCGAAAGATTGGGCGGCCGCACAAAATTTCCCGGGCGACCGCGCATCTTTCTGAAAGCTTTTGCTCTTTTTAATGACCTTTTTGGGCGACCGCACATACCCGTTTGGGCGGCCGCACAGTCCTCTGAAAAGTTACATTTGTTAATTTTGTGTGATTGAAGAATGCGTTTTGATCCAAATCTTGGGTGTCCTTCTAGTTGACCTTAGTGAACATTGTAGTACACTCTAGTGATAGAATTGGGTCCTTTGTGATCGAGTTTGTGTTTGAAATTAATTAAGTGTTAATTGGGACTTTGGAACATCTTTTTGAGGTATTGTTGGTTTGACTTATCTTTGTGATGATCATTTGTGATCAAGTTTGTGTTTGAGCATCTTGTGATGGGTTCGTGATTGTTCCAATCGGATTGATTTTGGATAAGACTTGGTCTAGGTTTTGGGTGATATCCTATAGCACCTAGAGGGTGGTTTTGGAACACCAAAGTGTAGGGTTTAGTCCAGTCGTGATCATGTTCTAATAATTGTAACCTTTTTGATTCGTTTGGGGTGTTTAGAATGGGTTCGTTATGAACGGAGATAAAGCGTGAATTGGCCATTGGGTACCTACGGTTTGATCAACCTTAAGATGTATTCGTTCGGATTTCTTATTTGGAATTCCAGTTGTGATGAGATGGTTGAGTTCATAGTCCTAGTATATCTTTTGAGTAAATGTTTGTGATCGTTTTGGTAATAGTCATTGTGCCATTGGTGAGCGACCGTTTGGGTTGTGCTCCTTATGATTAACTTGTGGGTATCATATTTATGATGTATTTGGTACGTGCCTTATCTCTGAATCATTATGTTTTGATGGCCAATGTTGTTGGACTCTTTTATGAGAAACTTCTTGTACTATTGTTGTTGAACTCTTCTTGAGTAATCGTTTGCATCTTTATGGTGATTTAATTGGTGTGGTTCCCTACTTTGGAACCTTAAGTTGTTTATTCATGCTAAAATATTATTACTTAGTATTTAATTAGAAGCCCAGCTGGCATATTTGTTGCATCGGGCGATGGGAAGGACTATAATGGCAAAGCCAAGTCCATTATAATGTTGACCATTGTTTTGCCCTTACTATACCCCTTTTCCAGATTGGCCTTGGAAAAGTCAAGTTAGCGTTCCTCTGTGAATGTATCTAGCTAACGGGCATGACTTTGTGTCATGGTCCTTGTCCTTTGTGACACTCTTATGGTTATTGGTTTCGGTACCGGGGTTTTCTCTTCGAGCTTTCATGCTGCTATGAAGATGTTGATTGTTGATTATTGAAGCTGCGCAGCGACCTTTATTTGGTTCTTTCAGTTGGGTGAAACCTTGGCTATGTATCCACTTATGAGTGTTTATTTCAGCTTTATGTGTTGCATCATGAGCTGGTCGTTATTTCCAACCGGTATGGGACGGTTGGCGATAGGGAGCCTCTCATTTGTTGTTATATGTTTATTTACATGATTGATTACGGGATCTTACTGTTCAACAGCATGACACTTGTTATTCCGCTGCTATCTGTCTTATGTTAATTGCTATTGGTCATTGCATATTAGCATGTCATGTAGTTGCATTAGTAACTTACTGAGATTTTATCTCACCCCGTTTATTTCCATCTTTGTTTTTCCTTAACCCCCCCCCCAGGAGGAAAAGGATTAGGATTTGCGGATCGAGGAGGACGTCGAGAGGATTGAGATTTTGGGGCAGGTTGTTATGGATCGGTTTACATTATTTAAATGTATAACCTTTTGGGGATAGTTTTACCATTATTGACGTCATTAAGAATTGTATATTTTATTCTTTTGGGCATAAGCTGTGGAGCTTATGTTAGATGTACTTTGTTGATTATAACTTGGATTTGTGAAACCTTGTGTTATCATCTTTTGGTTCAAAAATGAAATTTTTAACTTCTATATTTTAGAGTTTTGGTTCTAGGTCGACGTCCAGCTCGCGATCTCGGGCCTGCGGGGTTCGGGGTCGCGACAGTTGGTATCAGAGCTATGGTTTAGCTCTATGTATAAGTATAGGTGGACTAGAATGACCTAGGAGGGTAGTTGTGTTCGGAGTGAGTAACGGTTGATGTTTTATGCAGATATTTGTTCTAAATGGCTAGAAGAAGAGCTAGTGAAGGCATCAGTGGGACTCAGAATCTTAATAGTCTAAGGGAAGAAAACCGTGCAATGTTTCAGGACAGGTTTGAAGCGGCCGTGAAATCAATTCAAGATCAAGGGCCGAGAGAGGGACATGTAGCACCTCCGCGATATGGGTTGGAGCAGTTCTTAAAGTTGAAACCAAGTGAGTACGACGGTGAGCCGGATGTGAAGAAAGCCGAGCTATGGATAGAATCGATGGAGAAAATCTACGATGTCTTTGGTTGCACCGATGAGGATAGGGTTCTGTTTGCAGCTTATAAGCTCGTGGGGACTGCGGAACATTGGTGGAAGGCACTGAAGACTAGTTGGGATGCGACTCTTGTACCATATCCTTGGGAATGGTTCGTGAGGAAATTCAAGGATCATTTTATCTCTCTAGTGAATCAAAACCGGAAGGAGATCGAGTTCCTCAGCTTGGAGCAAGGCATGATGTCAGTAGCACAGTACTCGGCTAAGTTCGCAGAATTAGCTAGGTGTTGTGACTACCTTGTGCGGACCGAGGAGCAGAAAGCGATGAGATTGATCAGGGGTTTGAAGACAACTATTAGGACTCAACTTTTAGCCCAAAGAATTCAACCTTTTCAGGATGCGGTGGATCGAGCCTACTTGATTGAGCAGGATATTGGGGAACATAAAAGGAAGACTGAGATGGTTAACCCGGGCAAGCAAGGAGGGCAGAGTAAGTCACAACAGCAACATTCGGATAACAGAGGTAATTCTGGAGTGCAAACTCGATTCAGAAGGCAACTTCAAGGGCAACCAACAGTAGGAAATCAAGGTTCTAATAAGGGGACACGAAATGGGAAAGTCTGCAGCTACTGTCAGAGGAAAGGACACTCATAAGACAAGTGTTGGAAGAAGCAGGGAAATGTGTGAAGTGTGGTCAGTTGGGACACTTCGTTAAAGATTGTCCGAGGTTTAGAGTTCAGTCATCGGGGACAGGAACTGGAATACCACAGGGTCAGAAGAGGGATGCTTCGGGGAAGCCCAAGGTTTCGGGTAGAGTAATTGCAATCAATCATCACTCACCAGGTAACGGATAATTTCAGGAGGTATTATTTTGCGTCGTGAGAGCGAGCGCGTGCATTTTAGGGTCATCGCATTTATGTGTTTCTGTGCATTTAATTGCATTTATTTCTTCTGAGTCTTTGACTTATGTGTTGTAGGTGTCTACTCCTATGGAGGAGTTTAGGGTATCTGATGAAGTCTTATGTGCTTATGATGTGCTTAAGTGTGGTTATGTCTCACCTGCTAGATTAGCCATGTTGCTATTACAAGATTTTGATGTTACTATTGCTTTAGTCCATTGTTGTAGGGGGATTGTTATATTCTCCATTCCTAATTTCTTAAAACTGTTTGAGACCGTTCCTTTGGGTAGAGTTATATCTACCTTTTCTTAATTGAGATCCGAGTAGTTAGCTTCGGTCGAATTGTTGGGTGTAATTATTATTTGTAAGATTTCCATTTTCCTCCGTTTAGTACCTAGTGTTTAAGGGGAAACTTGGGTTAAATTGGGTTGTTGTGATACAAGGTTGTAATGCTAATATTTACATCAATATCCATATTGTATTGGTTGGGTTATAGGAGTTGAGGATTCAACGAGGATCTCTTGAGGAAAATTTTAGTCACTTTTAGTACATCTCCGTGAATGCATTGGAATAGATTAGTATGAGAGGTGTACGATTTGTTATGGATGATGAGTTTGTTGTAGGAGTTATGATCATTAAAGGTGGTAAGCGTGTTAAGTTAGAAAGGACTAAGTACATTTTGGGAGAGTAATAATTTCTCAATCTATATTAAAGGCATTTTGAAATTTTGGGTAGATAGTGGTTCTATGGTTCTAAATCCCTTCTTGGTGGCGTTTCCCGAATTGGATCAAGGGTATGTGAAGGAAGTTGATCATCAATACTTGGGCATAATTAAGGAATATCATGAATTGGTATTGGGTCAGTTGGAACGTTGCTAGCTAATCGGTTTATTATGACGGTAGTACCATTGAGCCTAAGTATCATTAGGTTAATAAATGTATGCGTGAAAGACTAACTTGGGTTAGTTATTGAGGATTTGAGATTGTTGATTTCCTTGGGTATATGAGCACAGATTATTAACAAAAAAAAAAAAAAAAAAAAAGGGGAGTTAGAGGAAATCCCTTGAAGATATAATTTAGGTCATTTTCGGACTACTGAGTATTCGTAATTATTTTAGACTCTCAAGGATTGGAGTGTTATGACGATGATGTTATGGCGTAGATTTAAGTGCACATTTTGTATTAAATTTTTGGGTTTATATTGCACCTCTAGTTTAAGGTGCTACCTAGAGCGAGAGCACTATAATGGGAATCTTTAGAGATATAGCCTTTGGTGAATATTATGGGGATGGAAAATTTCTTTAGCTCTTCATATTTTAAAAAGCTAATTTAGCTCGAGATAGTGATGTTTTGAATTTCTGGGGAATAATACTAAGTATGCGATTTACGAATGGAAGTACCTTTGCAGTGTAGTTAAGGCTGTGAATAAGGCGAGCTTGAGATATCTCGAGAATTATGTGTGGAAATAATTTGGATTCTTTGATTTTGAGTACGAGTTTTGATTAGTAACGAAGATAATGATGGAATGAGTCGGTTCGAGAGGTGGTGTTATCGTAAGCATTATTTAAGGTTACCTTGTAGTGGGTTAGATTGGACAATAGAGGAATTTGAGAAATGGCGGAACTATCGTATCCGTAGCTATTTGGTCTTTCGGGTAAGTCTCGTTAAAATTCGGGTCGAATTTTCTTTAAGGGGGAGTGAATGTCACGACCCGAAAGCTAGGCTCTATTTTATTGGTAATAAATAATTATTATTTATTTATTGCTTATTTATTTATCTAAATTATTATTTATTTAAATAATTATGTGTGCAATTTATGTGTTATAATAATTATGCCTAGCATTTTATTTGGGTCATTCGTGCTAGTGTAATATTGTTGGGTCTTAATTGTTAGTAGGGAGTGTAGTATTTGTGTAGTGTAGTGGAGGGGGCCTAAGTGTAAGTCTTTTAAAACATTTCCCTACTCCCTCCCTACTCCTTCCCTCACCTTCTCCCTCATTCTTCATCTCCCAGCAAAACTCCCTCTCTCTCTAGAATTGTGGGTAAGTGTTTCCTTTCTTTCCTTCTCTCTTCATTTTCTCCATCTTCCTCTTGTTATTTCTCATTTCTTAAAACGTGAACCTTGTTTAGATCGTCGATAGGAGCGCGTAGAATCAAAAATATTTGAAATCCATCAACTTTGAGATTTATCAGGTAAGTTACTTTTCCCCCATTTTAATGCTAAAATGTTCATATCATGTTTAGATAATGTTTGATGTGTTATATTTGAAGTTTGGTTGGGCTTTGAATTTATTGAGAATTTATTTTGGGTTTTGATCAAAAATGGTGAAATCTTGAATGTTGGGTTTAATTCTTGATTTTGGTTGTTAAATGTTGTTGTATGAGTCTTTTTAGACTTATTAGTTGTTTTGGTACATTAGTATGTGAGTTGGAAGGTTGGATTTGGGTTGAATGTGTTTTGGGTTTGAAAATGGAAGAACCCATGTTGTTCTTCCCGATTTCTGGCAATTCGAAAGATTGGGCGGCCGCACAAAATTTCCCGGGCGACCGCGCATCTTTCTGAAAGCTTTTGCTCTGTTTAATGACCTTTTTGGGCGACCGCACATACCCGTTTGGGCGGCCGCACAGTCCTCTGAAAAGTTACATTTGTTAATTTTGTGTGATTGAAGAATGCGTTTTGATCCAAATCTTGGGTGTCCTTCTAGTTGACCTTAGTGAACATTGTAGTACACTCTAGTGATAGAATTGGGCCCTTTGTGATCGAGTTTGTGTTTGAAATTAATTAAGTGTTAATTGGGACTTTGGAACATCTTTTTGAGGTATTGTTGGTTTGACTTATCTTTGTGATGATCATTTGTGATCAAGTTTGTGTTTGAGCATCTTGTGATGGGTTCGTGATTGTTCCAATCGGATTGATTTTGGATAAGACTTGGTCTAGGTTTTAGGTGATATCCTATAGCACCTAGAGGGTGGTTTTGGAACACCAAAGTGTAGGGTTTAGTCCAGTCGTGATCATGTTCTAATAATTGTAACATTTTTGATTCGTTTGGGGTGTTTAGAATGGGTTCGTTATAAACGGAGATAAAGCGTGAATTGGCCATTGGGTACCTACGGTTTGATCAACCTTAAGATGTATTCGTTCGGATTTCTTATTTGGAATTCCAGTTGTGATGAGATGGTTGAGTTCATAGTCCTAGTATATCTTTTGAGTAAATGTTTGTGATCGTTTTGGTAATAGTCATTGTGCCATTGGTGAGCGACCGTTTGGGTTGTGCTCTTTATGATTAACTTGTGGGTATCATATTTATGATGTATTTGGTACGTGCCTTATCTCTGAATCATTATGTTTTGATGGCCAATGTTGTTGGACTCTTTTATGAGAAACTTCTTGTACTATTGTTGTTGAACTCTTCTTGAGTAATCGTTTGCATCTTTATGGTGATTTAATTGGTGTGGTTCCCTACTTTGGAACCTTAAGTTGTTTATTCATGCTAAAATATTATTACTTAGTATTTAATTAGAAGCCCAGCTGGCATATTTGTTGCATCGGGCGATGGGAAGGATTATAATGGCAAAGCCAAGTCCATTATAATGTTGACCATTGTTTTGCCCTTACTATACCCCTTTTCCAGATTGGCCTTGAAAAAGTCAAGTTAGCGTTCCTCTGTGAATGTATCTAGCTAACGGGCATGACTTTGTGTCATGGTCCTTGTCCTTTGTGACACTCTTATGGTTATTGGTTCTGGTACCGGGGTTTTCTCTTCGAGCTTTCATGCTGCTATGAAGATGTTGATTGTTGATTATTGAAGCTGCGCAGCGACCTTTATTTGGTTCTTTCAGTTGGGTGAAACCTTGGCTATGTATCCACTTATGAGTGTTTATTTCAGCTTTATGTGTTGCATCATGAGCTGGTCGTTATTTCCAACCGGTATGGGACGGTTGGCGATAGGGAGCCTCTCATTTGTTGTTATATGTTTATTTACATGATTGATTACGGGATGTTACTGTTCAACAGCATGACACTTGTTATTCCGCTGCTATCTGTCTTATGTTAATTGCTATTGGTCATTGCATACTAGCATGTCATGTAGTTGCATTAGTAACTTACTGAGATTTTATCTCACCCCGTTTATTTCCATCTTTGTTTTTCCTTAACCCCCCCCCCCCCCAGGAGGAAAAGGATTAGGATTTGCGGATCGAGGAGGACGTCGAGAGGATTGAGATTTTGGGGCAGGTTGTTATGGATCGGTTTACATTATTTAAATGTATAACCTTTTGGGGATAGTTTTACCATTATTGACGTCATTAAGAATTGTATATTTTATTCTTTTGGGCATAAGCTGTGGAGCTTATGTTAGATGTACTTTGTTGATTATAACTTGGATTTGTGAAACCTTGTGTTATCATCTTTTGGTTCAAAAATGAAATTTTTAACTTCTATATTTTAGAGTTTTGGTTCTAGGTCGACGTCTAGCTCGCGATCTCGGGCCTGCGGGGTTCGGGGTCGCGACACCTTCCACCTTCCTCTTATTATGCGAATCTGACCCCATTTCTACAGATCTCACCCCCTGATCGCCTGCAATAATGCACGACCCTTTTCCAAATCTAAAACATGCGGATGAGCAACTTTTCTTGTGACTAACTCCGACCAATACAGACCCACATAGCCTGCTCCCTTCTCTTGCGTCCCCCTCCAACAAACACCAGACTCATCAACATTCCACGCAAATCTGTATGGTCTTTTTATCTCTAGCATCTCTTTGTGTATCTATGCATTTTATCATGTGTCATGCTTTTCCTTTGCAGCTCCCTATCTCTCCTTCTCTGGAGACTCCTTGACTTTCAAATACGTCTAGATCGACCGGATTTAAATATGCTAGGCACAAATGCATGAGTTTGATAATCACTTGCAACTCTGTCATAAACATGAGATTAGAAAGGGTTTCAGACAATGTTAATCATATGTAGATATTGATATTTTTTTTGTGCTTGTTGATGTTTAACTATGATAAACATCTATTAGGTAATATATTGTGCAGACTTGTGTTTTACAAATTTATTTGTTATTTTAAAAGTTTGTTATTGGTTCTTTTGGTTATAAAAAATGGGCCTAATATATTTAATTGTTGTGGACATGACTTATTTCTGGTGATCAAATATATTAAAGATGGTTAAAATTATCAATTTTTGTTGCATTATTACATATTGGTTGCATGTGTTATTTTTGGTTGAAAAATACTAGTCTTATAGTTAAATGAGTCTGATAGATAAACTGTGAGAGTCAATTTATTAAATAATCATATTTTTTTTTGAGTTTTTTTTTAATATAAAAAATGAGACTTATAGTTGAAATATCAAATTAAATTGAGTGTTATAGTTCAACTATAAGAGATGAATTCGTCTAATATACTTCAACAATAAAATTGAACGGGTATTTGCCAAAAGTGAGCACATGCTCAATTTATTTAAATATTGAGGATTTCAAAATCAATGGAGGATGGAGGGGCTTTTATGAGCGTTTAAAATATGCGATTCTTAGACATATACACATTAGGATAAAGGTTAATGACAATTTAGACCCTAAAATGATATACACCCTTTCAAACGAGCTTTGAAGTTCTTTTTTCACCAGATTAGACCTTGAAGTGGAAAATACTCGCCAGTTAAGGCATTTTTGACGGATTTTATAAGAATAATCAGTTAAGTAGCACGTGCTTGACATGTGATGGACGAGTTGGATGAATCCGTAATCAATATTAGCTATTAGGGGCCTTAGATTAAATTTTGAAATTAAGAGGGCTAAAATAATACCATTTAAACACTATACCCTAAAACTCCCCAATTGTGGATCTGGGAATGAGAATGACATACCAAAGCTTCCGCTTTCTTTCACCCATTCCGTCTCCACTCTTCTATCCCCAGCCATCACCACATTCCTCCCCCTCACCCATACCTGTCGCCGCCCTATTTCCTTCAACACCCATCCCCATCCCCATTCTCACCATATCTCCTTCTCTTCTCTGTAACGACCCGAAAACCCGTCTCTATTTTCTTAGTAATAAATAATTAATTATTTATTTATTGCTTATTTATTTATTTAAATTATTTATTTATTTAAATAATTTCGTGTGTATTTTGTGTTTCATAATATTTTATGCCTAGCATTTTAATTGATCAATTGAACTAAGTGTGAAGATAAAGTCTTTATTTGCAAGTGGAGCAAGGTTTATTTGTTTTAGGTAGAAGTAGAGGGGTTTAAAGGGAAACATATTAAATATATCCTAACTACTCCCCTCCCTCCCCTTACCTCTCCCTCCCCTCATCACTCTCACTCTCAGTCATCTCTCTCTTCCTCTTCCTCTCCATTGTTAAAGAAAAGGTAAGAAAAGCTTCTCCCTCTCTCCTCCTTTTGGTCATCTTTTATTCATCTTTTCTTATTACTCTTTTTATGAAAAATGTTTAGATCGTCGCTAGGATCGTGTAGAGCTAAGAAAATTCAAATTCCGTCATCTTTGATAAATTCCAAGTAAGTTACTAAATCCCCCTATTTATGCTTAAAATTCATCATGTATGTTGTATGTGTTGATATATGGGTTTATGTTCTTGTTTTAGAAATTTATACTTGAAATTGTGCAAGAACTCATATGAACTTGATTTTGGAAGCCATGGAAGAAATTGTTGTTCTTGAAGTGATTTGTGAAGATTAGGTGATGGATTGTTGGATTGGGATGATGAGTTATGTGTTGTTTGATATATTTGGAGTTAAATGGGGTTTTAATAGAGTTAGAATTGGTTTGGGTCGAGCTCCACAATGGTGGGGAGGTATAAGGGTTGTTATATCAGGATTTAGGACAAAAGTAGTGAAATTCGGGTGTATTTTGGGGTCTGGGCAGTCGCCCACTTAGTTTTGGGTGACCTCCCACTAAATCAGCCTCATTTAGCTTGGTAACAGGGTTCCGGGTGCTCGCCCACTCAATTCTGGGCGCTCGCCCACTTTTTCCCGAATTTAGGTCGATCTTCCGGGGGCCATAACTTCTTCGTCCGGACTCCCTTTTAAGCGTGTAAACTATCATTTCGAAGGTCTCTTCGAGTACTACAAGATGGGATAGGTTGTTCAGTTAAGTTCTAAGTTTTATACTTCGGGATTTTATTGGGTGTTTGAGGTTAAGAGGAGTTGTATCGATCCATTGTGATCAAGTTTTGCAAATCCAATTGAGTGACTTTGTTGAATTGTTGTGATCATCTTTGTGATATAAGTGAGGATTTCATACTTTGAGACCCTTTAATTGAAAGTTATTTTACTGATCGAATTGATTTTAGGATAAGACTTGGTCTAGGTTTTAGGTGATATCCAATAGTACCTAGAGGGTTGTTTTGGAACACTAAAGTGTTGGGTTTGGTCCGTATGTGATCATGTATGAATAGGTGTAACCTTTTGGGTTCGTTTGGGGTGTTGAGAATTGGTTTGTTTATGAACGGATGTAAAGCGTGATATGGTGATTGGGTACCTGTGGTTTTGATTAGCTTCTTTATGGTGTATTCATTCGGACTTCCTATTTGGAGTTCTAGGTGTAAAAATATAGGGAGTTGATAGTCTTAGTACATCTTCATGAGTAAACGTTTAGGGAAATTTTGGTAATAGTCATTGTACTATTTATGAGCGACCGTTTGGGTTGTGCTCTTTATGAGTAACTTGTGAGTATCATCTTTAGGATGTGTTTGATATGTTCCTTATCTTGGAGTCGTCAAGTTTTAATGGTCAATGTTGTTGGACTCTCTGTGACCAATCTCGTTTACCGTTGTTGGACTCTTTTATGAGAAACTTCTTGTGTTCATTGTTGTTGAACTCTTCATGAGTAATCGTTTGCATCTTTATGGTGATTAATTGGTATGGTTCCCTACTTTGGAATCTTTGGTTGTTTATCGAGCTAGTGTTATTTCTTAGCATTTATTTGAAAGTCCAGCTGGTTATTTGTGTTCGAGTCAGGCAATGGATAATGTTATAATGGCACGAGCCAAGTCCAGTATAGCATCGCCCATTGGTCCTTCTTTCCCCTTCTAGATGGCCTTGGTTGGGATGAGCTAGCTCCCTTTGGTGAGTATTCTAGCTAGTCGTTTTGGGTTATGACTTTGTGTCATTTTCCCCGTCCTTTGTGACATGTTACATTGTTATGGTTCCGGTACCGGGGTTGTCATCTTCAGCTGTTTATGCTACTATGAAGATGGTTTGATTGGTTGATTGATCGATTGGTCGGTTCTGACCGGGGTTCTCTTCAGCTGTTATGCTGCTATTGTTGATTGGTTGATCGGTTGAAGCTGCGCAACGATTGTTCTATCAGTTTGGTGAAACCTTGGCTCGGTATCCTTTGTAACGTGTTTATTTCAGCTTTATGTGCTGCATGATGAGCTGGTCGTTATTTCCAACCGGTATGGGACGGTTGGCGATAGGGAGCCTCTCATTTGTTGTTATGTGATGGTACATTATGAATGCTTATTGTTATATTACTGTTCATGACAGCATGGCACCTAGATGCATTTAGTATCTTACTGAGATTTTATCTCACCCCGTTTCTTTTTATCTTTGTTGTTTTTCTTAACCCCCCCCCCCAGGAAAGCAAGTGGTAGCGTTGTGAGGTCCGTTGTAGCGGGAATCTTCTGAGCAGGTTGACCTCTTTTGGGGTCGTTGCTCTTCGGAGCCTTTACGTATTTTGTTGTGAGATCGAGGTAGTACAGTGTTGTGTAAATACTGTTATCCGTTGAGTTTTTATATTATTAGTTGTTTTTGCTTCCGCACTTGTAGATTGTTTCCGAGTTGAAATCTCGTGAGGTGTTGTTTAATGGTATTGGTTTATAGTTGAATTCACGCGCCCGTGTTTGGTATTTTGCATTTTGGAGATGTATATTATGTAAATTTTATGTTTTTGGATTTTAGAATTTTCCGGGGCGTGACAGTTGGTATCAGAGCAATGGTTTTAGATCTTGAAGGAGAATAAGAACTCTGATATTGAATAGGTTTCAATACTTGGGTGTTATAACTTTGAGCGGTTTAGGAAACTAAGTTTCTTGAAAGATGAGGTTAAGGTAGAAGTTGGTTGAGTTATGAGTCGTGATATTGACATCGAGTGTTTCTTCTCTTGTGGTATATCAAGTATAGGATTGGTGTCAATAGTGTTGGTTCCATTGTGGTTAGTTGGCTTGGGAAACGAGAGTGCAAGTTTTGAAGGCTTGGACGTACCTATTTCGTAAAGTGGAAATGTCTTGTGCTATATTCGTATGTTTGTTCTCATTAAGTGATTTATGTTGAGGTGTATTCGCGAGTATGAAATTTCGTGATTGCTACTGATAGAGGTAAGGTGATTTGGTTATGTCACCTATACAGGATATTGACGAGTTAAGTAGTATGGCCTAGCTTTCAATGTGTCTCGAATTTCTTGGGTGCCATCGACAGGTGGTGAATAATTCTATATTAGTATGTTTGACTTGTTTAGGAGCATACTAAGTATATATATAATAATGTTCAGGTTCTATATTGAAAATCAGAAAATCTTTATTATAAGGTTGTGCTGGGAATTTAGCTTATTCAGTTGGCAATACTAATGTTGAAGTCTTGAGTATAATTTATACTGGGTGCGATATGTCGCTTGACCGATAGGGAACTTGGGTTATATGATGAGTTGATATGGGCTATAATACTGATAGGTGAATTAGTGAACATATAGTATCTGTTGGGTTAAAGGAGTTAAAGATTCAATTTGAGAATTTCTTGATAGGAGATTTTTCTTTACATTTAGTACCTCTACGTGAGTGCATCAGAATTGTTTAGTATGAGGAAATACTTAATTTATTATGGGTTATATTAAGAAGTTGAGTTATGATACTTTTGGAATCCTTTTAGTATATGACTGGAGTTGAATTAAAGCAATATGAGTTATGAGTATATTGTGGAAGTTATAATCATTAATGATGGTAAGCGCGTTAAGTTTAAAGGACTAAACATATTTTGAGAAGGTAAGAAATTCTCGGGCAATATTAAAGGCATTTTGGGTTTTAGTTAAATAGCTGTTCCATGGTTCTGAATCTTTTATTTGTGACGTTTCTCGTTCAGATTAAGGATGTGTAAAGGAAGCTGGGTATAGATACTTGGGCATATTAAAGGATGCTATGATTTTGCATTTGGTCAGTTGAAATGTTATTCGCTAATTGGATTATTATGTTGGTAATACTGTTGAGCATAAGTAATATTGGGTTAATAAATGTATACGTGAAAGACTAAATTGGGTTAGCCATTGAAGATTTAGAAATTGTTAAAATTCATTTGGGTATATAAGCACAGATTATTAATTTAAATGGGAGTTAGAAGAAATCTTTTGAAGATAAAATTTGGATTGTTTTGCGGACTACTGAGTACTTGGAGCTGTTTTAAACTTTTAAGGATTGGAGTAATGTAATGATAATAATTTCGGTATTAACGTAGTTTCGTGGTTTGGGCTGGTATCACTGTTATCTTAAAAGGTGTGATCAGTGTTATGTTTTCTTGGAGATATGTTAAGTTTTCCATTATAGTGAAAATTGATAAATCCATTACCTCTAGTGATGCTTCCAAATAGAGATGGAGGTACGCAACGATTTTGGGCAATAAAGTAGTTGTACATGCTTCGAGGATTAACGCTTAATAAATGGAACTACCTATGACTTGGGATTGGTTGTGATTTTATGGATATTGCCTTAGAGGATTATACATTTTATTTCATTTTGGGGCCAAGTTGAAATGTTGATGACAGACTATCAAAAGTTGATGGATATATGTCTTTAGAAAACTAAGTATGAGGTAATGCAAGTAGTTTGAAAAATTCAAAGATTATGACTGTATTATGTTTTATCTCATGAGGAAGTGAGTGTGGTAGTGGAATCACATTTGATCGGATAGTTGATAACGGTAGAATTTTTTAGTATAGCATTGAGTCATTGGGTGACAATAATCGTTAGCCCTATTCCTTCTCTTATTTGTTCGGGTAGTAGTATGATTATATGGGATGATGTCTAGATCGTCAATGCGTACGGATGAACCGGAAAAGTAAAACTTATGGAGGTTGATGATTTAAGGGTTGATTGAGAGCGTGATGCTAATCAGGATCAAATTAGTTATGTTTCAGGATCGGTGATCAAGTGATAGTCGTGGGAATTTGAAATTTCGGATGAAAGAGAAAGATGACTTTAGAATGTTTGATACGGGTATACTTGAGATATGTATGTGTTCAAAATGTGTTGGTTTATTTGAGTCATGGAGATTATGTCTGAAATATTTAATAGGTACTTGATTGGGGTTATGAGTGCTTTATGAGAATCGATATTTTGTAGCCTCGATACGACTGTGTACTATGATTTTGATAAGTGAATTCGCGGGCGAATTCTTTTTAAGGAGGGTAGATTGTAACGACCCAAAAACCCGTCTCTATTTTATTAGTAATAAATAATTAATTATTTATTTATTGCTTATTTATTTATTTAAATTATTTATTTATTTAAATAATTTCGTGTGTATTTTGTGTTTCATAATATTTTATGCCTAGCATTTTTAATTGATCAATTGAACTAAGTGTGAAGATAAAGTCTTTATTTGCAAGTGGGGCAAGGTTTATTTGTTTTAGGTAGAAGTAGAGGGGTTTAAAGGGAAACATATTAAATATATCCTAACTACTCCCCTCCCTCCCCTTACCTCTCCCTCCCCTCATCACTCTCACTCTCAGTCATCTCTCTCTTCCTTTCCCTCTCCATTGTTAAAGAAAAGGTAAGAAAAGCTCCTCCCTCTCTCCTCCTTTTGGTCATCTTTTATTCATCTTTTCTTATTACTCCTTTTATGAAAAATGTTTAGATCGTCGCTAGGATCGTGTAGAGCTAAGAAAATTCGAATTCCGTCATCTTTGATAAATTCCAAGTAAGTTACTAAATCCCCCTATTTATGCTTAAAATTCATCATGTATGTTGTATGTGTTGATATATGGGTTTATGTTCTTGTTTTAGAAATTTATACTTGAAATTGTGCAAGAACTCATATGAACTTGATTTTGGAAGCCATGGAAGAAATTGTTGTTCTTGAAGTGATTTGTGAAGATTAGGTGATGGATTGTTGGATTGGGATGATGAGTTATGTGTTGTTTGATATATTTGGAGTTAAATGGGGTTTTAATGGAGTTAGAATTGGTTTGGGTCGAGCTCCACAATGGTGGGGAGGTATAAGGGTTGTTATATCAAGATTTAGGACAAAAGGAGTGAAATTCGGGTGTATTTTGGGGTCTGGGCGGTTGCCCACTTAGTTTTGGGCGACCTCCCACTAAATCAGCCTCATTTAGCTTGGTAACAGGGTTCCGGGCGCTCGCCCACTTTTTCCAGAATTTAGGTCGATCTTCCGGAGGCCATAACTTCTTTGTCCGGACTCCATTTTAGGCGTGTAAACTATCGTTTCGAAGCTCTCTTCTAGTACTACAAGATGGGATAGGTTGTTAAGTTAAGTTATAAGTTTTATACTTCGGGATTTTATTGGGTGTTTGAGGTTAAGAGGAGTTGTATCGATCCATTGTGATCAAGTTTTGCAAATCCAATTGAGTGACTTTGTTGAATTGTTGTGATCATCTTTGTGATATAAGTGAGGATTTCATACTTTGAGACCCTTTAATTGAAAGTTATTTTACTGATCGAATTGATTTTAGGATAAGACTTGGTCTAGGTTTTAGGTGATATCCTATAGTACCTAGAGGGTTGTTTTGGAACACTAAAGTGTTGGGTTTGGTCCGTATGTGATCATGTATGAATAGGTGTAACCTTTTGGGTTCGTTTGGGGTGTTGAGAATTGGTTTGTTTATGAACAGATGTAAAGCGTGATATGGTGATTGGGTACCTGTGGTTTTGATTAGCTTCTTTATGGTGTATTCATTCGGACTTCCTATTTGGAGTTCTAGGTGTAAAAATATAGGGAGTTGATAGTCTTAGTACATCTTCATGAGTAAACGTTTAGGGAAATTTTGGTAATAGTCATTGTACTATTTATGAGCGACCGTTTGGGTTGTGCTCTTTATGAGTAACTTGTGAGTATCATCTTTAGGATGTGTTTGATATGTGCCTTATCTTGGAGTCGTCAAGTTTTAATGGTCAATGTTGTTGGACTCTCTATGAGCAATCTCGTTTACCGTTGTTGGACTCTTTTATGAGAAACTTCTTGTGTTCATTGTTGTTGAACTCTTCATGAGTAATCGTTTGCATCTTTATGGTGATTAATTGGTATGGTTCCCTACTTTGGAATCTTTGGTTGTTTATCGAGCTAGTGTTATTTCTTAGCATTTATTTGAAAGTCCAGCTGGTTATTTTTGTTCGAGTCAGGCAATGGATAATGTTATAATGGCACGAGCCAAGTCCAGTATAGCATCGCCCATTGGTCCTTCTTTACCCTTCTAGATGGCCTTGGTTGGGATGAGCTAGCTCCCTTTGGTGAGTATTCTAGCTAGTCGTTTTGGGTTATGACTTTGTGTCATTTTCCCCGTCCTTTGTGACATGTTACATTGTTATGGTTCCGGTACCGGGGTTGTCATCTTCAGCTGTTTATGCTACTATGAAGATGGTTTGATTGGTTGATTGATCGATTGGTCGGTTCTGACCGGGGTTCTCTTCAGTTGTTATGCTGCTATTGTTGATTGGTTGATCGGTTGAAGCTGCGCAGCGATTGTTCTATCAGTTTGGTGAAACCTTGGCTCGGTATCCTTTGTAACTTGTTTATTTCAGCTTTATGTGCTGCATGATGAGCTGGTCGTTATTTCCAACCGGTATGGGACGGTTGGCGATAGGGAGCCTCTCATTTGTTGTTATGTGATGGTACATTATGAATGCTTATTGTTATATTACTGTTCATGACAGCATGGCACCTAGATGCATTTAGTAGCTTACTGAGATTTTATCTCACCCCGTTTCTTTTTATCTTTGTTGTTTTTCTTAACCCCCCCCCCCTAGGAAAGCAAGTGGTAGCGTTGTGAGGTCCGTTGTAGCGGGAATCTTCTGAGCAGGTTGACCTCCTTTGGGGTCGTTGCTCTTCGGAGCCTTTATGTATTTTGTTGTGAGATCGAGGTAGTACAGTGTTGTGTAAATACTGTTATCCGTTGAGTTTTTATATTATTAGTTGTTCTTGCTTCCGTACTTGTAGATTGTTTCCGAGTTGAAATCTCGTGAGGTGTTGTTTAATGGTATTGGTTTATAGTTGAATTCACGCGCCCTTGTTTGGTATTTTGCATTTTGGAGATGTATATTATGTAAATTTTATGTTTTTGGATTTTAGAATTTTCCGGGGTGTGACATTCTCCATGTCATCGGTGTTCTTTCGTTTAATTTCAAAGTTTTCCCCAAATATTAAACTCTAGGCCAATCTACGCCATTATTGGATCAAAATAGTGAGTAAACTCAGGATTTGAAGAAGTCTCTCTCCATCCCCAAAGACACACGATCCAGATCCACTCTTTGTGTGAATTTTAGGTTTTATTAATTAACCCTTAGTGTGGGTTTTTCAGGTTTCCAGGAATTTGAAGAAATTTCAAATTTGTTGATTTTAGGCATAGGAGGCGTTATTTAGAGCCAAGCCTCCCCCTCGTTGTTTGCCAAATTTGATGCTTAGCCAAAGTTGAAAAGTCTTAGTTGTTGATTGCTTAGCTAAAGTTGCATCCAGTTAGAAGCTCTCGATAGCTTATCGCCTGGGGCAGCGGGGCCAGCGGCTTGGGACCTGAGACGTCGGCAATGTTATGGGCTTTGGGTATGTAGATCAAAAATGATGAATGGGATATTGGTCGCAGCTTTTGTGTTGCCTGCTTTAAATTGATCTTGTAGCTAGGTGTTTGTATATGGTGAGGTTGTCGTAGCCTACCAAATTTAGAACCTTACTCGGGTATCAAATAAATATGAAGAAGTGAAAGTAAGGGTCGATCCTAGGGATGGAAATTTGACCGAACCCGATCAGTACCGAAGGGAAATCGATCCGAAAATTTCGGATATGGTTTGCATTTTTAAAGATCCGATCGGGTTCGGATCGGGTTCGGTAGAACCCCTGATCCGATCCGAGACCCGACCCGATCTGACCCGAACCTATTAAGTTTATAAAATTTTACTACTAACCCCCTCATGTTATAGAAATATACACCCCACCCTCCTTATATAAGAAAAAAATCAAGGTTTAGGATTTTTATTTTCCTTCTCATCAGCTCGCCGCTCCCCTCTCTCTCCCATCGCAAGTTCGCAATGCCGTTCCCTACTCTCTCTCTCTATGCGACGTTCCCGATTCTCTCTCTATGCACCGTTCTCATTGCCATCGCCGGTGCATGTGCCGCCGTTCGTGCTTCTCTTGGCTCTCCTTCTCAACGGTGTTGAAACGTTTGACCCAAATCTGTCAAACCTAGGTCTCAATTTCCGTCGATATCTACTACATCTACAACGAATTTCGGCTCTATTGAGTTAATCTAACAATTCTTAGCCATTGAAATTCATTTTTTTTTTTTTGTGAGTAGGCAATTTCTGATTTGTCTGTATTGCACTTGGTTTTTGTTTTTGGTTCCAATGAAGCTACACTCTCTTTTGTATTTTTGAGGCATCTATTGTGAAATCTTGAGGTTAAGTTCATTTTTAGGGAAAAATCAAAACAAGGTTTTGTTTTATTTTTCAAAAAAACAGGCTGCAATGCTGGAAAAAAAAAACAAACAAACAAACAAACATGAAAGCATCGGATCGGATCGGGGCACGGATCGGAGTGCGGATTAGGGTACTTCGGATTCGGTAAGTGGTTTCTAGGGTTCGGATCGGATTCGGATCAGTCTGATCCGATCTGAACCCGACCCGTTGCCATCCCTAATCGATCCCACAGAGAAGTGGTGTTTCGATCTTATATAACTTTTGCTTTATTAGGAAAAAAACCCTTGTTTTTTTTATGAACTTAAGAAAACTAAAATATAAAACTAAAGAAAATTACAATGCAAATTTAAACTAATAAAAACGATTGTTAAGATTTCATAGATAACTATGATATGAACATGGTCAAGGATATTAGTATTTCTTGAGAAAATCAACCGATCATGGAAATCAACAAGTTATCATTCTCAATGCACACAAGTGATAACCAGGATACTTGGATATAGTCTCACAAGCACCTATTTTTGTTCTCTCATAAAGGCTAGTCCCGAAACAGCTCGCAGAAAATCCCTTTACCAAATTAGCAGTCTAACATCTAGACTCAAACTAACCGGTAACATTAAGCACTGGGAACGTTTATCTAATGCCACAATAATGGGAAGCCCGAATTACGCAAACCTTAAGAATGGAAAACATGAATCTACGAGGATTCACTTGCTACTAATAATTGAAAAGAGTAACAATTACGGGTTACTTTCACAATTTTAGCGATTAGTAAAATCTCCAAGTTGGCCAGACATTAGAAATCTCTACTAGTATTCAATGTTAAAATCAATTTTTCATTCAACCTTGGTAGTGAAAATGATCTTTCAAATAAAATCCCTAGAATTCTCACAATCAATTTTCCTAATTTTTACTAATATCCTCTAGCCCTAAATTAGTTACTCATGATAGAAATTATAAAAGCAAATACTAATTTAATCATAAAACAAGAAATAAAGAAATGTAGACAAGAAGAAATTAACAACTAAGATGAAAATTGTTGGAAATTATGCCCTAGGCCCTTGAGAAAGGCCTATACGTTACATCATAGCTTCATTGTTATAGATATAACAAACCTGATTATTATATGTTTTACATGTTTATTATAATAATCATTGTCCCTAGCACTTGTGAAGGGCTATCATGAGTTTAATGGATAATTATATGATGATTATGGTGCATAGGATGTGGATTAAACTTGTGGGTACTTGTTAGAGAACAAGGTACTGGATAGACCCGTTATGAGATTTATGTCATGGTCAAATGTCATAATTAAATCTCATAATAGTTATATCATTTGATATCATTATACCTGAGATTATCATGGTCTTCCACATGATGAACATTATGTTTGACATAGTCAACCGCTACCTTTAACCGGGTAGTTATAAAGGCTGTGATTGGCATAATCGGATTCTTGTAGGGAAGAATGATAAGTCAAGATGGGATTTGTCCCTCTCTCAAGAGAAATATCTGCTTGGCCACTCGATGAGTGAGATTGATGATAGTGTATGGCCATACCTAAATGAATTGATGTGTTCAATGTCATTTGCTCATATCAATCTACTCGGGATCGAGAAAGCATTGGACAACATAAGTTGACGTGGACCATGACTTATGTCTAATATGAAATCACGTGACAAAGGGATTGTGATATGTTCTATAAGGTAACTTTGGACTTTCAAAGTTATACTAATTGGGTAGTCATAATGGCTTGCTAGAGTCCGCTTATGACTTATGGGTTCTGAATGGTTCAGACTCGTTGCCAACTTAGTATAATCCTATTAGGTAACACACAATAGAACGGATTGGAAAAGGCTGAAAATCTGGTAATTAAGGAAATGGTGACCGTGTGGGTGGCGTACAGCTCCTATAGACCCGTACGGCTCCCCCCCCCCCGGGATCTTATACATAGATGGAGTTCCGGTCCCACAGCCAGATTCTGCAGTTTTTCTTGTTTGACAAGGAAACCCGGTCTGAACGGAATTAGCTCAAACCCTCATATAAATATATGCAGCCGGGTTTGACAGCCTCTAATGTTTATTTTAGAAATCACAACGCATTGTTTTAGAAACAATAAAATATATAGAGGTAGGATTATTAGTTTTGACATTTAGAATCATCAAAACTCAATGAGGTCCCACCGCTTGTCCTTCACTCATCTTACATGAGATCAGGGCAGCTATGGTATTGAACATTTCCTGCCTTGCTTGCTCTTGAAACATATCTTTCAATTCAATGCCTAAATCATAGGCTTCCAAGTGTTCATGAGTCTTCTGAAGCTCAGAACACATGGCAGCAAGCATGAGACAACCGACTTCATGAGAATCATTTGCATGTTTCTTGTAAGCGTCTCTCTCTGCCCTAGGGGCAGTGTTAGCAGGTTCCTCCTCAGGAACGGGTTCATCAAGAATTTACAGCTTATCTTCATGCTTTAGAAAAATTCTAAGGCATCGGATCCATTCCATAAAGTTAGCACCATTCTCTTGAAGGTTTTCCTTCTCAAGGATAGATCGCAAGGATAGCTTGTGAGTGTTTTGAGCCATTATCTACATTTTATGCAAACATATATTAATGTGTATTAGTATCAATTTCATAAAGAGATTTAATCATTGTATTTCAAAAATACTCCCACTAAATTATATAACCTTCACATACATCTAATGTATCATATAATTTAAATGGGCTAAGATCCAACCTTAATTTAACTTTAAGTCCGATTTGGCGATACTGCTCAAAATTAAATTAATTAGGTAGATAACTTTTATCAATCATATCATATATGACTCTTAGATCTTTTATGAGATTCTTTTAGACATCATATGTCACAAGCATGTTTTAATCTCATCTCATGTCTTAAGCCCCAAACCCTTTTGATAGCTTAATTAAATCAAACCATGATAGACGCATAGGAACCACTCTTTCACTCATCGTGTTCATACAAGGATAGAATCAATGCACCTACGCTTTGGCGTAACCCACACGAAACTACCCGTGTAATCCCAAGTGTCTATCATGGGTTGGCACGTGACTTAAAATTTTAACAAGAACGTTTAACACATATAGCATAGTAACATGTTTATACGCACAAAATATAAACACATAAATCATCGGTTAATTAGTTAATTAATCCAATTAATTAAATTATGATTTCATGTGATTGATTTAAGGGGATAAATTCTTTAACATGTAATTGAGAGCACGTTTGTACGGTTGAAACTAAGCCAAAAAAGGCATCCACAATCCCGTACCAAATTTAGAAACAAGAAGAAACAACTATGTAAGGTCGAAACTAAGCCAAAAGGCATCCACAATCCCTTACATAAAGTAACTCGATTCTAAATTATTTTGTCTCACTAATTTATGACTTTGACCTTGAGATCTGTTTTCAGGAAATACGGTTTCTAAAACCAGCCATCTGACACACAAATTCAATCCAAAGCAATTTTGAAATTGACATTTAATTTCAGAAAACACGGTTTCCAAAACCAGCCATCTGACAATTAAATTCAACTCAAAATATTTACCATTGTGTTTCAATTTTAAAACCCTAAAATTGCTTTCCTTGATTCAACTAGGATTTGATGTTCATGATGATCAAATCACCATGTTCATCAAAACCTTGAATAAACAATTTATTCTTGAATCTGGGATCGTCAACAAATCAATCCAATTAATTTTTGATGATCACGAGGGACATACTAATCAAATTATTATTTCAATATCGTTCCAAACTCACCCAACACCATGACTGGAAGCAACGACACCAATACTGAAAATCTCAATGAGGCCAAGGCTGAAATCTTGAAAGCCGCCAAGCAACTAGATGAGAAGCAAGCTCGTATAGACTCCTTAGTTGCCGAGATCCATGCATTGAGAGTCAAAAAAGCTAAGAAACAAAAGAAGAAGGATTATGAATCTCCTGCCTCCTCCGAAGACGAGGCATCCTCTGGTAAGAAAGACAAGAAGTCTAAGAAGAAGCACTATGAGTCTGACTCTTCTCCCTCGTCTTCCTCCTCCGATGACGAGGAACATGTCTCTAAGACTACCAAGTCAAAGAAAGAAGGTAGTGGTGACAACAAAAAGGTTAATGCTCCTGTGACCATGAATTACCTTGAAAAGAAGCTTGCCTCACTTGACACTCCAAAGGGATCGTTCACTCCTTTCAATCCGGATTCTCTTCGACAATCCATCACCAAGATTCCACGCAAGTATAAGACTCCCGATATGGCAAAGTTCAATGGCACCACTTGTCCCAGAGCTTATGTTAAAACCTATACTTGGGCTATGTTACCAATGGGTGTTGATGATAACATTTTAGCCCAAAGTTTTCCTCAAACTTTAGAGGGTGCCGCAAGAGATTGGTACATGTCACTTCCGATATCCACTAGGCTTGATTGGTCAGAAGCATGTCGAGTGTTCCAAAGGTAGTTTGAAGACAACTCTACATAACGCCCTACTAGGAGGGATCTTGAGCAAACCAAGCAACAACCAAATGAGTCTTTTGCTGAATTTGCTAGAAGGTGGAGGCTCAAGCTCACAGAAATTGTTGAAAGACCTAGTTTTAAAGAACAAATCCACATCTTCCTCCAATGTCTCCGTGAGGAATTTCAAGATAAACTTGCCGGTAATTATTTTCCTAGCTTCATTGAGCTCCATGAATCCGGAATAAGGATTGATGACCTCCTCAAGTCCAAAAGGAAGAGTAGTAGTTATCACTACGAACACAAAGGTGCATACAATAAAGAAACCTCCGTCAATGCTATATCTTTCAACAACCGGGGCAACTACTCTGCTGTTCCCCCTCCCAAAAGAGAGAAGAAGGAGAGACACTATGACAAGCTAGAAGGGATCACTCGAGGAGAAGTCTTTGACATACTAGTGGAAGCCGGAAAGATCACACCAAGAAATCCTCCTGCTACGCCAAGGGAAGTCCCTCCTAATCATGCTCATCATCTCTTCTGCAAGTTCCATAGAGCTACCAGCCATGACACCGACTCTTGTCACCATTTGAAGGATGTGATCCAAGATCTCATCGACAACAAGGAACTTGAAGCGCCAAATGTCCTCACCAACCCGCTTCTTAACAAACCATGAAGAAGACAAAGCCTCAAGAAGAATTCAAAGCCTTACCACTTTGGGGCTACAACTATCCTCTCCCTTTCTCCCTAGAAATAGAATAGGTTTTAATTTCCTAGTATGAACTCGAAGAGTCGTTCTGTCATTCTAGTCCATCTCCCCCTTCTCTAGTTTGTGTCAACTAAACTATCGAGTCTGTTTTGAATTCAAGTTATTAATAAAAGTCATTCTTATTCCTATACACTACTCTAAGGTTGTTCTACCTTTTGATTGATCCGCAAACAATAATTTTCATTAATCTAAAACCTTGCAATTGATAATAGAAATGTCTAAACGAGTTTTGAGAAGAAGGCCTGGGGGCTACACATTACTATCACCGCGCCCATGGCAGAAGTCGAAGGACCACAATTGAAGAAAGTCAAAGGCGTTATCATTCCCAAAGAAAAGTGGGGCTGCTCAATTTAAGCTTTGAGAGTCAAAAAAAAAAAACTCTCAAGCTTTCATAAGCCCACAAAGAAGGAGTTTCAACCACACACAATGAAGTCAAAAAATGAGGCCTCTTATCTCCTCCTACAACAAAGATCAAATCCAAATGAAGAAAAAATGAGACTCCTAACTTGAAGATCATCTCCATCATCCATAGATATCACTCATGAAGAAATACGAAGAGCGCACTAATGATTAGGCCTTCTCCTCAAAACTTGTCAAAACATCTCTAGATGATTCACTTGCAAAATAATTGAACAAACACTTAAGACATCAAAAATAAATACTAGGGTCCATTAAAGGTAGAACTATATTTCTAGTACATTGAGCCAAGTAGCGTTCATTGTTGAGTATAGGGGCTTCCTCTCTCATACACTTCTCTTTGAAATCCAAGCATCAAGGCTAGGGGCTTTTTATTCTTTCCGTCCCCTTCCAATTCCTGTTCAAGATATACGAACTCGTCAAAGTAAATCCGCACTAGGGGGTATCCTCTTCGCCTCTAACTCTTATTACAAAGTGCGTTATCCTCACCGAGTCGATGCTTGGAACAACTTACCAAAAGCCAAGTCGATAGCTAAAATGCCTAGTACATTCAAACTCAAAAATCTTGGATGTCTCTCCCCAATAAGAGACAAAACTACTCTCCTCTCTGAGTCATCTCGAGTACATACTCTGTCAAAAAAAAAAAAAAAAGAGACGCAAAAGAGATGCCCGCTGGATTGAAAACCCGAAAGGGCGGTCTAGGCAAAAATCAGGGTGCGTCACAAAAAAATAAAAAATAGGGAGAACATTCTTCAAATCATTTCTTCTTCAACCTTCCTCTTTCCTTAAATCAATCAAGCGGGAGAGCACTCTTTTTCAAGTCAAAACAGCCTCATAAGCCTGTTCACGAAGTCATCTACAATATACAAAATTCTTGGGGCTTGACTTAGACCGAAGCATGAGATAAACATGGGGGAATAGATAATGTTTCTCATCACCTTCACCGGAGACTTTCGGACATGGAACTCT
Organism: Campanula takesimana; assembly: GCA_026119855.1. Lineage (NCBI taxonomy): Eukaryota > Viridiplantae > Streptophyta > Magnoliopsida > Asterales > Campanulaceae > Campanula > Campanula takesimana. Next base: position 921,431 of record JAOWBW010000613.1, on the reverse strand, counting down.
AAAGTCATCAACAAAGTACGCCTAGCCTACTTAGAGCTTACACAGGGATCAATATCATTGGTTGTCGGATAAATAGTTGTCTCCCTTGACACAATATGACTAAAGGAACGATCTGGATGGATCATCTTGCACAAGGCAAACGAGTCTCACACAAGACAACCATCAGAGAAACCCCGTGGCACATCATCTCTGCAGAAAACCTGATTAGGTCCCAACTTGTCAAAACAGGTCCCCACACACACACAAATTAACACATACAGTTCATCACCAACATACATCCCATCATGAATCCATGCTATTCACACTACTCACACCAAGGTTGACCGAGCGGGCATGCACATAAATTTATCACCACCACATAAGTCCAATTTCAAACTAAAATCAAAGCTAAATTGCTTGCTAGAATAGGTTCTACTTGTTGTATTGACAGGTACAAGAACCAATCCATGCTAAAAAAAAAAAAAAAAAGAATCCAAGAGTGATCAAATGATCCCCACAGAATTTAGAGTTTTTGCATCCAGTACTTCCAATGTAAGAGCATTGATCGAGGATAATATTCAGTACTATCAAATCAGCTCCATGAACTGGCAAGAAGTCCTACACTGGCGTGAAGTCCTACACTGGCGAGAAGTCCTACACTGGCGTGAAGTCCTACACTGGCGTGAAGTCCTACACTGGCGATGAAGTCCTACACTGGCGTGAAGTCCTACACTGGCGTGAAGTCCTACACTGGCGTGAAGTCCTACACTGGCGATGAAGTCCTACACTGGCGTGAAGTCCTACACTGGCGTGAAGACCTACACTTGCGTGAAGACCTACACTGGCGTGAAGTCCTACACTGGCGTGAAGTCCTACACTGGCGTGAAGTATGAAGTCCTATATTGGCGAGCAAGTAAGTCCTGGCTGGGCACCATTAACCGCGACACTCCATCAACAACAAAGGGTATATTCAAAATGGGGTCAAGGACATTGATTCCTCAGTATGGGTTACTCTCTAACTCTAAACTTTACTTACCGCGGTATTGCTTTCAAAATGGTTTCCAAATTACCTAAAACCACCGTTTTTTCATGTTTTCAGAGTCGAACTACGTTTGGTCTGATTTCTTTCCAAGGAATACGTAGACAGCTTTCTAGCACGACCATACCCAAAGTTCTAAATGGTGTCTTTTCTATCGACGACGTTACTTCTTCCATAAGTATCGTCGCCGAGGGGCTCTTTAGACACCCCATTTTGAACTCAAATTTATGATTACACTACTCTTGTGTCTCGCCTTTGTGTTTTAATGAAAACTCATTATTTTTGGCATGTTTCGTTAAGTTTCTAACTGACTCCGTTAGTCAGGGGCTAAACTGAACAACAGAACTTTAGATAAGGGTAAAACAGTACTTCTGTGCTGGATGCCTCGTACGAGACATCCTTGTCTCGTACGAGACATCTCCTCTGTCTGCGAGTCAGAATCACTTTCCTTCTCCATCCCAATCTCTTTCTTGGCCATCACTCTCCTAATCCGGGCAATATTGAATTAAGAGACTTCCTGGAGGTTTCCTAGTGATTTCCTACCTTCTTTAACCTCTCCAAATAAGGACTCTATTTTCTACTAAACTTAGGACTCCTCTTCTTGGTCCCTAAGTAATCCAATACCTATAAAAATAGAGTCTTTCACCACAAAAGAGGTTAACAACTCTCTAGTCAGGACCTCTCTCAAGAATCTCGTTTTTATTCCTCCCTCACACCCAAACACCATCAAAAAGTAATTTTTTCAAGCCAAGTTCATCACAAAACTCTTGGATCATCAAGGCCTTAGTCAAGGCCATCAGTCGGAATCTCAAGAACGCTTTAGGTAAACTCCTACGCTTTTAATCTCTACTTCTCATCTCCTTCTTTGTTTTAGAGTAGTGTAATCCCATCAAAAGGATCAGCCTAGAGCCTCTCCAATCCATGGAGATGGTCTCGAAGCACATGATCCGACATTCCAATAATTAAGAAATTAATTATTGGTTTTACTTGTTTTAATTATTTGTTCTTTATTTGATTAAAAACACCTAAGCAAGACCAATCTTAGATTGGGTGGATTGGGTGCTCCTTGACCTTCCCAATCCATAACTTAACCCCCGAACTCAAGAATCTCACGGTCCGTGTTCCGACAACAACATGGTGGCGACTCTCAAATCAAAAAGGTAAAGCGAGGATCATCAAATCTTTCTCGGGTGCAAACACTTGATTAATATGATTAATCCATTTATCGGATCATCAATTTCTTTAATTGGATTATTGAATTTATGATTCTTGATCTTGAAGAACAAATTGTTTGTTCTTAGGGTTTGATGTTTATGATAATTTGATTATCATAAATAGTTGAATTCTTAAAGGATCAAGATTTGATAAATTGCGATCGTGCGGTTCACGTGCAAATATACGTTTTGTGCAGAATTTTCGTCCATAATTTTTGTCTAGATTACGTGTAGCGCACGTGCAGTCCAGAATTTTGTGCAGAATTTTTGTGCAGTTCGCGTGCAATGCACGAATTCGTGCAGATTTTTCATCCAGTTCGCGTGCAGTGCAGATTTCTGAATTCGTGTTTTTCAGACTTGGAGATGCATAGTAGAATACGTATTGTTCATGGAATTGGATTCTATGAAGTAATGCATTCTTAATAGAGTTGGACTCTATGAAAGAATTCATTATTCAATATGTATTGTACCTAGAGTGGGACTCTATGAAAATCTAAAATTCATTATTATATTCACATAGTATCCGTTCTTTAATTAATTAGATTAATTATACTTTTGTTATGCGCGTTGCTATATGAAAGAACCTTTTTGAAAATTTAAGTCATGTGCCAATCCACTATTAAAACACTTGTGAGTACACCGGGTAGTTTTATGCAGGCTACGCCCTAGCGAGGTGCATTGATTCTATCAGTGTATGAGCAAGATGAGTGAATCAGAGTTTCCTATACGTTTAACGTGGTTTGACTTAATTAGGCTATCAAAACAGTTTTGGGCCTAAGGTACAAGATGAGATTAAAACATGTTTGACATAGGATGTCTACAACAATCTCATAAAAGATCTAAGAGTCATATATGATATGATTGACAAGAGTTGTCTACCTAAATAACTTGGTTTTGAGCAGTCGTGCCCTAGCCGACTCAAAATCAAGTGAAATATGGATCTTAGCCAACTTAAAATTATATGATGATGCCAAAATCTGGTTGGATCATCCTTCGTCTAGCGGTTCGGATAATCCCAGCGACAGTTCTTGATGGCCGGAGCTGCACACACGAAACAAATGTAAACTACACCGGGGCTTCACCGGCGAAGGCCCTCCGGTGTGAGAATGAGGATATGGTTTGTATGATAACACAAAAGAAATCAATTGACCAGATTAGAGCCAAAAGTTCATTACCCTTTTTCCTGTTGTGAGGACCTGTTTTATAGGCATGGGTGAATGAGTCCTAGCTTATCCGAGAAGCTAGGATGCCCGTGTTGATGTAGGACTCGCATTCCTTGGAGATAGACTCCGGATAAGGATGGATGATATCCTGTTATCTGGCATAAGAGGTATCCTTGCTTAGATAAGGATCTTCACTGTTAGAGTTGTAATCAAACTCTGTAAGAGGTTTCCCAACGATAATGGGAGGTTTCTGATGTAAGTCGGATCGTCATCCAACTCGGCTCGTCATAGAGGCCGGCTAGGGATTGGTCTTCTCGGGCTCGGCCTAGGCAAGGACTGCCTGCTCGGCCTTATTGATGTCGGCCTGTAAATATGGGCTTCTCGTGAATGGGCCTCTCGGTATAGGTCTGCTAGGTATGTGGGCCCAGAGTGTCTGGGTTCCGTTTAACCAAGTCGGTTTATGTCGTTCAGTGGCCCCCGAGTTTCTATCTCGGCATGGCGAGTAGAAATTGTTGGGCATTTAATTTATGATTGATTGATGTGACAGTTGTAGCCGCCAAAATCCTCACTTGACTTGATTTACTGACGCCAATAGGATTTAATGCTAGTTGAATCATTGTTCTTCTTGGAATGGGGGAAATCTCTAGTTGGATTCCAACTATGAGTAACATTAATTACCCTTCAACTAACTCCTTCTTCAGTAGTATAAATAGAGGATCAACCCTTTAATTTTTCACACTATCATCACCTTCTTCTCTTCTCTCAAGCTTCATCCATGGAAAAAAGAGATTATGATAATGCTTTCCCAGAGGAATATGATTCCTCGGAAGATGCGGGGAACCCGCCCGTCCCGAATGATCAAGAATCTGATAACGACTCCTCGCTTCCCCATGATGACCACTGTCAGGATGATGAAGACTCGGATGACAGCAATCGTGAATGGGAGGAGCCCTGCTTCGAAGGTAGTGATGAAGATTCAAGTGATGATAAGGACAGCAGTTCCAGTGAGGTAGATGAAGAGGACGAAGAAGAAGAAAGGGATTCCAAAGCTTTCCGGGAAGAGATGAAGTGGTATCGAGAGAACCAGAATAAATAGTTTCATGTTGATCCAGTGATAGTAGTAACCCTTTTCTTTTTTTTCTTTTCTTTGTGAATGAATATTCAGGCCAGCCCTCCGGTCCTATTGTGGAGGGCGTGCTTGACTGATTTTAATGAAATCCTTTTGCCTCTTGTTTCAGACTTGTTGAATTATGCGCTTGTGTTTGTCTGAACCACCATAGTTGTATGATTTTTTAGGCAGAATACCTCGAATTTTGTTGGCAAAGTATTCGTCTTGGTAACATGTCGGCATGTTGATGTTGTCATGATTTCGTCCACCTTTCATGCCTGTACCTCGTCTTTTGGCAGCATGAGTCGGCTTCATCAAGGCCCTTCCTTGCCGGCCTACCATACGTGGTTGTTTAACAATCTGGGAAACGAGGTGGAGATCTCACGTTTTTCCCACCGACTATATCGGTCTGATAATGTCGGCAAATAGTCTGCTCCTTATAGGATATTGTCATGCCGATGTCGCCGGCTAAAACATGTTGGCTTAAGAACGTTGTGAGCTGGCGTATGCTAACCTCGTCATGGTTTGTCTAGATAATATAAACCGGGGTTATTATGCCACGTGTTGCGCTTCTGTTTGCGAGTACAGGTATCATAGCGTGTGTCAGTGAATGAGGTCAGCAATCTTTCCCCATCAATTCAAATGGTGGGAGTGGTGTCAGAATTGATGGGTCCATCGTGTCCCATTAAATGTGGGATGTGAGGAGTTTATGAGAGCACGTGTAACTCACGGACTTCGGGTCAAGTCCGGATCGAATCTGAGTATTATCCATGTACCCGAAATATATAAGTGCTAAATGTCCTTTTGAATTTCACTCTCCCTCAATCTTTTTCTCGTAAATTCCGACTGTGATGCCGGTAAAACCCAACAGTCCGCCATTTTCGTCCGTGATTTCGCCATTCTGCTCCGATCGTCTTTGATTTTATCGTCATTCAATTCGATTTCTCCGATCATTCTTCCAAATAAGGTACCTTTTCTGCTCTTCTCATCTCCTTTGTCTTTTCTGCCCTAGTTTTTCATTAAAATGCCTCTGAATATTACGCCGTCTTCTTTACTGGGTTTCCACAAGGTTACACTTAGAGTGTATAAGAGATCCGACGGTCCATGGTTTTTGGTAGCTTTAAGTAAAATTGAAGAGGCTATGGCTGTCTATAGGTCCTTTAGGGGTAAGGTCGACTGGCCGGTAAATAGCCATCGGTTCGACCGTTTAGACAGGGCGAACCCTAGCCTAGCGGTTTTTTCTTCCCTCGACCAATTTTTGGATCATGTTCGTGTTAATTACACATTGCTGGATGACGAGGTGTTTTCCTCGGCACCTATGGAAGGTACGGGGGGAGTAGCCGTGTCTCCTGTTCAGGTTCCTGATGCTAACTCCCTTCTTTACTCTGCAGATATGTCTGAGGAGAGCACGTCCGACAGAATTGTGGATCGATTTGATTCCAACGTTCCCCAAGGCAGGCGGGGTCGACATCGGTCATCTCGTCAAGGTAAAGCCGCTGCATCTGGCAAGCGGAGGCAGCCCAAGGCAGGGAACGACATGATCGAATGCCTTTATAATGAGTATCGCATCTCGAGGGACGACTATGAGCTAAGATACAAACGGTCTTCGACCTTAGAGACCAGCGAGGAGAGGTCTTTCTTCTATCTAAACCACGTCGAAATGGCTTTCTTCTTTAAACAGTTTGAGCTGGGCCTCCGTCTTCCACTTGATCCTTTCATTTTTGAATTCCTAGAAGACTGGCGAGCGGCCCCCGCCATGTTAGGAGCTAATGTCGTGAGGTACTTGACTTCATACATCGTTTTATGCCGTAGTCTAGGTTTTGAGCCCTGCCCTTGGACCTTCTATCAACTTTTCGAAGGGAGCTTTAATGAGAAGACCTACGTCATAACTCTCTGAAGCAAACAGAGGTGCCCCAAAATTATCGCCCCCATATCTTCATCTGTAAGTAAAGTCTCGGGGTAGAACAATCATGTCATCAAGGTTGAAAGCCGCCTTGGTTGGGAATTTTCGGTCCCTAAGTGCAAACCCCGGGCACCTGCCACTTGTTATAAGGCTCCGTGGAGCGATGCCTTGCTGCAGAGATTGACTGAGTTCGCCTCGGTTCAACAGATGGAATGGGCGGCCTTGGAGCATAATCAGGCTTACTATGTGCAGGCGGGGATCATGGCGGGCCCCTGGAATGGAGTGGAGGTGATGGTGCCTGTCAGTAGGGGGTGTAGGTTTCCTGATTGGGTCGTGCATCCGGGGTTTGTTTTTTATAAAGACTGCGTAGTTTGTAAGACTCAGAACGAGAGGTGTCTGAAAATCAAGGGGATTGTTGGATGTATATTTTCTATCTTTAGTCTGTTCATCTTCCATCTTTCATCCTTCATTCATACGAGCTTTGACTTGGGTTTTTGTTTTTGGCAGATTTAACAATGGAGGAGGAAAGCGAGTTGGATGAGATGTACGCTATGGATCCCAATAAGTTACTGAAGAAGAAGAGGATAAAGTCCAAGGTCTCCGGTCGCATTAAGAGACATGCCGACATGGTGTCTCGACAGGAGGTATTGCAAGGAAAAGAGGCCGGCCCCCTCCCTACCAGTGATGTCGGCGGGGTCAACCCCCAAGCAGGAGGTGATGCCGATGTTGAAACGCCAGCCGGGGATGTTGACCGAAGCCAGGCCGATGATGACGATGTCGAGGCTAGTGGGACGCCTCATCAAAAGAGAAGCCGAGACATGACAGGTGAAACTCCTGACGAGCCGCCTTCCAAGCGCCAGTCGGTAGATCCTCCTGCCTCAACCTTGTCTCCTGAAGAGATTGATGCTTTGTGTCGAGAATTTTCCAATTTTACCCCTTTGCGGAAGCTGGAGCTAACTGCCAGATCTGGGCCAATGATGTGCTTGGGCCGATCAGTTTTGAGTCGAGCCCTTGATTCCGACTTTTTGAATGCCCTGTCTTCTACTCCCCACACTTGTGGTCATTTGGCCGAGCGGAAAGGCCTCATAATCTCTGAGGTAAAGTCTTAATTTTGCCCGTTCAATTTAGCCCAATCATATCATTTATTGAGTGTTTCTTTCATGTAGCTTGCCACCATTGCCGAATATGAGGCCAGGCAGTGGTCCGAGGTTACCAAGGAGAGGGACGAGCTGGTGGCTAAGGAGGTCCATGCTCGAGCTAACACTGGCCGAGCAGTCCAATTGGCTAATAGATATAAGGATGAAGCTCAAGCCCTCCTCGCGGAGAAGAATGGGATCTTGGATGCCGCTTTGAAGGAGAGTGAATCTATTAATGCCAAGATCAGCCAGCTGAAGGAGGAGATTAACCAGGTGAAAGAGAGAGCCGAGCTGTTGTCAAAGGAGAAGGAAGCTAGTGAAGCTCGGTATAATCAATTAGAAGAGAGCATCCCGGCAAATGAGAGGATGGCGGTGGCGTTGTTCAAGAGAAACGAGATGCCAAAGATCATAGATGAACAGGTCACTTCTACTTATATTGATGGCTATACACACGCCGTTCGCCAATCCCACATTGATCCTGATGTTGACGTGCCACTGGAGAAATGGGCTCGTTTTCTCCTTAGTGACGCCTACAGCGTTGAAGCTCGCGCCGCTCACTCCTTGGTCCCATATTCTGCTCAATCCTTGAAGTTGATAGCCCAGGATGATAGAGAGAACAACAGGGCTACATGGACTGCTCCCCCAGAGGACCCAAATAACTTCCATGCTCTTGTAGAACGTTTTCGTGAAGAGCTGAGTCTGGGTGAGGAGGAAGACGATGAAGAGCCAGAGCCATGATTTCCTCCCGTTGGAAGGTTCGCCTGAAAGACTTGTTAACCAGATACAATGCAATCTTGTGTGTGGCCGGTTTTTGGCTGACAATTTATTCTTGCTTTGTAAGCCGCTATGTGGCGAAGACAATTTACTTTTCATGTTTTCTTAAGTATTAATATGTTGGTATGAAACCCACGTTTGTCTTGACCGTAGTTTAATTACGTCGATGATATCATCATTGTTTAGTCCGTCATGCCTCTTTGGGGCTGGACCGTAATGAGCCGGGATTGGATAGCCGTCATAGGCTTATATGTTCAGGCCGAGGTGGTCTACCGTTGAGCTCTGACGAACATCTAGTGCTCGGTTTTGATACGCGAGAGAACTAGCATTCGAGATTAGTTTCAAATCGTCGGGAGTTTACTATCCAAATTTGAGTCTAACCGTTAGGACCAGCTCAAGTCGTCTTATATGCTAGTTGTTAGAACTAGGCTTCAGAAGTTATGCATTAGTGTGCTCGTCAACTTCGTTAAGGTGCTAGTTATTGAAACTAGGCTTTAGAAGTCATGCTTTAAGTGTGCTCATCGACTTCGTTAGGTAATCTCGGCATTGTAAATAATGCTAAGACCGTGTTATGTACTATAATCAAAGCTTGATGTAAATAAAATAAAGAAAATTTTATTGATGAAATCAAACTAAGAAACAACTAGATATCAACTATAGAATCTAAGACCGAAAATCTGATAAAAAGAATAAATAGCTAACCGATGTGCTACTGATAGTACTTTCTTAAGTGCTCGGAATGCCATGGGTGTTTAAGCTCTTTTCCTTCCGGAGTTTTGAGCATGTAGGTCCCTTCCCGTATAATGTGGGTGATGATGTAAGGGCCTTCCCAGTTTGGCGAGAGCTTATTCTGTTGTGCCTTCAAGTGTGTCGACTCAATTTTTCTGAGTACCCAGTCACCGACTTCAAAGGTTCTCTTTTTCACTTTGATGTCATGGTAGGCCTTGGTTCTTTGCTTGTAATTGATCATTCTGAGTTGGGCAGCTAGCCTTTTTTCGTCGACTAGGTCCAGGTCCAGTAGTCGGTTGTATTCATTAACGACCTCGTCATAGTTGGTTACTCTGAAAGTCGGCAAGGCCATCTCGGCTGGTGCCATTACTTCTGAACCATAAGTCATAGCAAAGGGTGTCTCCCCAGTTGGCCCCCGAGTGGTTGTACGGACGGCCTATAAAGCTAGGGGGAGTTCGTCCAGCCACTTTCCTTGACTGCCTTCTAAGTTCTTGGTGAGTGCTCTTAAGACAAGTTTGTTGGCGGCCTCGGCTTTTCCATTGCCTTGAGGGTGGCTGGCTGACAACTTCTTGTGCTTGACTCCCAACCTATTCATCTCCTCGGTGAAAGAATTAGAGAATTGTAGGCCGTTGTCTGTCACTATAGTGTGGGGCACGCCAAACCGACACCATATGTAATCATGGATAAAGTTGATGGCGTTCTCTTCAGTGATCTTTGCTAGTGGTTTCACCTCTACCCACTTGGTGAAGTAATCGACTGCCACAATTACATATTTGATGCTCCCTTTGGCTAATGGGAACGGTCCAATGATGTCGACTCCCCACATGTCGAATGGCCATGTCGGTATGACCAAGCTTTGCTCTACGGCAGGTACTTGTTGACATTTGTCACACTTCTTTACATAGGCTTGGGCATCCTCCCTTATATTTGGCCAATAGTAGCCAAGTGTGATGATCTTGTCGGCAAGGGTTCTGGCCCCCGGGTGTCCCCCACAGACTCCCCCATGTACTTCGGTGAGGAGTTTCTCGGTGCTTTTTGGCGCAACACATCTAAGGAGAGGTTTGGAGAATGACCTTCTGTACAGGATGCCGTTCCAGACTATGTATCTTGCCGTCTTCTTTTTTATCGACTTGGCCTCTAACTCGTCTTCAGGAAGCTTTCCCTTCTCCAAGTAGTCTTTGTAGTCGTCGATCCATGTCCTTTCCTCGTCATCCAGGAGGAAGATCTCCAGTCTTTCATAAGCAGGCTGGTCGGCATAAATGATTAGGGGATCCGAGTCTTCAGCTATTGCCATCTTTGAAAGCAGGTCGGCTTCCAGGTTGTATTCTCTACCAACTTGCCGTATATCCCAGAACTCAAAGTTCTTGGTCAGGTTTAGGACGAGATCTTTGTACTTGGTCAGCATGTGGTTTTCGGTGTTGTATTCCCCTTTAACTTGATTCACCACTAGTTGGGAGTCGCTGTATGCTACCAATCTCGTTGCACCAAAGAACTTGGCTCTTTTTAGTCCCAGGATTAAGGCTTCATATTCAGCTTGATTATTTGAGGCAGGGAACTTGAACCTGATAAAATCACATGCAACATGCTCGCCGGCGGGGCTAGTCAAGTAGACTCCGGCGCCGCTTCTACCTTGGGTAGTTGACCCGTCGATGTATAGGACCCAACAGTTGGGAGGTAACTCTTCCAAGGGCTCTCTATCCATAGGGAACTTCCTCTTTCGGGTGGTCGGCGTATGTTCATTTGTGAAGGCGGTCTCGACCAAGAAGTCGGCAAGAGGTTGGGCCAGAAGAGTCTTCCTCGGCTTGTAGGTTATGTCGAATTCGGTCAGTTCGATCAACCAGTTAAGTAGGCGTCCTGAGCTGTCCATCTTGTGAAGTATTTTTCTAAGAGGAGCGTCGGTGTAAACCATGATTGGATGAGCCGAGAAGTAGGCTCGTAGTTTTCTGGCCGCAATTACCAAGGCATAAACAATTTTCTCGTCATTGAAGTACCTACTCTCGGTGTCTGACAGCGCCTTGCTGACGTAGTAGACCGGTTTCTGGATGCCGCCTTCTTTTCTAACGAGTACAGCTGCTACGGCTCGGTCGGTCGCTGCTAAAAAGACGTACAATGTCTCTCCCATAACCGGGCTACTGAGTAGAGGTGGAGAGCCAAGGTAGTCTTTCAGTTGCTGGAACGAGGTCGAGCACTTAGGTGTCCAAGCAAAATCCTTCGTTCCCTTCAAGGATTTAAAAAAGGGGAGGGATTTTTCTGCCGATTTGGCAATAAACCTACCGAGTGCCGCTACTCTCCCGTTCAACCTTTGAACCTCTTTGATAGAAATTGGCTCCTTCATGTCAATCAAGGCTTGGATATTTTCTGGATTAGCCTCGATGCCTCGCTGAGAAACCATAAAACCTAGAAATTTGCCCGCGGTAACCCCGAAGATGTACTTGCTAGGGTTGAGCTTCATATCGTTAGCTTTCAAGTTGTCAATGGTCTCTTTCAGATCTGGTACAAGGCTGCCGATCTTGGTCTTGATCACCATGTCATCAATCTAGGCCTCCATTCCGACCTATCTGAGATTTGAAGACCTTGTTCACCATCCTCTGATACATGGCTCATGCATTCTTTAGGCCGAAAGGCATCATGACGTAGCAGTATATGCCGCCTGCAGCTTGAAAAGCCGTCCTCTCTATGTCGTCCTCGGCCATTTTGATTTGGTGGTAACCGGAATAGGCGTCCAAGAAACTGAGGGTTTGATGGCCGGCAATAGAGTCTACGAGCTTGTCAATCCTGGGGAGGGGATAGCTATCTTTGGGACAGGCCTTGTTCAGGTCCGTAAAGTCCACGCACATCCTCCACTTGCCATTGTGCTTCTTTACCATGACGACGTTGGCAAGCCACTCAGGGTATGTTGCCTCTCTTATGATGCCGGCTTTGAGGAGTTTGTCAACCTCGGTCCCAATTGCTTTTTCCTTGTCGGTAGAGAAGACTCGTCTCGTCTGCTTGACCGGTTTGAAGAACTTGTCGACTTCCAGTTTGTGGAGAGCGACGGCTTCCTTTACTCCCAACATGTCATCTACTTTCCATGCAAATACGTCCAAGTTGTTTTGGAGTAGGGAGATGTGTTGGGTTTCATGGTCACATGCGCAGCGGAAGATAGGCATTTAAAAATTTATGAAACCCAAAGCCCATAGATCCATTCATATGATTAAGTCAAATACAACATAATGAATACTAGAATACTAACCCTTGATGCCTTTGATTTTGCAACCTTGAATTCGATGGAGGCTTGAAATCTTGATCACGAACAAAGCAAGAATCACGAACTATAAAGATGATAAGTTTCACCCTCTAGCGGTATCCACACCACGAACGAATATCAAGAACACTTGATCTTGGTTGCTAGACCAAATTATGAAACACGCTTTCACAATTGTAAGAACTACATGGAATTATGAATATTCTTGTTCTTCACTTTTTGGATCTTAGAACAAGAAAATAACCTCTCAAAACCTTATGAAGGCACTCATAATCGTGTGCTTAATGACTGCTGAAAGGATCCTTAAATAGGTCCTAATCCTTAACCCTTAAGGACTTAGGAAACCTAAATCCCGTCACCAAATTAGGCAACAAAGAATTCTGGCCGACTTGACTGGCACGGTCGTGCCCTACAATCTGGCACGGTCGTGCCATCTAGTCCGTGCGAATTCCCCAGCCGCCCATTTTTGACACGGTCGTGCTTGGTAATTTGGCACGGTCGTGCCAATCATGTCGACAGGTTTGCCTTGGTTTGGATTTATGGCACGACCGTGCCATTTTAAGGCGCACGACCGTGCCAGAGCCAAACACTGATATTTTTTCCATAATTCCCATTTAGTCCCCTACGATTCGTTCTATTTGTGTGTGACCCTCTAGGATTACACTAAGTTGGCAATGGGTTCAAACATGAAACCATAAGATATGATTAGGTTCTAGCAAACCGTCATACCTACCCAAATAGTATAACTAGATACAAGTTCGTATTCCTTTTAGAACATGTCATAATCCCTTTGTCCACGATGTCATTGAACACAAGTCATGGTCAACAAGTCAACTTGTATCGTTCAATACTTTTCTCGATCCCGAATATGTTGATAATCCAAATGACATTGATCCAATCAATCCATTTGAGTTTGGCCAAACATTTCACCAACATCATTCCTTCGAGGGGCCCAAGCTTGACATCTCTCCGAAGAGGGACAAATCCATTTGGCTTATTATTCTTCCCTACGTGAATCCAATCATGCCGATCATACCCTTTATAACTACCGTGTTAAGGCAGCGTTTGAATATGTCAAACATAATGTTCATCAAGTGGAAGACTATAATAACTTCATGTCTAAGGATTCAAATGACATAACTAATATGAGATTTATATATGACATCGACCATGACATAAATCTCATACCGCGGGTCATGTCCAGTACCTTGTTCCAAACAAGTACCCATAAATCTAACATGATCATCCCATGATCATTTAGCCTTTATACTAGTGCTTAACAAGCTCTAGGGACGGAGATTATTATAAGCAAACATGAGCAACAATAATAATCTTATTATCTCTTTATCATCATGAATAAAATGATAACTTATACAACGTTTAACAACCGTGCCTAGGGCACCAACACCAACAATCTCCCACTTGCCCTAGGCCCAATTCCCTAGGTATCCAATACCCATGGACCCAACATGACCATCATGTCTTAGCTTACGGAAGTCCCATTGTTTAGTGTGTCTGTAACGTTATCATTAGTAGGTACTTTGCATATATGTACGTCTCCCTTATCAACGATTTCTCGAACGATAAGAGAACGCCTAAGTATGTGTTTGGATTTAGGATGTGCTCTTGGTTCCTTTGCTTGGTCAATAGCACCACTATTATCACTAATATGGTCTATTGAGTTAGCAATGCTAGGAACCATCTTAAGTTCACAATGAACTTCTTAATCCAAACCACTTCCTTTGCAGCATCCAATGCGGCAATATACTTAGATTTAGTATGTAGAATTTAGTGACTCTGTTTGGAACCATTCCAACTTACAGCTTCACTATTATTTATAAAACTCAATTGCAATTTTTCATCTTTGTTGGTTTGGAAGCATGCATCCGAGATCATTTTCCATACCTTAATAGATCATAAACGAATCTTTAGTCCTTCTAAAGTACTTTAAGACTCGCTCTCATAGCCATCCAGTGAATCTCACCGGTGTCGGATTGATATCTACTCGTCATGCTCCAAGCATTAGATATATCCGGCTTAGTACTTATCATGGCATCATGGATCCAATTGCCAAAGCAAATGGCATCTCATTCATTTTCTCATGCTCATCTTTTGTCTTTAGGACATTGAGTCTTGCTTAGAGAAACTCCATGTAACACTGACAAATATCCTCTCTTAGAATTTTCCTTGCAGAATCTTCTTATGACTTTGTCAATGTATGTACATTGGCTTTAAACCATTTAGCTTCCTTGATCTATCTCTATAGATCTTAATGCCAATGACTTATGCGGCTTCATCCATATTCTTCATTGCGAAACACTTTCTTAACCAAGTCTTTACAGATCAAAGTATAGGAATGTCGTTTCCAATGAGCAATATGTCATCCACATATTAGATAAGGAATAGCACCATGCTCCCACTAATCTTCTTGTATATACAAGATTCATCTTCGTTCTTGATCAAGCCAAGCTCTATGACTTATCAAAACGGAGATTCCAACTCCCAAAAGCTTGCTTCAATCCATCCAATGAATCTTCGCAACTTTCATACCTTTTAGAATTTTCTTGACTATCAAAACATTTAGGTTGTATCCAATACATCCTTAAGTGAGTTCCCATTGTGGAACACTTGTTTTGACATCATTTTGTCAATTTTCATATTCCAAATATGAACATGTGACTACGAGAATTCTAGTAAATTTCTTTGCTATCCATGTAAAATTTTCTCCAAGAAAACTCATTCCTCTCCTTTGGTTTTTACACCTTAGGTTAGAATGATCAAGTTCCAAACTTGATTATTACACATGGGTTGCCTTTTAGATTTCATGACTCCAAGTCATTATTCTAAATATGTGGAGTTGACATTGCATCTTTGATAGATGGTAAATACTTCATTCCAAATGAACTTTACCTCAACACTTTCTATCTCGAAATATCCAATATTTCTTGCAATAGATTGTGTCCTATCACATACGCAAGTTCTTGTATATCTTTTGAACGGACTTTTCACGACTCCTTGTGAAAACTTGTTCAACTTCCATCTTAGGTTAAAATATATATTTTCTAGGTCTCGAACCATTCGAGATACATTTTACTCCCACTGATTCTTTTAGAGATAAACCATTTATCTAGAAAAGTATCATCATAATCAACAAACCATTTGTTTCTTATGAGTAAAATTATATCCTCAAGTTTCCTTAGGATATCCCATGAAAATATATTTATTAGATTTAAATGTGAGTGTGTCCCAGACAACCCCTTTCCAAAAGGTCTCACCATCTTAAATCTTTACGAAAGACAAACCGAGTTTTCTTTCATCATTTAACCTCTTTTGATGAAACTCAAATTAGTGTAGTCATAGCAGTTTATAACACATAACCCCAAAACAAATAATGGAAGATCAATTTTGATTTTATCATCTTATGAACCATATCCAATAAGGTTCAATACCTCCATGTAGACACATCATTCCAAATGGTGTTCTTAGTGGAGTTTATTGTGAAACTATTTCACAACCTTAATGATAACTATCAAAATCTCGGTTCAATTATTCATCATCACGATCGAGTCAGAATCTTTGAATAATTTTACCAAGTATAACCAAAATTCTCTTTTAGAATTGCTACTTAATGCACCATATACATTGACATGTATTAGGTCATGTAAGATATTAGCCTTTTACTATTCATAGTAAAAGATGTTTTGGTCCAAGTAAATGATATTTGCATAAATCATGTGATTCCAAATCATATGAGTTAAAACTCCGTCTCATGGAATTTTAGATATGCATTTCTCATTTATTTGATCAAAACAATAAGGCATAAAGAATTTTAATTATTTATGTTATAGATTTTATTACTTTGTTCTTCAAGATTTAGGATATAAGATTTATTTATATGATAACACAATGAAGTAAATCATAATAAATAAAGCACTTTTCTTATTCCAAATAAGAAATTAATATCCTTCATTATCTTATAACAAAACAATATTTCCTACTTCATTAGTAAAGCCACTTTACAAGTGTTCTATGAATAATGTTGCAACTCTTGCATCATTACCACTCATAGATCAACCTTTACTATGAGTAGTCTTTCAGTTTACTAATTATTGCATATTTATACAAATGTGGGATCCATATCCGGTATCCAATACCCAATAATTAAAGTTTGAAAGATTAATTTATAACATAAGATTCTCAAGTGGTAGTCCCACTACCATTCCTTTTATTGATCATCCAGAATTTTGACTACAATTCTAAATGGTCAATCCAATTGCCTCATTACCAAATTGCATCAATTTAGAGTTATTATTATAACCAAAATTATTTCCTTTAGGTTTGACAAGTCTGCCTTACCTTTCCTTTTGGAATTTTGGCCTCCTTTCCATCATGAACCATGAGTATTGGAGAACCTTTCTCCATTATCTTCATCTCCGCAGTTTTTCAGCATATCATGCAACTCGGAGAGATTCTTATTCATTCCAAGCATGTTATAGTTCATCACAAAGTGATTATAACTATTGGACAATGAATCAAGAATGAGATCTGTGGCTTGTTCCAATCCAATTGGACAACAAAGTTTCTCAAGATGTTCTACGTAGCCTTTATCTTAAGCATGTGAGGTTCCACTTGTTGCCCTTTACTCTTTTTGGAAGAAGTGAATGCAATAATGGTTTTATACCTTTCTTGCCTAGATTGCTCTTTGAAACATGTAACTCAACTCCACGCCTATCTAATAGGCTTCTACAAGTTCCAAACTTTGTTGGAGTTTTGAGCACATAATCGCGAGCATAAGACAACTCACATTCCTAGAATCATACTCATGATTCTTGTGATTGTCTATTCCGGCTTTGGGTTCTTTAGGAATAGGCCCATCAAGAATGTACAACCCATCTTCTTGCCTTAGAACGATTCTTAGGCTCAGGATCCAATCCATGAAGTTTGTACCATTCTCTTGAAGCATCATCCTTATCAAGGATTAATCGCAACGATTTTAGTTGTCATCTACAACCAATGCAAAATTTCCAAAATTTTACAAGTACCAATCTCATTAAAGAGATAAATAATGTATTTTCCAAAAATACTCCCACTAAATTATATAACCTTCTTATACATCCAATGTATAATATAATTTAAATGGGCTAAGATCCAACTTTAATTTAATTTTAAGTACGCTTTGGCGCACCGCTCAAAATTAAATTAATTAGGTAGACAACCCTGTCAATCATATCACATATGACTCTTAGATTCCTTTTTGAGATTCTCTTAAATTGGGCTAAGATCCAACTTTAATTTAATCTTGAGTCCACGGAGGCGGACCGCTCAAAATCAAATTAATTAGGTAGACAATTTCTTGTCAATCATATCTCATATGATTCTTAGGGATCCAATTTCGAAAGCATGTTTAATCTCATCTTTGCCTAGGCCCAAAACTGTTTTGACGCCTAATTAAGTCCAACCATTTTAAACGCATAGGAAACTCTTATTCACTCATCTTGCTCATACAAAGATAAAATCAATGCACCTCGCTTTGGCGAGCCCACATGAAAGTACCCGTGTACTTACAAGTGTTTTAATCATTGCGTGGCAAGAGGACTTAAAACTTTCTTTGAAGGTTCATCACATATAGCATACAACATATTTATGAGCACACAAGATAAACATGTTACGCATCAAGTTTAGCCACTAAATTAATCTCCATTAATTTAAGCATAATATTTATGTGTCATTAGTTTCTCTATTATTATGAGGATGAGATTATTTGAACTTTGGTCATCATCTCCAAATCAAGACAACAAGAAGTGCGGCCGAACTAAGCCATTTGCAACCACAATTCCGCACTAATTCAAGAAACCAAGAAAGTAGTCCATGTGGCCGAAACTAAGCAATAGATGGTCTCGATGAACGTAGGCCAATTGCATTCACAATTCCACATGGATCTCCAATCATTGAATCAAGAACTTTGTTTCTCAATTTTAGCAATTATGAACTCTTCATAATTCTAATTTCGTTTTATCTTTGAAACCTTGATTGCGATCAAGTTTGGGAAACACAATCTTGATGAACGTAGATTAGCCATCCAAACCTTGAACTAATCTTAGAATCACAAGACTAAAACAAATAGGAGATTTAAACCCAAGATCCACACCCAAAACCCAAACCCTACCCCCGCGCCAAACCCTAGGTTCGGCCGGGTCAAGGCTTGGGTCCGGTCGGACCCCTTGCGAAAAATCCAAATTTTTAAAGTTCTAAAATTTATCTCAAAATTGTTTTCCCGATTCAATTAGGATTTGGTGTTCTTGGTGATCCAATCACCATGATCATCAAAACCTTGAATAAACGATTTATTCTTGAATCCCTAGAATATCAAAACTTTGATCCAATCAAAAATTGATAATCCAAACAATTTTAAATCCACCATAATTTTAATTGCGATTGAACAGTGCGATTAAAATTTATAAAACAATAAACAACATAAACCGCATAGACCACATAAACATCATAATCCCAATATTCAAATCATGCTAGGCACATAAACAATTTATATACACACAACATGATTATGTATTGAAATAATCAACATGAACGGGGCTCTGATACCACTGTTGGGTTTCGTGGTCACATGCGCAGCGGAAGATAGGCATTTAAAAATTTATGAAACCCAAAGCCCATAGATCCATTCATATGATTAAGTCAAATACAACATAATGAATACTAGAATACTAACCCTTGATGCCTTTGATTTTGCAACCTTGAATTCGATGGAGGCTTGAAATCTTGATCACGAACAAAGCAAGAATCACGAACTATGAAGATGATAAGTTTCACCCTCTAGCGGTATCCACACCACGAACGAATATCAAGAACACTTGATCTTGGTTGCTAGACCAAATTATGAAACACGCTTTCACAATTGTAAGAACTATATGGAATTATGAATATTCTTGTTCTTCACTTTTTGGATCTTAGAACAAGAAAATAACCTCTCAAAACCTTATGAAGGCACTCATAATCGTGTGCTTAATGACTGCTGAAAGGATCCTTAAATAGGTCCTAATCCTTAACCCTTAAGGACTTAGGAAACCTAAATCCCGTCACCAAATTAGGCAATAAAGAATTCTGGCCGACTTGACTGGCACGGTCGTGCCATCTAGTCCGCGCGAATTCCCCAGCCGCCCATTTTCGGCACGGTCGTGCTTGGTAATTTGGCACGGTCGTGCCAATCATGTCGACAGGTTTGCCTTGGTTTGGATTTATGGCACGACCGTGCCATTTTAAGGCGCACGACCGTGCCAGAGCCAAACACTGATATTTTTCCATAATTCCCATTTAGTCCTTTACGATTCGTTCTATTTGTGTGTGACCCTCTAGGATTACACTAAGTTGGCAATGGGTTCAAACATGAAACCATAAGATATGATTAGGTTCTAGCAAACCGTCATACCTACCCAAATAGTATAACTAGATACAAGTTCGTATTCCTTTTAGAACATGTCATAATCCCTTTGTCCACGATGTCATTGAACACAAATCATGGTCAACAAGTCAACTTGTATTGTTCAATACTTTTCTCGATCCCGAATATGTTGATAATCCAAATGACATTGATCCAATCAATCCATTTGAGTTTGGCCAAACATTTCACCAACATCATTCTTTCGAGGGGCCCAAGCTTGACATCTCTCCGAAGAGGGACAAATCCATTTGGCTTATTATTCTTCCCTACGTGAATCCAATCATGCCAATCATACCCTTTATAACTACTGTGTTAAGGCAGCGTTTGAATATGTCAAACATAATGTTCATCAAGTGGAAGACTATAATAACTTCATATCTAAGGATTCAAATGACATAACTAATATGAGATTTATATATGACATCGACCATGACATAAATCTCATACCGCGGGTCATGTCCAGTACCTTGTTCCAAACAAGTACCCATAAATCTAACATGATCATCACATGATCATTTAGCCTTTATACTAGTGCTTAACAAGCTCTAGGGACGGAGATTATTATAAGCAAACATGAGCAACAATAATAATCTTATTATCTCTTTATCATCATGAATAAAATGATAACTTATACAACGTTTAACAACCGTGCCTAGGGCACCAACACCAACAAGATGAGCTCTTTTCGTTCTTGTCGGGAGAGTTGCTTCCCAATCTTGATTTTCTGATCTGGATAGTCTGGGTTGATGACGACCTCGTCTAACTGATCCACAGGTTTAAGTTCGGGGCCGTCTCTGAATTCTAGGGTCTCGACAATGATCTGCTTGACCTTCTCCTTGTCCTCCCCTTCCAAACTTAGGTTTTCCATGTCTAACAGTTTCTCGATCTCGTTTTCCATGTCAGTCGGCTATGTGGCCCCCGAGCTTGGGACGATGGCGAGAGCCAAGTTATTCGGCTCGTCCGAAGCTGTGTTCATCGAGATGCAGCCGAAGCCGTCTAAGACATAAGTAACCTCGGCCTTAGTTGGGACATCGTTGTCAAGAATAACCCACTCTTCAGGTTCATCTTCAACAGTCGCCAATATAACACCGATATGTGGCGTCGAGGTTGTAACCGTGGTTGATTTTGAAACCGTGATTGTTTTATCTGGAGTATCAATCTCCATCTTGGCCTTTGCTTTCCTGGACTTCATCACATGTTCCAAAAAATCTCTAGGCGAGCCTGGGACGCACCCAATTCCAGCTGGGGTGGGGAACTTCACCCTTTGGTAGGGGAGGGAGGCAACCAGACCCAACTTTCCTTGACTGGGTGCACCTAGGATAGCATGGTAATCACTGTCCAGATCCATGACTATGAATGTGACCGTGGCCGAGGTTTTGTAGGGATTAGTGCCGACTTCCAAGAGTAAGTCGACGGTTCCTTTGGCATCGGCCTTATGATTAGTGAACCCTTCTAGCCTTCCATTATATGGGGTCAGCATGTATCAGGAAGTTCCATCTCTTTAAAAGTGCGATAGTATAGCACATCCTTGGCCGCCCCGGAGTCTATGAGGAGCCTGTCTGACTCGCAATTATCAATGCGGCCTGTGATGACCAATGGTTGTTCTCTCATCGTACGGTTTCCCGTCAACTCATTCGGAGAAAAACTAATCACTTCCTCCCTCTCATGGATCTAAGGAGGGATGTGGAAGACTTTACTTAGCTCGTAAATCTGCTCCTTGAGTTTCTTGTTTGACGGAATTTCCTCTCTGATCACGCCTATCAACCTGGCCCGAGGTGGCCTGTCTACCTGGTCATTGTTTTGTCTTCTTCTCTTAGGCGTTTGTTGTCCTTGGCCATGAACTGATTGAGCTTGCCTTGATCGGCCCATTTCTGCAGAATCTTCTTCAAAGCAAAGCAGTTCTCGGTGTCGTGGCCGTTATCTCTGTGATAGGAGCAATACTTTGTGGTATCCATTGGGTACTTCGGGTTGTCTTTTAGAGGCTTGGGGTTGGGGAGATCCACCAGATTCATGATCTCAGAGATCGGCTTATTGAATGTGGTGAACGTCTCGGTCCCCCTGGTCTTGTTCTTGCCTTTGCCGTTTCCCCCGTTGTTCCCCTGGGACGAGTTCCCGTTATGCAACTTGTCATGATCTCGGTCCCGTTCTTTGTGACCATATAACGTCTTTTTCTTCTCCTCGGCGATGGTCGTGGCGTAAGCAACATGGTACAAGTCGGCTTTTGTGAGGGGCTCTCTGACGGACAGTTCATAAGTTAACTGCTCTGACCTGTGACCATTCGTGAAGCATACAATGATCTCCCTGTCGGTCAGGCGGTCTTCTATTGAGTCGGCAAGGTCCCTAAACTGGTTGTAGAAGCTTAGGGTCGACTCGTTTTTGCTCTGGACCATGTTGGCTAGGTCAGACAATCTTTTCTTCCTCGCCCCAGCGGTAGCAAAATACTCCAAAAATTGTGATTTCAACTTGGCAAAGGAATTGATGCTGTTTTTCTCAAGATCCATGAACCAGGACCGAGCTGCCTTTGTTAAAGTACTTGCAAAGGCCTTGCACAGTACGTCATCCTGATTGGACACTAGGGCCATGGTGGCCTCAAAGGCTTGGACGTGATCCAAAGCATCGGCGTTGCCGGAGTATTTGTCTAGGTGTGGGAGCTTTAACTGTGGATTAGGTAGTGCGTCCTTAATCCTCTGCGTGAAAGGGCGCATAGCATCGTAGTCATTATTGGGTCTCCTGTTCCCCTGATTCATCATCTCAATGTTGTCGAGCCTTTCTCTAAGGTCGACAATGTCCCTTATGCTGAATGCCGAGGTGTGACTGGAACTGACTATGCTTCGGTCTCGGTGTCTCCTTTCACCTTGGTTTGGTTCGAGACGATGCCTTGAAGGAGTACGGCGAGGTGGAGTGTACCGGGGTGGATCCTGCTGGGGTGGTGTGCGCCTTGGTGGATCCTGCCGGGGTGGTGACTCACGTCGGGCGTCCCCACGACGTCTTTCCTCTATAATTTCCACTCCTGGGGATTCATCTTCTTGTTCTCCCCGGCGGCGATTAATGTGGTCTCTCAGGTCCCCATCGATATTGAGTCTTCCTAGCCGTCCGTCTTGGCGACTTGCACGGCTCCTGGGAGGCGCATCCCGTCTACGATTTTGTAGGGGCTCCCTTCTGCTTGCTCTGTCATCCAGATTTGTCCCCCTCGTTCCAGACGGCTGGAGCAGGTTAGCCAAGGAGTTTTCGGGGTCAAGTTATAACAGAGCCCGCTGTGCGTCGGCCAGCTGTTGGAGTGTTTGAAAATTCTGTTGAAGTAATGTTCTTTTGTCCAATGGCAGCGGCTGTGATGGTCCTGGTCCATTGTTTCGGGATCCTGTCCGTCGGCGGCGCCCATATTGGTTAACAACATTGGGGGCTGGCCCCTTTAAACGGGTATGCATTCCTCCCCCTTGCGCAGGTGCTGTAGGTGGGAGCCTCTGATTTTGTGCAGCAGCGTTCTTGTTTTCGGGGGGCGGTGCATCTCTTGCAGTTTCTTTTGAAGGGCTGGCTTCTCGCCCGTCAACCAATTCTCCGGCCATAGTCTGGAATTATCTGGCTAAAGAACTGACCAATCGAGTTCCCGGCAATGGAACCAAACTGATGATGCCAAAATCTGGTAGGATCAGCCTTCGTCTAGCGGTTCGGATAATCCCAGCGACAGTTCTTGATGGCCGGAGCTGCACACACGAAACAAACGTAAACTACACCGGGGCTTCACCGGCGAAGGCCCTCCGGTGTGAGAATGATGATATGGTTTGTATGATAACACAAAAGAAATCAATTGACCAGATTAGAGCCAAAAGTTCATTACCCTTTTTCCTGTTGTGAGGACATGTTTTTATAGGCATGGGTGAATGAGTCCTAGCTTGTCCGAGAATCTAGGATGCCCGTGTTGATGTAGGACTCGCATTCCTTGGAGATAGACTCCGGATAAGGATGGATGATATCCTGCTATCTGGAATAAGAGGTATCCTTTCTTAGATAAGGATCTTCACTGTTAGAGTTGTAATCAAACTCTGTAAGAGGTTTCCCAACGATAATGGGAGGTTTCTGATGTAAGTCGGCCCGTCATCCAACTCGGCTCGTCATAGAGGCCGGCTAGGGATTGGGCTTCTCGGGTTCGGCCTAGGCAAGGACTGCCTGCTCGGCCTTATTGATGTTGGCCTGTAAACATGGACTTCTCGTGAATGGGCCTCTCGGTATAGGTCTGCTAGGTATGTGGGCCCAGAGTGTCTGGGTTCCGTTTAACCAAGTCAGTTTATGTCATTCATTATATTATACAATTGTTGTATATGATGGTTATATAATTTAGTGGGAGTATTTATGAAATACAAATAATTTATCTCCATAAATGATTGGTATGAAATATAGGTGTATATTTATTTGCATATTTGTGTAGAATATTGTGTCATACTTTAATTATGTTTGTTACTGCGATCTATTCTTTAAAGGGACAAAATTAAAAGAGAATGAAACTAATTTTTTTGATTGGATCATGAGCTTAAGAATTGTTCGAAAGCAAGAAGGGAAATTATGCATTCTTAATAATCCTAAGTAAACTAAATTGCAATATTAACTTGATGATCATGATGATTGGATCACCATGAACACCAAATCTTAATTGAATCAAGAAAAGCAATTTTAAGGTATATTTTGGAAATTTAAAATCTACCGCTTTTATAAATATTTTGAGTTGAATTTAATTGTCAGATGGCTGGTTTTAGAAACCGTGTTTCCTGAAATTAAATGTCAAGTTCAAAACTACTTTGGGTTGAATCTAGTTTCAGAAGACTGGTTTGTGAAACCGTGTTTCCTGAAAAGTGATGTCAATTCAGAATTCAGATAAACTGAAATCAGAATCATGAATTGTTCTTGATTGCTGAAATCAGTTAAATTGGTGAGACATGGAATTTAGAAAACAAGACTACTGTTGGTCCCAAAGGGCAACAAGGGTATGGAAAATAGCTAGGGGGTGAATAACTGTTTTAAAATTCTTTTCGTACCCTTAAAAAAATCAATTGCAAGTGCGCACTTTATCAAATAAGCGTTATGATATGCGCCTAAGTGAGTGAGTGAAATGCACAGCGGAAGTTAGTTAAGAACTAGGCGCAAAATGATAAAAGGGGGCGCACACACACTCTAAGTATTTTGGCTCAAAGTGGGCGAAATAAGGAACTAATGCAAATGAGTTAACCACACAACACAACACAATTTAGTTCAATCAATCTACAATGAGTAAACAAGCAAATAGTGAGTGTAGATAATAACTTGAAAGTAAATGACAAGATAATAACACAAGCTATTTGGAGAGGTTCGATCAATGAAAGATCTACGTCCTCTACCAAGATGGTTAGTCTTGGATTTCTAATGGAGATCTTATATAATGAGTGACTGTTACAAATTACAACTTTTGAGCTTCTTCACTAACTCAAGATCTAATATTCTATGAATGAACAAATCCAAAACAATAACCGGTGTATCTCTAAAAGAAGGATCTAAGTGATCAAACTTAAAGAGGTGCGTGTGTGATTTTAGTATCAAGGCTCTTTAGATCTTTATGATTTAGAGCACAATAAAACTAAAGTGTTATAGCTTGAAGATCTGGGCTAAGGATGAAGGTATGAAGATGTTCTTGAGGAATTCTGGAAAAACAAAGGCAATCTTCAAATCTTCAATAAATGCTTTGAGAGAGAAATTCTTGAAATTCTTAGCAAAACTGTCACGACCCGAAAACTAGGCTCTATTTTATTGGAAATAAATATTTATTATTTATTTATTTGCTTATCTATTTATCTAAATTATTATTTATTTAAATATTTATGTGTGTATTTTATGTTTCATAATAATTATGCCTAGCATTTTATTTGGGTTAGTGTTGTATTGTTTTGTTGGGTCTTAATTGTTAGCAGGGAGTGTAGTATTGTGTTGTAGATGGGGAAGGGGCCTAAGTGTAACTTCGATTTTTACTTCACCTCCTTCCTTCTTCTCCTTCTCCCTCACAAATTCATTTCCCAGCTCTTTTCTCTCTCTCTCCAAGCAAAAGGTGAGTTTTTCTTCTCTATCTTCTCTCTTCATTTTCTTCCTCTTCCTCTCATAATCTCTCATCTCTTAAAACGTGAACCTTGTTTAGATCGTCGATAGGATCGCGTAGAACCAAAAAGAAGTGAATTCCGGCAACTTTGAGAATTTTCAAGTAAGTTACTTTTCCCCCATTTTGATGCTAAAATGTTCATATCATGTTTAGGTAATGCTTGATGTGTTATATTTGAAGTTTGGTTGGGTTTTGATTTTGTTTGGAATTTCTTTGAGTTTTGGTTAAAAATGGTAAATTGAAGAATGTTGGGTTTGATTCTTGGTTTTGGGTTGATAAATGGTGTATTTGGATCCCCACCCTAGTTATAAGTTGTTTTGGTACGTTAGTATATGAGTTGGAAGGTTGGATTTTGGTCGAATGTGTTTTGGGTTTGAAAATGGAAGAACCCAGTTTGTTCTTCCCGATTTCCGGCAAACCAGAAGGTTGGGCGGCCGCACAAAATTGTCTGGGCGACCGCACGTCTATCTGAAAGCTTTTGTTCTTGTTTTGTAGGATTTTGGGCGACCGCACAGTCCATTTTGGGCGGCCGCACAGAACCCCTGAAAGTTTACATTTTGTTAATTTGTGTGATTGAAGAACGTGTTTTGGTCTATGTCTTGGGTGTCCTTCTAGTCGACCTTAGTGAACATTGTAGTACACTCTAGTGATAGAATTGGGTCCCTTGTGATCAAGTTTGTGTTTGAAATTAATTAAGTGTTAATTGGGATTTTGGGACATCTTATTGAGGTATTGTTAGTTTGACTTATCTTTGTGATGATCATTTGGTATATGTTTGGGCATCTTATGATGTGTTCGTGATTGTTCCAATCGAATTTATTTTCGAGTAAGACTTGGTCTAGGTTTTAGGCAATGTCCGATAGTACCTAGAGGGTTGTTATTGAACACCAAAGTGTAGGGTTTAGTCCGGTCGTGATCATGTTCTAATAAGGGTAACCTTTTGGATTCGTTTGGGTTGTGTTCCTTATGAACAATTTGTGGGTATCACCTTTGGAATGTATCTGGTATGGTTCCTCTTTATAGAATTATCGTATTCTATTGATCAATGTTGTTGTGCTCTTTATGAGAAATTCCGTTTACCGTTGTTGTGCTCTTTATGAGAAACTCTTGTTATCGTTGTTGTTAAACTCTTCATGAGTACCCGTTGCATCTTTATGGTGATTATTTGGTATGGTTCCCTACTTTGGAATCCTTAGTTGTTTACTGTGCTAGTATTTTATTTCTTAGCATGATTGAAAGTCCAGCTGGTTAAATTGTGTATCGAGTCAGGCAATGGATAATGCTATAATGGCATGAGCCAAGTCCAGTATAGCATCGCCCATTGGTCCTTCTGTCCTCATCCAGATTGGCCTTAGTTGGGATGAGCTAGCTCCGTTGTGGGTATTCTAGCTAATCGTTTTGGAGCATGACTTTGTGGCATGGCTCCCGCCCGTTGTGGCACTTTACATTGTTATTGGTTCCGGTACCGGGTTTCTCTTCAGCTTTTATGCTAATATGAAGATGGATTGTTTGATTGATGGTTGATTGGTCGCTTCTGACCGGGGATTCCTCTTCAGCTTTCATGCTACTATGAAGATGATGAATGGTTGGTTATTGAAGCTGCGCAGCGACCTTTATTTGGTTCTTTCAGATGGGAAACCTTGGCTAATATCCTTTGTTATGTGTTTACTTTCCGCTGCTATCTGTTGACTGTTAATTGTTACATGCTATGTGATATTTATCATTGTTTATTGCTTATTGCATTATAGCATGTCATGTAGTTGCATTAGTAACTTACTGAGATTTTATCTCACCCCGTTTATTTCCATCTTTGTTTTTCCTTAACCCCCCCCCCAGGAGGAAAAGGATTAGGATTCGCGGATCGAGGAGGACGTCGAGAGGATTGAGATTTTGGGGCAGGTTATTATGGATCGGTTTACATTATTTAAATGTATAACCTTTTGGGGATAGTTTTACCATTATTGACGTCATTAAGAATTGTATATTTTGTAACTTTGGTGTATGAGCTTATGGAGTTTATACTAGTTTTTACTTTGTTGTTCAAAGTGATTTACAAAACCTTGTGTTATCATCCTTTGGGTATAAAAGGAAATTTTTATCTCCATTATTTTAGAGTTTATTGTTTAAGTCGACGTCCAGCTCGCGAGTTCTGGGCCCGCGGGGTCGAGGTCGCGACAAAAACTCAGCAACTTCAAAATGTTGAAGTTATGGGGTATTTATAGTGAACTTCCAAAAAACTAGCCGTTGGAGATCCTTGTGGATAAGATGTGCTGTCGCTCGTTGATTGGAGCATGCATATATTATGGCCATTTTGACACTCAACATAAATGTGACCGTTGTGGACACGTGTCAACAGATTAGGTGCATATGCATCTTTTAACCACCGTTGGATCATTGGCGTAATTTGAATTCTCTTCAAGTCTTTGAATCTTCAATAAATCACTGAGTGTTGAATAAACACTTTGAGGTGCGTTGAGCCAAGAGGCGCGTTGAGCCAAGAGGCGCACAGTATGTGCGCGCTAAACCAAGGGGTGCAGAGGCGCGTAACATAGCGAGGAAGAAATCCTTATGCGCGCGCTCTGAAAGGCGCAGGAGGCGCATATGCGCGGCTCAAACTCACTGAGTGATTTTTCTTAAATCTTGTTCTTCTTGCCCTATTTCTAAGTCAATTCTATAACAATGGACAACCTAAAAAATGAAGTATAAATACTTCTTACATGTGGGTCTAAAGTCCATGAAATAGAACTTAGATGATGGATCAATCAAATCTAATAAATCCTATTACACTAAAACTGAGATATATGTGGGCATACCCAACAATCTCCCCCTATTTGATTGATGCCATTACCTGCTATATCAAGGACAAACATTATAATTGATAAAAACATGTCCAAATGAATGAAATTGGTAATTCATGTCTCAAGTTAATGCACACACTAGTCCAAGATATAGATTTCTAATCTATTCCAAAAAGGATAACACATTACATATGGAAAGATAGAAACAACAGTTTAACACATTCAAAATGATATATGAATTTTAGTTTTGAAAAGTGTTTAAACCAAGTTTAAAACTCAATGCATGAAAGTATGAAACAATTCAATATGATGCATATGAATTTAAACAATATTCATTGTTCTACAAACAAGGAGTTTGAGTGAACAAGGTTTGATAATAAGTGATGCATTGTTCTCATTAAAACTTGAGGTGTACGAGTTACAGATTACAAGTTTTGAATAGAACAAAGACAAAAGGTGCTAAAACAAGTAAGCACTAAATCACTAACACAAAAGAGTAGTTTCTATCACAAAAGATTTTAATAACTTACAATCAAAATAAAAACTAAGGGTTGGGAGGCGCGTCGTTGTCCTTCAATCCTTCAACGATCTCTGAAACAGAGCGCTGAATCTGTTTAGCGAGCTGATGACTACGGTTCGCTAAGCCCTGAGTGTCAGTGACGCTAGAGTGAGTGGCAGTGACACCGTCTCTGATGTAACTCAAGTGATTCACATTGATGTTTTGATACTTATCAATGGAGCTCTGAGTGATTTGCTGCTGCTGAGAAATATTTTCTTCTAAGATTTGAAGATGAGCTTCAATGGCATTTTGAGCCGTGATAATGTCAGAAGAAATGTGATCAGTGCGTCTGTCTGAGCTTGAGTGAGCAGCAGTGAAGTGAGTAACAACCAATTCTTTCAAAACATCCAACTTTGATACTAACACGTTCATGTTGGATTGAGACGCGTCAGACTGAGATATGAAAGTAGGCGCAGAAGATGTGGTTTGCGCCTGATCAGAATGAGGTTGTACCTGAGTCTGCGCCGGAGGAGTAGGAGCAGAAAGTTTGTCCTTGAGAGAATTCATCTCCCCCTTAATGGCAGCAATTTCTTCAGATTGATCAGTAAGCATTGAGGTGAGAAGCTCAAATTGAGACTTGATCTGCGTTTGACCTTGCTCTAAATTTGCTTGCCCCTGCTTGCAAAGATTGAAGAATAGAAAGTACCTCGCTCAAATCTGGAGCAGATGGAGGAGGCGCAGGGGTTGACTGGGGCGCATCAGATTGTAGAGGCGCAATAGGAGGTTGAGGCGCATGAGGAGGTGAAAGAGTAGGAGACGCATAGTCATCTTCAGTTTCATCACCAACTGTTTCCGTTGTGATTAGATCTGGTCCAGAAGGAGGTGGAGGCGCAACTGGAGAAGGAGTGCGCTGAGGAATGGTCTCTTGCTCCCCCTGAAATGGTTCATCTATGTCTGAAATATCATCGCCAAAAAGATCAGAATGGAGTTGTTCCCTTAACACTTTGGTCTTTTGAACTTTGAGGACAGGAGACGCACGGGGAGCAGGGGCGCGTTGAGTAGGCGCGCGCTGGGTAGGCGCAGGAACAGTAGGGCCTTTCTCAACATCAGCGCTTGAACCAGCGCCTTTCTTGCGCTCTAGCTTCTCTGACTTAGCAGCTTGCTTGGCTTGAAAATCTTCATCTCTTTTCCTTTGAGCCTCAAGTCTGCTGGCTTCCTGTGCTAGCCTTAGATCACGATCTTCATCAGATTCAAATCTGGTACGTTTGATAGGCGCACGAGGAGGGTCATCAACCACACGTTTTCCTTTTCTTTTCTCTGCTCTTGGCAAGGGATCAGCGCGGTGACTTGCGCTTGCAGTTTCTGCGCTTTTCTTTATTGGTGCGCCTTTAAGAACTGGCGCATCATCTGATTTGATTTCTTCATCGACTAAGCCTTCAACGGTTTTGATCTGAATTCCCTTGGCGCGCTTTGCAGGCTTCTTTCTGCGCTTTTTGAGATCCAAGTTCGCTTTTCCAAAAGTTGGAACATCATCAATTTTGTACTCAGGATTCTCATTCAAAAATTTGACTAACTCAGGATAAGTTAGAAAAATTTTGTGAGAAGAAGGCACTGAGAGCGGAACTTGGTCTTTCCATCATTCTTGTTCTTCACATACTTGTCAATCTGCTCACGCAACGTTTTGAACAAAATGTGAGGCCAGTGAAGCTTCTCCTTGGCCATGATGGCAGCGGTGTATTCCCATTGTTCCACCGTGAATCGGTTCACGTTCCCGGTTTTGAATACAATAGAAGTTCCCACTAAATGCGCTATATGAGCCAAGAGTTCTCCACCATCTCGAATTTCAGTGGTTTTGATATTATTTTGAAGTGTAGGAATATGTAGAAGAGTAGCAGCCATCTTGTTCTGATCGTCAATAGAATAAGTCATCGGACGCCCAATAATTCGATCGTCACCCGTAGACGGAAAACCGAGTAAATTTCGAATTACAGAAGAGGAGATACGGATGTCAATATTTTGCACACGAGCCTCAATTCTGTAGTGAGTACGTCCATTATTGTCTATTTCCACTAGAACAGCGGTGGAAAAGAATTCATCGACGAGGAGCGGAGAATAGAATGTCTGATCCATTGTGAATAAAGGAGTCAAACCAGCAACTCGCAATGTTTCAATGATCTCTCTTCCAATATCTTCACCAGATAGCTCTAATAGATCAAGAGTTTCTTCGAGTTTGAAATTTGCAAGGTCCTAAAAAAATAAACATTGATTGATTTTAGAAGTGACAGAGGCGCATAGAAACATAAGATGATCAAAGCAACATAGGCGCGTAAAGAATTGAGAAGCGCATAATAGAATCAGGCGCACAAAAACATAGTGATTCAAGGCGCATGATTGGATTAGGCGCATGAAATTTTAAAGGCGCATAGGGTTACAAGGCTCATATTATGGTTCTATGTAAATACTAAGGAAAAATTAAAATAACGAAATTTGACTAAGTACAAAGTTAGGCGCATAAGGTTTTAGGCGCAGAATGATTTAGGCGCATATACAAGTAGAGGCGCAGAAAGCATTCAGGCACATAAAAGAAATTAGGCGCATAATGATGTATATAGGCGCATATCGTGTGAAAATTTTGACTTAGCAAAAACACGCAAGAGCACACAAACACATGCAAACATACATATGCAAGCAATGAGAATCAAAAAGTGCAAATTTTCGAAAACAAGTTAATAAAAATTTAGAGACCAAAACATGCAAGAACGACGAAGAACACGAAGAACGACCCTTGAATGCTCGAAGAACACCAAGAACACGAAAATCATGAAACTTCACCAAAACAAACAAATAATTTATCAAAATGACCGCATGACAACAAGGAATCTAAATGTGTAAACAAAAACATGAACAAATCAACAATGAAAGCACAATGAACAAAAGAAGAACCGAAAATTTGAAAAGTTTAGAAAACCAAAAATTCAGATTCGCAAAGATGAAAGCATTGATCGTAAAAATGTTGGATACAAAAGATTCGAAATCATAAAATGAACACAACCCAACAAACGATATAGAAAACGGATCACCGAAACAAGAAAAATCAAAGAAAAAGTGCATCCGGGTTTATGAAAAGACGAAGAACCATAAAATGATGAAAAAGAAAGAAAATTCAGAAATTTAAAGAGTTTAAGGGTTGAGAATTCATACCATTTCGTCTTGGATTGTCTTTGTTGTTCGTTTAGGACCCATAAATTTATATATATAGAGCGAAAATGAAGAAGAAAATGAGAGGAAGTGATGAAGGTAGAGAGATAATGAGAGTCGGGGAGAGAGAGACTGTGAGAGAGAGAAGAGAGTTGGCGGGTGAGAGAGAGAGGAAGAGGAGAGGTTGATGGTGATGGTGATGATGAATATATATAGGTTAGGTTTAAAATTTTGCACTGATATGGGAAAAAAATAGGGTCAAAAATTTAAAAAGATGGGAAGTTGAAAAGATGTGCATTAATGAGGGATTTTGAAAGACGGCTCATCATTACAGAAAGGTACGGCGCATTTATGAGGGATTTTGGGGATTAGAAGGGCATTAAATGCTAAATGACACAAGGTACGATTGATGTGACATCTTGGGTTTTTGAAAAACTGCTCCACTTTCCCTTTAAGTGTATGAGCAATTTTGACTAATTTTTGCACAAACACCAAAAACATCTATTTTGGTGTAAGTTTGGGGTGCAAGAAATATATCCCCAGAAGATAAAAAATTTCGAAAAACGTAAAACGAGGGAAAAAATTAATTGCACAAGTACCCTTGAACAATTAATGGAATGTCAAAAGAAAAAGATTCCTACAATAAATAAGAACAATCATACCTGGTACTTGTGAAAAATTAATGCGATCAATCATTGATATTGAATTTTGAGCATTGAATGAGCCGCAATAGTAAATGTAACGCCCATCTTTATTCTTGTTAAATATTTAACGTGTTTGTTAAATTCTTGGCTAGCATATTTATATGCTATTTTATTTGAGTTAATTATTTAACTGCGTTAGAAAGTTAAGGTGGTTAAATGTCAAAGTTGAAAGTTTAGGGGCCTTTTTGTCAAAGTTAGAACTTGAGGGGCCTAGTTGCAATTCTTTGAAAGTTTAAAGTATATCTTGTGTTGTTGCCTGAGAAAGGCAATTGATTCTAAAACATTCTCGTACTCTCTCTGGTTCTTAAAAGCTAAGTTAGGATTCTTCCTATTCTCGACTCCTCGAGCTTAATTATCCCTCCGTTCGTGATTCCGGTCCCGGATAAATATTCGTGGCGTTGAATAGAGCGTTCCAGACCGATCAGAAATTTATTTGGGTAACTTTGATTTCGGACTAGGTAAGTTATTAGCTCCCCCTTACTTGTAATAACATGCATATATGTTATTCCCGCTACTTGTTCTTGTTAAAATTGTGTTTTGGGCAATTTTTGTGATACTTGTTAAATAGGGACGAAGGGAGTATAAATATACTGCGTATGTATGAAAGAAACTTGAAAAGTGCTTCAAATTGGTTAACCCTCCTGGGTTTGTTAAAAGATTAATAGGAAAATTGTACTCCTATTCGTGAGACGGCAAAATAGTAACTTGATTTAAATATTATTAGAAAAATTGTACCATTATTTGTGGTACGGGGAAATGAATGGAAGTATCTCTAAATGTGTATATTAGTATAATATAAAATTGTACTTATACTTTTGGGTCGGTGAAATATTAAATTGGAATAAAAGGAAATTGTCCTATTATTTATGGGACGGTAAAAGAAATGAATTGAGCTTGAAATAGGTGTTAAGAAAATGTTTGTATACTCCTGGGTGTATTAAAATGTTAATAGAAAGTTACTCCTACGTTTGGGACGGAGATTTCTTAACCTGGGAAAGAAATGAAAATTTCTCATTTTGGTACCTTGTGCGACCGCACAAAAACCCTTGGGCGACCGCCCATCTTTCTGAAAGGTTTTTCAAAAGAATTGACCTGCTTGTGTGCGACCGCACATGCCATTTTAGGCGACCGCACAGTTACCTGAAAAACAAAATGTTGTTTAAAGTTTGTATAAGTTGGAAGTAACTCTAGTTAAGGTATATAACCTTAGTATAAGATGTCCTAGCAAGTGTTGTGACACCTTAGGGGCATCAGAACTTGGTTTTAAACGTGAATACTCATTTAATTAAAATGAGAATTTAGTCTTGTATATGAACACTTATAAAACTCAAATGAGAACTTAAGTATAAGAGTAACAACTCTTTTATATGTCTTGAAAGTGCTATGAACAAGCACTTATGTGTTATGCTTGTCTTGAAGCCAATGATTGTGCACCTTAGGGGCATTAAAACAATGACTTGAGATTGAATATCCTATGTAGGGGATTAAGAACTTGTAAGTATGAGTTCTATAGGTCATTTACTTAAATTGAACTCGAAGTATTCTTGGTCTAGGTTGAGGGTACTACCCTAGATAGCCTAGATGAGTGTTATAGAACACTCTAGTACTGAAAAATAGTCCCTTTGTGAACAAATGAAATGTGGATTTGAATCATAATTAAATGATAACTTGAGTATAAGAGTAGTAACTCTTTTATGTGTCTTGAAGTTAATGGTTGTGTACCTTAGGGGCACCAACTAATGTCTTGAGCTTGAATGTCCTAAGAAAAGGATTGGAAAATAATATGTGAAAGATGTACAATTCATCTTCCTAGCTTGAACTTGAAGTATAAGATAATTAACTCTTGTACATGTTTAACCATCCAAAAAAATGGATTGAGAACTTGGATATAAGGTGATAAAATCTTGTAAATGTATTAAATGTCTTGAATGTCTTGAATGTCCTGAATGTCCTGAATGTCTTGAATATCTTAAGATGAGACAGTAACTTGAAGTATAAGACAATAAAATCTCGTACATGACTTGAACATCCAAATAATTGGATTAAGACTTGAATATAAGATTATAAAATCTTGTACGTGCCTTGACACCAATGTAGGTGTATGGTAATAAAATTGAAAGAGTCTTGATGTGTATATGCAAATCTTGCATATATTTACTTGATAGAATGTGGCTTCTTGATTGATTGGTATGAATAACCAAGGAATTGGGTTATGGAACTAGATAGAGAATGATTAACTCTACTACATACTTGAACTTGATACGTGTATATTGGAAGTGCTATAAATAAGCACAAAAGTGTAAATGATTTTGTTTTTAATCGTGTATATACTCAATGAAGTATATAAAATATAAAGAAGATATCTTGTCTTGAAATGGTTCCTAAAGAAAATAGGGACTAGTGTAATATGAAGATAATTCATATAATCGTGAATACTACGATTTAAATTAATAAGAATGATTTCAGAACACAATATGTGTTAGAAAATGTATTCGATTACTAACGATACATATACGTGAAGTATGACTGTGTCTAGGTACAAGGTGACCTATTCTACTACGTGTTTAGAGTCTAAGGTGTTGGGCTCTACTTGATAGTCAGGGTATCGTGATAGACACTTTAATGTATTAAACGTGATATGAATATGTACGTGCAAACTTAGCATGTGACAAAGTGATATACCCTACTACTTGACTGAAGTCTGTTATTAATGGACTCTTACTTGGATTGATCGTGTTACATGGACATCTTATGTGCCAGTGTTATCTTGGTTTGTATTCGCAATAATTGCGTATGGGTACTTGTATTCTCGTGAGCACATGATACATGATTACATGGTGCATAAAGAATAGTCCACTAATAAGGGACTGAGTTCTGTTCTCGTAGTTCAAGTAAACATCTACTTGTGCGTTCTTGTGTGAGTCCAGCTGGTTCTCCTTGCTTGTTCGAAAATATATAGGTTCACGCTTATCGCGAGAGCTGGGGTTTAAGTGACAATCGGGTCCCTATGTATTTCGGCCTGACCCCTTACTACCGGCCATAGTAAGGGCATAACTTCCTTGGTTAGAGCAATAAGCCTGACCTAAGTGAATGCGATTGTCTTGAACACCACGTGGATCTTGTTCTTGTGGATGACACTGGTTACCAGGTCTTTTTATATACTGCACAGCAGTTCTTGTTCTTGTTCTTGGTTTTCCTCAGCTACAAAAGCATCGACAACAAATGGTATTCTTGGGAGGAATAAGGAAGGATTCAGGTACAAATGCGTGATAGGCCTATGTGCATCTTGGTGAGATGGTCTAGCCTCTCACACTACTTGACTACTTGTTACCTGAACCTTTCTTGAGCTTGATTACTTGTTGAGTTGGCTTAGCCTCTCCTATACTTGTTACTTGATGATACTTGATACATGTTTAGTTGAGTATCTACTTGTATTGCATGATAACATGACATATAGTTGCATGTTAATAGCTTACTGAGATTTATCTCACCCTTTATTTGTTTAATTGTTTCCCCCCCCCCCAGGAAAGCAGGGGATAGTACGCAGTGAGGCTCGACTTAGCTGGGAATTTACTCAGCAGGATATTCTTGTTAGAAGTTAGTGTCCTTTTATATTTTGGTAAGGACGATCTTGTATGAGTTAATTAAACTCTGGGCTTGTATTGGGGTAGTATTTGTTGTCCCTAGACAGTTCTTGATGCCAGCTTATTTGCTAGGCATGTCTTCCGCTGTATGTAACTTGTTTGGTTTTAATTTTCTTGGTCTAGAACTCGTTGTGAGCTATCTTAGCTCCCTACTCTTGAGTATATATATCATGTCAGTTTTGTTTTTAACAGGTATTGTTCCTGTTTCCCGTTAGTTTCTTGTTTCTTGTTAGTTACGCGCACCAGGTTCGAGGTTCTATTAGGGAATCCCGGGACTTGGGGCGTGTCAGTGTGGTATCAGAGCTATGGTTTAGCTCTAAGCCTGGATAGGGTCTATGGCCTAGGTTGGGTTAGTCTTGGGTGTGTTTTCGACGCCGAGTGCTTCGTTACTTGTTGTTATACCAGGCATAGGACTGGTATTAATAGTGTTGATCCAATTGGATTAGATGGTTTGAGAATCGAGAGCGCGAGTCTTTAAAGACTTAGGCGTATTTATCTTGTCTTGTGGACATTGTTTCGTGCTATATATGCATGCTTGTCCTTATCTCGTGAATTACGTGGAAGTGTATTCTCTAGTAAGAGACTACATGCTTGATATCGTTATGTATAAGAGCTTGATAGAAGTGTGGGTGATAACACCCTATACGTTCTATGTTAATTTGGTCGTGTCACCGGTATGGGACATTGATGTGATACGTGTCATAACTTGACTTTCTATGTGTTAGGTCATTCTTGTTTACCACAATAGATGGTAATTATTTATATGCTAGTATGCTTGACTATATATGTGAGCATTATAGATTTATGCATAACCTTCATGTTCTGCATTGAAAGTTTGAACAGTATTATCGAGATTGTACTGGGTATTTAACCTATGTGATTGATAGTGGAATTTCTATACCAAACCAGATGGATGTATCCATTCTTGATGAGAAACTGGGGTTATCTTGAGTGGTTACAGTGCGAATACAGTGCTGACATCTGGATTAATGTTCTTGACCTCGATTGAGTTAAACGAGTTGAAGATTCAACTTGAGAATTTCTTGATAGAGGATATATCTACCTTGTAGTGGATGTCTGAAGTAAGTATCTTTGTTGACCTGTAAGTGGAAACAACCAAGGTACGTGTGTTCTTGAGATTTCGTGGTCTTGTTAGAGATTCATGAATGAATTTCGAAGGCAGCTCCATTGTTAACTATTTGACACCGAGAGCTACATCTTTTGATGGATTGTCTTGATGGATTGATATACGTAAAGTCAGTTTTGAATATTGAAACGATGGATAACCACGACTTCAGTATCTGAGATTGCCTAGTGGATTTGACCAGTATTACAGTGATCTGGAGGATATGACCAGTTCTATTATTTTTAGTGGATATGTCAAGTTTCACCAATATAGTGGATTGACTAATCGAGTCTGCTTGACTTTATGTGTTTCGCTGTTATAATTGATACATCTTGATTGCATGAAATATTTGTGAGTATATGTGTATATTTTTTATTGTTCTTGAGTTCTACTTGTTGATTATATATGTTATAATCTTAATCAGTAAAATTCGAGGACGAATTTTCTTTAAGGTGGGGAGGATGTAACGCCCATCTTTATTCTTGTTAAATATTTAACGTGTTTGTTAAATTCTTGGCTAGCATATTTATATGCTATTTTATTTGAGTTAATTATTTAACTGCGTTAGAAAGTTAAGGTGGTTAAATGTCAAAGTTGAAAGTTTAGGGGCCTTTTTGTCAAAGTTAGAACTTGAGGGGCCTAGTTACAATTCTTTGAAAGTTTAAAGTATATCTTGTGTTGTTGCCTGAGAAAGGCAATTGATTCTAAAACATTCTCGTACTCTCTCTGGTTCTTAAAAGCTAAGTTAGGATTCTTCCTATTCTCGACTCCTCGAGCTTAATTATCCCTCCGTTCGTGATTCCGGTCCCGGATAAATATTCGTGGCGTTGAATAGAGCGTTCCAGACCGATCAGAAATTTATTTGGGTAACTTTGATTTCGGACTAGGTAAGTTATTAGCTCCCCCTTACTTGTAATAACATGCATATATGTTATTCCCGCTACTTGTTCTTGTTAAAATTGTGTTTTGGACAATTTTTGTGATACTTGTTAAATAGGGACGAAGGGAGTATAAATATACTGCGTATGTATGAAAGAAACTTGAAAAGTGCTTCAAATTGGTTAACCCTCCTGGGTTTGTTAAAAGATTAATAGGAAAATTGTACTCCTATTCGTGAGACGGCAAAATAGTAACTTGATTTAAATATTATTAGAAAAATTGTACCATTATTTGTGGTACAGGGAAATAAATGGAGGTATCTCTAAATGGGTATATTAGTATAATATAAAATTGTAATTATACTTTTGGGTCGGTGAAATATTAAATTGGAATAAAAGGAAATTGTCCTATTATTTATGGGACGGTAAAAGAAATGAATTGAGCTTGAAATAGGTATTAAGAAAATGTTTGTATACTCCTGGGTGTATTAAAATGTTAATAGAAAGTTACTCCTACGTTTGGGACGGAGATTTCTTAACCTGGGAAAGAAATGAAAATTTCGCATTTTGGTACCTTGTGCGACCGCACAAAAACCCTTGGGCGACCGCCCATCTTTCTGAAAGGTTTTTCAAAGGAATTGACCTGCTTGTGTGCGACCGCACAGGCCATTTTAGGCGACCGCACAGTTACCTGAAAAATAAAATGTTGTTTAAAGTTTGTATAAGTTGGAAGTAACTCTAGTTAAGGTATATAACCTTAGTATAAGATGTCCTAGCAAGTGCTGTGACACCTTAGGGGCATCAGAACTTGGTTTTAAACGTGAATACTCATTTAATTAAAATGAGAATTTAGTCTTGTACATGAACACTTATAGAACTCAAATGAGAACTTAAGTATAAGAGTAACAACTCTTTTATATGTCTTGAAAGTGCTATGAACAAGCACTTATGTGTTATGCTTGTCTTGAAGCCAATGATTGTGCACCTTAGGGGCATTAAAACAATGACTTGAGATTGAATATCCTATGTAGGGGATTAAGAACTTGTAAGTATGAGTTCTATAGGTCATTTACTTAAATTGAACTCGAAGTATTCTTGGTCTAGGTTGAGGGTACTACCCTAGATAGCCTAGATGAGTGTTATAGAACACTCTAGTACTGAAAAATAGTCCCTTTGTGAACAAATGAAATGTGGATTTGAATCATAATTAAATGATAACTTGAGTATAAGAGTAGTAACTCTTTTATGTGTCTTGAAGTTAATGGTTGTGTACCTTAGGGGCACCAACTAATGTCTTGAGCTTGAATGTCCTAAGAAAAGGATTGGAAAATAATATGTGAAAGATGTACAATTCATCTTCCTAGCTTGAACTTGAAGTATAAGATAATTAACTCTTGTACATGTTTAACCATCCAAAGAAATGGATTGAGAACTTGGATATAAGGTGATAAAATCTTGTAAATGTATTAAATGTCTTGAATGTCTTGAATGTCCTGAATGTCCTGAATGTCTTGAATGTCTTAAGATGAGACAGTAACTTGAAGTATAAGACAATAAAATCTCGTACATGACTTGAACATCCAAATAATTGGATTAAGACTTGAATATAAGATTATAAAATCTTGTACGTGCCTTGACACCAATGTAGGTGTATGGTAATAAAATTGAAAGAGTCTTGATGTGTATATGCAAATCTTGCATATATTTACTTGATAGAATGTGGCTTCTTGATTGATTGGTATGAATAACCAAGGAATTGGGTTATGGAACTAGATAGAGAATGATTAACTCTACTACATACTTGAACTTGATACGTGTATATTGGAAGTGCTATAAATAAGCACAAAAGTGTAAATGATTTAGTTTTTAATCGTGTATATACTCAATGAAGTATATAAAATATAAAGAAGATATCTTGTCTTGAAATGGTTCCTAAAGAAAATAGGGACTAGTGTAATATGAAGATAATTCATATAATCGTGAATACTACGATTTAAATTAATAAGAATGATTTCAGAACACAATATGTGTTAGAAAATGTATTCGATTACTAACGATACATATACGTGAAGTATGACTGTGTCTAGGTACAAGGTGACCTATTCTACTACGTGTTTAGAGTCTAAGGTGTTGGGCTCTACTTGATAGTCAGGGTATCGTGATAGACACTTTAATGTATTAAACGTGATATGAATATGTACGTGCAAACTTAGCATGTGACAAAGTGATATACCCTACTACTTGACTGAAGTCTGTTATTAATGGACTCTTACTTGGATTGATCGTGTTACATGGACACCTTATGTGCCAGTGTTATCTTGGTTTGTATTCGCAATAATTGCGTATGGGTACTTGTATTCTCGTGAGCACATGATACATGATTACATGGTGCATAAAGAATAGTCCACTAATAAGGGACTGAGTTCTGTTCTCGTAGTTTAAGTAAACATCTACTTATGCATTCTTGTGTGAGTCCAGCTGATTCTCCTTGCTTGTTCGAAAATATATAGGTTCACGCTTGTCGCGAGAGCTGGGGTTTAAGTGACAATCGGGTCCCTATGTATTTCCGCCTGACCCCTTACTACCGGCCATAGTAAGGGCATAGCTTCCTTGGTTAGAGCAATAAGCCTGACCTAAGTGAATGCGATTGTCTTGAACACCACGTGGATCTTGTTCTTGTGGATGACACTGGTTACCAGGTCTTCTTATATACTGCACAGCAGTTCTTGTTCTTGTTCTTGGTTGTCCTCAGCTAGAAAAGCATCGACAACAAATGGTATTCTTGGGAGGAATAAGGAAGGATTCAGGTACAAATGCGTGATAGGCCTATGTGCATCTTGGTGAGCTGGTCTAGCCTCTCACACTACTTGACTACTTGTTACCTGAACCTTTCTTGAGCTTGATTACTTGTGGAGTTGGCTTAGCCTCTCCTATACTTGTTACTTGATGATACTTGATATATGTTTAGTTGAGTATCTACTTGTATTGCATGATAACATGACATATAGTTGCATGTTAATAGCTTACTGAGATTTATCTCACCCTTTATTTGTTTAATTGTTTCCCCCCCCCCAGGAAAGCAGGGGATAGTACGCAGTGAGGCTCGACTTAGCTGGGAATTTACTCAGCAGGATATTCTTGTTAGAAGTTAGTGTCCTTTTATATTTTGGTAAGGACGATCTTGTATGAGTTAATTAAACTCTGGGCTTGTATTGGGGTAGTATTTGTTGTCCCTAGACAGTTCTTGATGCCAGCTTATTTGCTAGGCATGTCTTCCGCTATATGTAACTTGTTTGGTTTTAATTTTCTTGGTCTAGAACTCGTTGTGAGCTATCTTAGCTCCCTACTCTTGAGTATATACATCATGTCAGTTTTGTTTTTAACAGGTATTGTTCCTGTTTCCCGTTAGTTTCTTGTTTCTTGTTAGTTACGTGCACTAGGTTCGAGGTTCTATTAGGGAATCCCGGGACTTGGGGCGTGTCAGTAAATGCGCGCATGAAGGGAAGCATTACTCATCAAGGCGCGCAGAATGAGATAGATAGCATTACGTAATAGGCGCGCAGAGATGTTTGAGCACGCATAAGCGTTTGAAGCGCATTAGATGCTAGGCGCGCATGAGATGCTAAGCGCGCATGAGATGCTAGGCGCGCAGGAGATGCTAGGCGCGCAGGATAGTGAGGCGCGCACAGAGAATCTTATGGCGCATGAAGTTTCCTTGAAACTTTGAAATGATTTAACATTTGAACCTAGTTTACTCATAACTCAACAAAACATAAAATCATTAGTATTGACAAAACTATATTTAATTTAGTTGAGTTCAAGCATACCCATTTCACCTCTCAAAAACGTGAACCGTTTCGCGTCAAGTGCTTTTGTTAAAATGTCGGCGATTTGATAGTCGGTTCCCACGTGTTCCAAATGAATATTTCCTTTCTCCACGTGGTCTTTGAGGAAGTGATATTTGATGTTGATGTGCTTGGTCTTTGAGTGCATGACAGGATTTTCAGAAACCGCAATTATTGATGTATTGTCGCAGTAGATGGGACAATTTTCTTCGATGATATCATAGTCCACCAATTGTTGCTTCTTCCATAGTATTTGACAACAACAACTTCCCGCAGCGATATATTCGGCTTCGGTTGTTGAGACAGATACAGAAGCTTGTTTCTTACTCGCCCATGACACAAGTCGATATCCGAGGAAATGACAAGTGCCACTAGTGCTTTTCCTATCAATGGTGCACGCTGCGTAATCCGCATCTGAATAACCTACAAGTTTAAAGTTCGAATCTTTAGTGTACCAAAGTCCAAGGTTAACAGTACCGGAGAGATATCTTATAATACGTTTTACAGCAATTAAGTGTGCTTCTCTAGGGTCGGATTGATAACGAGCACAAACACAAACACTAAACATAATATCGGGTCTACTAGCAGTAAGATAAAGGAGTGAGCCAATCATACCTCGATAGAGCGTTTGATCAACACGTTTACTTTTTAAATCTTTGTCGAGATTGTTGCCGGTGGCCATTGGAGTATCGTATGATTTAGCATTTTCAAGTCCAAACTTCTTGATTAAGTCCTTTGTGTATTTGGCTTGATTGATAAAAATGCCTTCACTCATTTGCTTGATTTGAAGCCCGAGGAAGGATGTGAGTTCTCCCATCATGCTCATTTCAAACTTGCTCTTCATTAGTTTCTCAAAGCGCTTGCACAACAATTCATTAGTAGAACCAAATATAATATCATCAACATAAATTTGAATAAGTAATTTATAACCACTATGTTTGGCAATGAAAAGAGTTGTATCGATTTTACCGCGAGTGAAGCCTTTTTCGATGAGAAACTTGGATAGTGTATCATACCATGCTCTTGGTGCTTGCTTGAGTCCATACAAAGCTTTCTGGAGTTTGTACACATGATTTGGAAATTGAGAATCTTCAAATCCAGGTGGTTGAGCTACATAGACTTGTTCTTGGAGTTTACCATTTAGAAATGCGCTCTTCACATCCATTTGATATAACTTGAAGTTCTTATGAGCGGCGTAAGCTAGAAATAATCTGATAGCTTCAAGTCTTGCTACGGGCGCAAAAGTTTCATCGTTGTCAATTCCTTCTTCTTGACTGTAGCCTTGTGCAACCAACCTTGCCTTGTTTCTTGTGATGGTTCCATTCTCATCCATCTTGTTCCTGAACACCCATTTCGTACCAATCACTCCATGATCATTTGGTCTTGGAACTAGAGTCCAAACCTTACATCGTTCAAATTGATTGAGTTCTTCTTGCATTGCAACAACCCAATTAGGATCTTGGAGC
Source organism: Campanula takesimana (assembly GCA_026119855.1). Classification (NCBI taxonomy): domain Eukaryota; kingdom Viridiplantae; phylum Streptophyta; class Magnoliopsida; order Asterales; family Campanulaceae; genus Campanula; species Campanula takesimana. The sequence goes on along the minus strand of JAOWBW010000613.1, from coordinate 877,413 downwards.
GCTTCATCAGCCTTCTTCGGTTCAATTTGAGAGATAAAAGCAGTGTAAGCATCAAAGTTTGTAGCTCTCCTTGTACGAACACCAACTTGTAGATCACCGATGATATTAGCAATTGGGTGACCTCTAACTTCACGAATTTCAGGAGGTAAGTTAGGTTGAGTCGTAGTAACTTGAAGGTCTTCAATTGGTACATCTTCACCAGATTCAAAGTCATTAAAATTTGGGGGTTGAACTGGCTCAGAATCGAAATTTGGGTTAACACCAGATGCAGCAGTAGAAATAGGCGCGTGAGAGGAATCATGAGGCGCATCATTGGAATGAGGCGCAATAGAGGATTCACCAGGCGTATTATAAATTGAATTAGGCGCATTTGATGTAGATGGATTTCCTTGTGTTGATAGATTCTGATCTTGAGTGGGCGCAACAAGAATAGGAGCACCTGTATCATTTAGCTCAACAGAATCATCAGCACCATTTGGAGCCAAATGTGGCTCAAGGAGAGAATGTTCATCAAACGTAACATGTACAGATTCAACTATCACTAAAGTAGATCTATTAAAAACACGAAAAGCTTTAGAGTGTTTGGCATACCCAACAAAAATACCTTCGTCGGCTTTGGCATCGAATTTACCTCTATGTTCATTTCCGTTTTAGAGGATATAACATTTGCAACCAAAGATCTTGAAGAATGCAATGTTGGGAGTTCTACCACGCCAAAGTTCATACGGAGTCTTGTTGTGATGTTTGTTGATGAGGGAACGATTTTGAGTAAAACATGCAGTGTTGATAGCTTCTTCCCAAAAGTACTTAGGCAATTTAGCTTCAGCTATCATCGTCTTTCCCGCTTCAATCAACGTCCTATTCTTTCTTTCAACAACGCCATTTTGTTGAGGGACTCCGGCGGTTGAAAAGTTGTGATCTATCCCATGATCTTCACAATATCGAGCAACACCGTTGTTTTTGAATTCTGTTCCATTGTCGGATCGAACACTAACGATGTCATCTTCTTTTTGGGTTTGGAGCAGTCGAAAAAAGGTAGTGAGAATATCATAACAATCATCTTTTGTAATCATCATCTCCACCCATGTATATCTTGAATAATCATCCACCACAACTAGAGTATACTTGTTTCTTCTAATACTTGCGGTGGTAACTGGTCCAAATAGATCAATGTGAAGCAATTGCAAACATCTAGTAGTTGAAGGATTTGACTTGCTTGAAAATGACTGTTTCGGTTGTTTGCCAAGTTGACACGCGGCGCACTTTTTGTCATGATGATCAGCAACCTTGGGAAGTCCTTTGACAAGATTATTCCTGCTGAGTTTAGATAGATACTTGAAGTTCAAGTGACTTAAGCGCTTGTGCCACAGCCAACTATTTTCGCTCACACTTTTTGCTACAAAACAAAGATTAGTACTAGAGTTCATACTATGGAAATCAATGATATAAATATTTGTCTTACGATATCCCGTGAGTAAGATAGCTCCAGTTTTGCCATTCTTGATAAGACATTGCGTTGAAGTAAAATGGCATTCTAATCCTTTGTCACAGAATTGAGATATGGATAATAAGTTGTGCTTGAGCCCTTCGACGAGTGAGACTCTTTCAATGCACACTTTGTCTTTCTTGAGCTTTCCATATGCTACAACTTGACCTTTGTTATTATCACCAAATGTTACGGAGGGACCTCTTTCTTCATGGACATCTTCTAATAAGGATTCATCTCCAGTCATGTGTCGTGAACACCCAGTATCGAGAATCCATTCATACGTTCTAGATTTAGATCCAGCCATGAAGCAAAGAACCTGAAATATAAACATTTAAGCATGGTCCCCTTTATTCCTTTTCGGGTCCAAAAAGTTAGCAACTTTTGACAACCCACTCTTGCTTGACCTTAGGGTTTTTAAGTCCTTTGGCATTGGGAGTGAATCGCAAAAGGCATTCCACGGCCTTGTGTCCAAAACAATCACAAATTGAACAATGTTGAAAGCCACCAATCACGTGAGTTTTCACAAACTCCTTACTTTTCTTAGGGATGGCATTCTTCTTTGGGTCAGATGAACTAGCCTTAACAAAATCTTTCTTTTGAAATTTTGGAGCGCTTTTTCTTGGAGGGCGCATAGGGCTAAGAGGCGCACAGCGATGAGGCGCGTGGCTCTTAGGCGCATAATGAGCACTCGGAGAAGGAGCGCGCCTATTTTCAAGAATGATTTTGCTAGGAGATGGTTCATCTGTAGCTATATCTTTCCCATTAGCTTTCCCAAATTGCTTCGTTGGGTAGACATAATGGAATGTTTGTCTCTTGACTTTTTCCTGTCCTTTACCCATTGAATTAGAATGTTTTTCCTTAGGAATTTCAAAAGTTTGCTGGTTTGTAAATTCACTATCTCTCTCAGCACAGACATCACATTTAAAGTTGTCACTAGTTGATGAGAATCCCAAGCCACTTTTATCACCACTGACTTTTTGGGACTCAAATATATTCTCCATAGTGACACGAGAATTGGACCACTCATTTGTAATCTTTTTAAGATCAGTAATTTGAGCAACCAATTCATCGTTTTGAACTTTAAGAAGTGAGTTTTGTTCTATTAGAAAAGTGTTTTTAACAGTAAGAGGAGTCATGCTCTTTATCTGCTCCTTAAGGAGGGTGAGTTCAGATTTAAGTAGAGATTTCTCGGTCTTAAGCTGGGAAATTTCATCACATGATAGTGCTAAAGCTTCCTTCATACTAACAAATCTAGTGATTACCTTTTCAGCCTTTTTGAACAATTTTTCTTGTTCAGCAATCACTTCATCATCATTGATTTTGGAGATTGAAGCAGTTGGTTCAACTTGAGGTCTAATGTATGCTCCTTTTCTCAACTTGTTTCTTGCACTAAGATCACATCGTGAGAATAACAATCCACCATCGCTTTGAGCCGGAGTGAGAAATCCTTGTTCAACGAGCTCGCTGATGGTTGGTCCTTTCTTCCTTTTCACTTCTTGAAAACCTGCAGATTTCTTGATAGGTTTATTCAAGGCATTCATATCAGGAACATCCTTGGAGAAGTCATCATCAGAATCATAAGTATCAACTTCATCATCATTTGCCATCAAACAAACGAGTCCATCATCGGAATCTTCATCGCTCTCATCTGAGTCTGTTTCAATCCAAGTGTTCTGCTCATTTGCTAGTGCTTCTTCTTCCGCAACCATTCCCTTGTGTCGAGTGAATTTGGGAGTGAACTTGGGAGTATGGCTGCTCTTCTTCTGCATATATTCAAATTTTGGAGTTGGGCAGCTTGAGGCAAAGTGTCCTGGTTTCCTGCAATTAAAACAAACAAGGTTTTCTTTTCTTTTTGAGTCACTGCTCCTCGTGAACTTTGGAGGAGCTCTGCTGGTAGATCCTTGAAATTTGCTGGTTGAGCCGGGCTTGGTAAATTTTCTAAACTTCTGGAATCTCTTCACAAATAAAGCGAAGTCTTCATCGTCCATGTCCAATAGCTCAGAAGTAGAAATTTTGGGATCGGAACTTTTCTCATCATGAGTAGGAGCAGGCGCAGGTGCAGGTGCAGGCGCAGCTTCTCTGTGCGCCACCATAGCCATAGATTTTGACTTTCCTTCAGTTTCGCTGATTCGTTGGAGTTTGAGCTCATAAATTTGAGATTTGCATAAAGGTTTCTTAAAGTCCAAACGTCTAAAGTTCCGGCGTCTTCAAGAGCGCTAGATTTATGTAGGTATCTTGATCCAAAGGCTTGGAGAAAATTGACATTCAAATCTTTGTTAGAAAACTTCATGCCAAGTGAAATACATAGATTTATAATTTCACAGTAGCGTTCATAAGTTTGTCTTAAAGTTTCACCGGGGAGTTGAGAGAAATTGTTGAATCTCTTTTGTACTTCATATTTCTTGTTTTCCTTGCAGACGGTGTCTCCTTCAATATGCTCTTCAATAGCATCCCATAGCTCATTGGCGGTAGCACAATGCATGACTTGTTGTTTCATAGCCGTGCTTAGAGTGCTTAGAAGTATGTTTCTTGCTTTGCCATCATTTGCAACTCTTCTTGTTTCTTCCTCAGTCCATTCCTCTTTTGGTTTCTTGACAGTTGGTTGAACAGCATTTGTGCGCGGATTTGGATTCGCTTTCATAGGAATGTAAGGTCCATAAACCATGGTGTCATGAAGTCTTTCATCGATTGAGTTGAGATGAGCTAAGATGCTGAATTTCCACACGTCAAAATGATCTTCATCAAAGACCAGAACGTGAGTGTAGTTTGCAGTTGCCATAGGTTTTGAGTTTGCCATTTAGAATCGGCACCCAAGCTGTTAAGCTTGAAAAACGAAAATGTTTTATAAAGGTGTTTGCTCTGATACCACTTGTTGGTCCCAAAGGGAAACAAGGGTATGGAAAATAGCTAGAGGAGGGGGTGAATAGCTGTTTTAAAATTCTTTTCGTACCCTTGAAAAATTCAATTGCAAGTGCGCACTTTATCAAATAAGCGTTATGATATGCGCCTAAGTGAGTGAGTGAAATGCACAGTAGAAGTTAGTTAAGAACTAGGCGCAAAATGATAAAAGGGGGCGCACACACACTCTATATTTTGGCTCAAAGTGGGCGAAATAAGGAACTAAGGCAAATGAGTTAACAACACAACACAATTCAGTTCAATCAATCTATAATGAGTAAACAAGCAAATAGTGAGTGTAGATAATAACTTGAAAGTAAATGACAAGATAATAACACAAGCTATTTGGAGAGGTTCGATCAATGAAAGATCTACGTCCTCTACCAAGATGGTTAGTCTTGGATTTCTAATGAAGATCTTATATAATGAGTGAGTGTTACAAATTACAACTTTTGAGCTTCTTCACTAACTCAAGATCTAATATTCTATGAATGAACAAATCCAAAACAATAACCGGTGTATCTCTAAAAGAAGGATCTAAGTGATCAAACTTAAAGAAGTGCGTGTGTGATTTTAGTATCAAGGCTCTTTAGATCTTTATGATTTAGAGCACAATAAAACTAAAGTGTTATAGCTTGAAGATCTGGGCTAAGGATGAAGGTATGAAGATGTTCTTGAGGAATTCTGGAAAAACAAAGGCAATCTTCAAATCTTCAATAAATGCTTTGAGAGAGAAATTCTTGAAATTCTTAGCAAAACTCAGCAACTTCAAAATGTTGAAGTTATGGGGTATTTATAGTGAACTTCCAAAAAACTAGCCGTTGGAGATCCTTGTGGATAAGATGTGCTGTCGCTCGTTGATTGGAGCATGCATATATTATGGCCATTTTGACACTCAACATAAATGTGAACGTTGTGGACACGTGTCAACAGATTAGGCGCATATGCATCTTTTAACCACCGTTGGATCATTGGCGTAATTTGAATTCTCTTCAAGTCTTTGAATCTTCAATAAATCACTGAGTGTTGAATAAACACTTTGAGGCGCGTTGAGCCAAGAGGCGCACAGTATGTGTGCGCTAAACCAAGGGGTGCAGAGGCGCGTAACATAGCGAGGAAGAAATCCTTATGCGTGCGCTCTGAAAAGCGCATGGCGCGAATAAAGAAAGGCGCAGGAGGCGCGTGGCGCAAGAGGAGCATATGCGCGGCTCAAACTCACTGAGTGGTTTTTCTTGAATCTTGATCTTCTTGCCCTATTTCTAAGTCAATTTTATAACAATGGACAACCTAAAAAATGAAGTATAAATACTTCTTACATGTGGGTCTAAAGTCCATGAAATAGAACTTAGGTGATGGATCAATCAAATCTAATAAATCCTATTACACTAAAACTGAGATATATGTGGGCATACCCAACAACTACAGATTCATACGGAAATGTGGATGCCTTTTGGCTTAGTTTCAGCCGTATGGACTGTTCTCTAAATTTCTGAATGATGTACAGAATTGTGGATGCTTTTGGCTTAGTTTCGGCCGTACAGTTTGTGCTCTCAATATCTGAACTAAAGTGCGGAAAGATGATGACCTAAGTCGAAAATTTGATTTTTGACTTAATGCATTTCTAAAAGGAAAGAGGATTAAAAGATAAAGGTAAGACAAATGTTGTCAAACCTAAAGGAAATAATTGTGGCTAAAGTTATAACTTTAAATAAAGCAAATTTGTAATATGGCAATTGGATTGACCATTTAAAATTGCAATCAAAATTCTGGATGATCAAAGAAAGTGAATGGTAGTGAGACTACCAGTTCGGATATTTATGTTAAAAAATTAATCTCTCTACTTTTAATTATTGGGTATTGGATACCGGATATGGATCTCACATTTGTATAAATGTGCAACAATTAGTAAATAGAAAGACTACTAATGAGAAGTAAAGTTAATCTATGAATGGTAATGATGTAAGAGTTGCAACATTGTTCGTAGAACACTTATGAAGTGACTTTACTCATCAAGTAGAAAACATTATTTTGTAATAAGATAATGAAGGATATATATTTCTTATTTGGAATAAGAAAAAGGGCTTTATTTATTATGATTTGCTTTATCGTATTGTTAAATCATATAAATAAATCTGATATCTTAAATCTTGAAGAACAAAATAATGAATAAAGATTATAACATAAATTATTAAATTCTTAAGGAATTATTGTTTTGATCAAATAAATGAGAGACGCATATCTAAAATTCCATGGGACGGAGTTTAAAGTCATATGATTTTGAATCATGTGATTTATGCAAATCTTATTTACTTGGACCACGACATCTTTTACTAGTAGTAGTAAAAGGCTAATATCTTATTAGACCTAATATATATTGATGTATATGGTCCATTAAGTAGCAATGCTAAAAGAGCATTTTGGTACTACTTGGTAAAATTATTCAAAGACTCCGATTCGATCGAGATGATGAATAATTGAACCAAGAATTTGACAATCATCTTTAAGGTTGTGAAATTGTTTCACAATGAACTCCAAAAAGAACATCATTTTGGAATGATGTATCTACGTGGAGGTATAGAATCTTATTGGATATGGTTCATTAGATGATAAAGTCAAAATTGATCTTCCACTATTTAATTTTGGGTTATACGTTGGAAACCGCTATGATTACATTAATTTGAGTTCCATCAAAATAGATTCAAAGGGTCCATATGTGATATGGAATGAAAGAAAACTTGGTTTGTCTTTCATAAAGGTTTAAGAAAGTGAGACTTTTGCGAAAAGACTTGTTTGGAACAAGCTCACATTTAAATCTAATAAATGTATTTTTTGGGATATCCTAAGGAAACTTGAGGATATTATTTTACTTCTAAGAAACAAATTGTTTGTTGGTAATGATACTTTTCTAGATAAATTGTTTATCTCTAAAAGAACCAGTGGGAGTAAAATATATCTCGAATGATTCGAAACCTAAAAAATTACATTAAACCTAAGATGGAAGTTGAACAAACTTTCACAAGGAGTTGTGAAAAACCATTCAAAGTTACACAAGTTAATTGCATATATGATAGGATACGATCTATAACAAGAAATATTGGATTTCTCGTGATAGAAAGTATTGAGGAAAAGTTTATTTAGAATGACATATTTACCACCTATCAAAATGCGAAGTCCGCTCCATATTTAGATTAATGACTTGGAGTCATGAAATCTAAAAGGCAATCCATGTATAATAATCAAGTTTGGAACTTGATCATTCTAACCTAAGGTGTAAAAATCCGAAGAATGGAATTAAGTTTTCTTGGAGAAGACTAATGTCGCGACCCCGACCCCGCGGGCCCGGAGTACGCGAGCTGGACGTCGACTTAAAACAATAAACTCTAAAATAATGAAGATAAAAAATTTCCTTTTATACCAAAAGATGATAACCAAAGTTTTGAAATCCAACTTGAACAACAAAATATAAACTAGTGTAAGCTCCATAAGCTTACCCCCAAAATAATAAAATATACAAATTCTAATGACGTCAAGTTTGGTACAACTATTCCCAAAAAGGTTACACATTTAATGTAAACCCACCAATAACAACTTGCCCCAAAAGCTCAACCCTCGCGACGTCCTCCTCGTGATCAGCGAGTCTAATCCTTTCCTCCTGGGGGGGTTAAAGAAAAACAAAGATAAAAGAAAAGGGGGTGAGATAAATCTCAATAAGTCACTAATGCAACTACATGACATGCTAAGATGCAATAATCAATAATAAATCACATAGCACATAGCAATTATCGTTTAACAGATAGCAGCGGAAATAAACAATTAACAAAGGATATTAGCCAAGGTTTCCCAACTGATATAACCAAATAAAGGTCGCTGCGCAGCTTCAATAATCAACAATCAACATCTTCATAGTAGCATGAAAGCTTGAAGAGAAAACCCCCGGTACCGGAACCAATAATAATGAGGGGACAGTGACACACAGTCAAAGCCCAAAACCAATAGCTAAAATGCTCACAAAGGGGCTAGCTCATCTCACATCCAAGGCCAATCTGGAGGAGGGAAATAATGGGGCAAAACAATGGTCAACATCATAATGGACTTGGCTTGCGCCATCATAATGTTTCGCATCGCCCAAACACGACACAAATACCAGCTGGACTTTCAAGTAAAGGCTAAGTAATGAAATACTAGCACGATAAACAACTAATGATTCCAAAGTAGGGAATCCTTCAAATTAATCACCAAAAAGATGAATAAATCAAACACACATCATAAAGGTGCTTCAACATTCCGAAACAAAGATTAATCAAATCCCATAACACATATATTCACAAAGGAACCATTTTCATTATTAGAGTATTCCAAAATGGCCATTTAAGTCTAAGAGGACAAAGCCCAAAACTAGGGTTAAAGTTATAACCTAAACCAAAATCAACTAAAGAATAAGTGCCAGGAAAAGGGGGCGGGCGGGCGCGCGGTAAGGGGCGGGCAGGCGCTCATTTAGGCAGTGGGTTGGCCGAAAGAAAGAAGTCAGGCGGGCGGGCGCCTGGCTCCACCTGGGCGGGCGCCCGGTTTACGAGCTGGGAATTCTGCAACTGGGTTCTTACCCAAAACCAACCAAAATCTTCACCATTTCTAACACTACTCAAACCCAACTTCTAATAAGCATACAAACGAACCAAAGTCACTTATAAGTGGAAAAGAGACTCATCTAACAACATTTACACCACCCAATCCAAGATTTCTAACCCAACATCAAATTCTCACAAAATTATCAAACAAATAGAAATAAATCCAAAACTCACCCAAGATTGCAATAAATAGTAACAATAACATCACACAACCATTGATGACCATTTTAGCATAAAAATGGGGGAAAAGCAACTTACTTGTAATTTCTCAAAGATGACGGAATTCAAATATTTTTGGTTCTACGCGATCCTATCGACGATCTAAACACATTTCATAAAATGAGCACTAAGAAATAGAGGGAGGAAGATGATCAAAATGGAGGAAGAATGAGAGGAAGAACTTACCCTTTTTCACAACTATGGAGAGAGAGAGAGATTGAGTGTGAGCTGGGAAATTAGGGAGAGGGTGAGGGAGAAGAGGGGAGTAGGGAGGGAGTAGGAGAAAGATTATTTAAAAACTTACACTTAGGCCCCCTCACTCTACTAACAAATAATCCAATTAACCCCTCTAACCAATAATTCCCTACTACCCACTTAACACAATATCAACCAAATAATGCTAGACACAAATTAATATTATGAGATATAAAATGCGCACATAAATATTCAAATAAATAAATAAATAAATTCAAATAATTAATTAAGTCATAACTAAATAATTAAATATTTATTATTAGAAAATAGAGACGGGTTTTCGGGTCGTGACAACTAACATGGTAGCAAATGAATATACTAATTAAGCAAGACTAAATGTGAAAAGGTTGACTCATATTTCGAATATGATTTAACTTTTTCACTCGTGGTCATGCTTTAAGCTATTAGAATTCTCATTGTCATATCTTCATATTTGGAATATGAAATTTGGCAAATGGATATCAAGACAGCGTTCCTTAACGTGAACTCACTTAAAGATGTATTGGATACAACCTAAAGGTTTTGATAGTCTAGAAAATTCTAATAGAGTATGTTAGTTGTGGAAATCCTTGGGATGGATTGAAGCAAGCTTCTTGGAGTTGAAACAATCATTTTGATGAAGTGTTCAAATCGTTTGAAATTCATCAAAAATGAGACATGTGTTTGCTAAGAAATTAGTGGGAGCATAGTCTAATTCCTAGTCTAGTATATGTGGTTGACATATAATTCATTTGAAAGAGTTTCTTAATGAAGGACTTAGGAATAAGCTGCTTACATCCTTGAAATTAATATCTATTGATTTAAATCTAGGAAGTTGATTGGTTTGTGTCAAAGTACTTATAAAGACAAAGTACTGAATTATTCAGTGTGCAAGACTCTTGGAGAAGAACTTGCAAGGTTGTCTAATGACAATGTTCTTGGCAAGACTTAGTCTTAGTGGAAGACTAATGAGCAAGAATACATAATTATGATTCCATATGCTTCGGCAATTGGATCTATCATGTATGTCATATTATGTACTTAGACGGGATAACTCGTATACTTGGAGTATGATGAGAACAAATTAATCATATCCTAGTGAAAGTCACTAGAAAGTGGTCAAGAATATCCTTATGTACTTGAGAAGAACTAAGGATACATTCTTGATGGTTGTTGACATGGGAGATGATCTGGTAAATGGTTACATAGATGCATGCTTCCACATCGACAAGGGTATTTTAAATCGCAGTATAAACATAAGTTTAAAGTAAGTGCTATTAGTTGGAATAGTTCCAAGCAAATACACTATAAATTATTCTACAAATAATATTGAGTATTTAGTTACAAGAGTTGCAACTAAGGAAGTTGTTTGAATATAGATGTTATTAGTAAATCTAGAAATAGTTTTTAGTACTACTAATCCTATGGACCTTTATTGTGAAATAATGGTTATTGCACAAGTTGAGGTGCCAAAGGCTCATCCATGATCTAAACACACACTCAGACATTTCCATCTCTACGAGAAATCGTTGACATGGGAGATGTTAAAATATGCAAAATACTTTATGATGATAACAAGGATAATCTTCCTACATAAGATTCTCCACATGCTGTTATGATGGTCATAAGCTAAGCTCAATAGTATTGGATACGCATTGATTGAGCCTAGTTCAAGTGGGATATTGTTGGACATTATGCCCTAGGTCCTTGAGAAAGGCCTTACGTTACATCATATTCTCATTTGTTATGGAGATAACAAACCTGGACTATTATATATTTTACATGTTTATTATTATAATCCCAATCCCTAGTACTTATAAAGAACTAGCATAAGTTTAATTGATGATCATATGATGATCATGTGTATATATGATACAAATTAAGCTTATGGGTACTTGTTGGCAGTGTTCTAAAAAGCGGTCTAGGCGGCGCCTAGTCGCTAGGCGTACACATGACGCCGCGCTTTTAGGCTAATCGGCCACCTTAGGCGGAAATGCAACTAGGCGGCGATTAAACAGGTTAGGCGTGGTCTAGGCGCTCTTGGCGCCGCCTAGGCGAGCAAATCGCCAAGCCCAATCCGCTCAAGGCCCAAGCCAAATCAGCTTTTAAGGCCCAAGTGTGACTTAAAATTTAAACTACTCTAAAGCCAATGCACTTTTTTTCCCAACCAATGTGGGATAGGGAGTTCAAGGCTTGATGCCAATATGAAGAGTTGGGTGTTCCTTCATTTATGCAACTCCCTTGCTTTGAAACTTCATTTCACAACCAATGTGGGATAAAAGTTTTCAAATACTATATCTTATTCACTTGATGGCCTTTCCTTCTATACTACTCCATTCCTAGGATTTTCATTTCATATATGATGTGGGATAATGGATATTTGATGCATGTGAGAACCTAATACCCAAACTCTTATTCTATATGACATCCACACCAAGGAATTTAGAAACTGGTATCTAGAAATGTGCTTACCCATTAATGTACAGATACTTGCACATCTCATCTTTATCTTTCTTTGACCGTTGAGAAACCTAATATGTTAGAAATTCATTAAAATGCTCTCAAAATAGATGTGCTAACTACTCAATATCACTTCTGTAATGAGCTTCTATGCTAACCATGAAAATTCACCATTTAAACACTCAACCAAGTTACAATTTCTAGATACCAGTTTCTATATAAGGTAAGCACATTTATTTACATTTGACAAACTAACACATTCAAATCTTGAGCTATATATAAAGGCTTTATTATTTTGAGTCAAGTTTGTACCAAATTGCTTGGCTTAGCCTCATACACTCCTACTTATAGCACTTCATCTCTTAAAAATTGTCTACCTAAGTGATGTGGGTTAACACTTTATTAATTTTGATAAATAACAAAAATAACTAGCACTATCTTTTGGATAAGTATATTTAATTTTATTTAAAATTACTAAAAATATATAAAAATGAGCTAATTTCTCGGCCCCGCCTAGTCCCCTAGGCGCTAGGCCCGGCTTCACCGCCTAGCGGGCGCCTAGCGATTTTTAGAACACTGCTTGTTGGTGAACACGTACTGGACATGACCCACCTATGAGATTTATGTCATGGTCAGATGTCATAATTAAATCTCATAATAGTTATATCATTTATCCTTAGACCTGAGATTATCATAGTCTCCACATGATGAACATTATGTTTGGCGTACTCAAACGCTACCCCTAACCGGATGGTTATAAAGGCTATGATTGGCATAATCGGATTCATGTAGGGAAGAATGATAAGTCAAGATGTGATTTGTCACTCTCTCAAGAGAGATATCTGCTTGGCCTCTCGATGAGTGAGATTGATGATAGTGTACGGCCGTACCCAAATGAATTGAACTGTTCAATGTCATTTGCTCATATCAATCTACTCGGGATCGAGAAAGCATTGGACAACATAAGTTGACGTGGACCATGACTTATGTCCAATATGATATCGCGTGACAAAAGGATTGTGATATGTTCTATAAGGATGAACGAACGTCGTTAAGTTATATTAATTGGGTAGTCATGATGGCTTGCTAGAGTCCGCTCATGACTTATGGGTTTGACCTTGGTTGGACTCATTGCCAACTTAATATAATCCTATGGGGTCACACACAAAAGGACGAATTGATCAAAAGGCTAAAATTGGAAAAAACTGAAAATCTGGCAGGTTCGGCCCAGATGGCAAGACCGTGCCGTTCTGTGCGCACGACCGTGCCAGATGACATGCTCAACCGTGCCATTATTCTCCAAGGGAGTTTTTGGTCGGCACCATTGGCACGGCCGTGCCACTTTGTGAGCACGGCCAGAGTCCCTGGTGGCGGTTTTGGCCAGTTTAATTGGGTGACTGGATTTAGGTCTTCTAGGTCATTAAGGGTTAATGACTAGGGACTATAAATATATCTTTTCACCAGCCATTAAACTAATGCAACCTAGTATGTTTGAGAAACATAATTCTTGATCCAAGATTGTGAATCAAAGATCAAGAACACCAAAATTCATATAGCCTTTGAAGATTAGAAAAGTGTTTTCTAATAGGTTTAGCAATCCAGATCTAGAATGGTTCTAGATATTCGTTCGCGTGTAGATACACATAGAGGATGCTTGCTTTAGCATCTCAAGTTCGTGTTCCTGTGATCGTGATCCGATGAACGCGAAGAACGAGGAGATCAAATCTAAAGCTTGAAGACTTGAAGATTTGAAGATCCGAAAAATTTAAACGCTCTACAACGGTTAGTATTCTAAATTCATCTTGATATTAATTTAATCATCATGAATGGATCTTGGGGCTTAGTGTTTTGTTGATTTTATATTGCTTTCTTCCGCTGCGCAAGGTGCCTCAAAACCCAACATCGTCTTCAATCTTCATCGTCCTCTTCTCTGCCATTCCGGGATCCATCGCCTTCTGGTAAATCCTCTCTCTCTCTCTTTGACTCTTCACTCTATTTTCACTTTTCCAAATATATTTTGTGCAACATATGTTAATCAATACAATGTTTTTGGGACAGTTAGGTAGTTTTCGAGGAGTTTTTTTTATTGGGATCCATTGTCTTTAAACTTGAACATGCTTTAATTACTTTGTTTTTATCTTTTAGTTTGTAATAAAAAATGATATTTGAACTTTATATCAAAATGTGAATATGGACTTTATGCTTTAAAAATGTTGCTGCCTTGCTTAATCCTTGAGGGATATTCACTAAAAAAAAAACTATTGTAGTCTTAGCCCGTCTGACCCACCTGGCCCACCAACCCAAGGTGGGTTGGGTTGGGATTCAATTTTCCCAGCCCACCAATAATTTGGGCCCGCCCGCCCCGCCCGATTTAGTGGTGAGCTGTGGTGGGTTGGGCCCGCCCCGTCTCACCAGCCCATATTAACGGCTCTACAATCAGGTAAGAGTAAGGGCTGTCTTGACAAAAAAAAAGGAGTTGAGGGGGGGGGGGTAAGTTGTAACATTTGAAAAAAATCTGGCCATTAGATTTATATTTGGGTGAATCTCAACCACTCTTTGTTATTTTGTCATTTAGTGATGTGTTTTATAATTTAAAATATAAAATTAACCTAGTCCTCTGGGTATAGTTGGACGATAAAGGAGAATGATATAAAATCTTGCTAAAGGCATATGCCGCGTTGGTTCGATTTCTGGTAGGAGGGTTGTACCTTGTTATATTTGATATTAGTTGACATGTGCTCAAAACCCGGGTCATTCATGCACACCTTTAGGCGTAATAAATAAATATATACTCCCTCCGTCTTATTTTAAACTTCAAAAATTTACTTTTTCGGTGTCCCATTTTAAACTTCAAAATGAAAAAAAAGCAAGTTTTTTATATTTTTTATTCAGTGGGCCCTACATACAGGAGCGGAGCCTTATCTACTGGATAGCAATGTCCCAATATATAAATGTTCTTTTAGTATAATGGTAAGACTTCTTGCTTTGCTAAGTAGTTAGAGGTCCCGCGTTCAATTCCCACTAGCTAACGAAGAGAGTATATAAAATTATCCTCAGTTTGGAGTATTTTTTCCTGCCAATCCCACGGTTGCAAAAATTCCCAAAACCCTAATATACGAGTCTAGGGACACGCCCCCTTCTTTCAACCTAAAACCCTGGACCAGCCGGAGCTCCTTTCACTTTCTCTATCTCTCGCCATGGAAGGCCTCGAGATGGAAGAATCCCCACACGCCCAAGCATCTGACCTCTGCGATTCAATCCTTTTTCGCTACAGCAAATCACCAAACGAATCCCACCAGCACCTCTGCGCCGCCATCGGAGCAATCGCACAGGAGCTAAAAGACCAGAACATACCTCTCACCTCCCTCGCTTACTTCGGCGCCACCTGCTCTTCTCTCGACCGCCTCGCCGCCGAGCCGGAGCCTCCCAGCCACATCGTCGATGCGCTCCTTACGATTCTCTCCATGGTGCTGCCGCGGGTTTCGGGACCTGTTTTAAGGGAGAAAGCTGATTATTTGTCTGATTTGTTGGTGCGAGTTGTATCGAAATCGACTAATCCTGGTGCTGCGGCTTCTGGATTGAAAGTTATATCGATTATGTTGAGTAGTCGGAGTGATCGTGTTAGCTGGTCGGATGTGTCTAAGCTTTTTGGGATTCTTATAGGCTTTGTTACGGATGACCGTCCTAAGGTGATGAATTTTAGTTCCCTTTGAATGTAAATAATTATTTGTGTGCGTGTGTTCAGTTCTATTGATATCCTGATTTTAATTAATCATGCACAAGGATGTTATGTGAACCGAGCTCGGCTTGGTATCGGCTCGAAAAAGATCGAAGTTGAGTGGGCTCGAGTTGTAACTCGAGCTCGAACAGAGTTTCAAGCTCGTTAAGTAATCGAGCCGACGGTGTTCGACTCGCTTAGCTTGTTAAAAGCTCGAGCTCGGCTCAATAAGGTAGTTAAACTTGAATTTTGTTTTCGACCGGCTCGAACTCGGCTCGATAAGCTCGTTAAGAACACATTTTTATAGGAAAAAAGAAGCCTAAACTCGAGCTCGTTAAATCTCAACTTCGATACTTACTCATGTTGTTCGCGAGCAGCTCGCGAGTTCGATTTGACTCGAGCTCGAACAAACAAGTGGGCTCGAGCTCGATCGACACCCGAAAGCTCGACTCGGCTCGGCGCGTTTACACCCCTAATCGTGCAAGTTGTATACTGCCCTTCTCCCTTAATAGTGTCAATTTCATTTTTAACGGAAAATAATTTAGTCAATATCCAATCAATTCAAGTAGCAGGTCAATCCCCGTTCAAATTGCATCTGTACAAGTGCACATTGGGGGATAAATGGTACTCATATGGAGACAAATTTTTTTGTCTGATAACACTCATTTGATGATATATGAAACGAATAATAGACTAAGGTAACCCCACAGTGCATAAAATGAGCAATGTCAAAAAGTAATGTCTTTTACCTTCATGTAGGCTCTTTGAACGGATTGGAGGGAGTATTAGATGAGTGTAGAAGCTTATGAGTTATCTCCATTATATGAATCTTTATATATATTTCCGTCGCATTGGTGCATTAGTTCCCTTACTCCTGCACACAAGTTAGTTGTATTGTCTCTGAAAATCAAATTTGTCCAATGTATAGGTAAGAAGGCAGGCCCATTTATGTTTGCGTGATGTCATGCAAATCTTTCGGGGAACATCTTTGTTAGCACCTGCAAGTGAAGCCATTACAAGCACATTTGAGAGGTTTCTCCTGTTGGCTGGTGGATCAAATACAAATGCTTCAGAAAGGCCTAAAGGAGCTCAGGAAGTCCTATATATTCTGGATAGTCTGAAAGACTGTCTTCCTCTTATACCAGTGAAGTTCTCTACCAACATACTGAAGTACTTCAAATCTCTCTTAGAGCTGAACCAACCAATTGTTACTAAGCGCATTACAGATGCTTTGTACTTGCTTTGCCTCCAACTGTCGGTAGAGGTTTCTTCTGAACTGTTGCTGGATCTTTTATGCTCCTTAGCGATCTCAGTATCTGCAAATGAGACATCTGGTGATAGCATGACATTTACTGCACGCTTGCTTGATGTTGGAATGAATAAACTTTTTACGCTTAACCGGCATAATTGTGTTATCAAACTTCCTGTTGTATTCAGTGCATTCAGAGGTTTGTTTGTTGATCTCTCTTTTTAATTTCTTCTATGGATATGCTGCCAACAGTTGGTTGAAAAATTTGTTTTTAGGGACTAGCAGAACAACATTGAACTGAGATTTACATTCTCTGACTTGGTGGTTTGGCAGATATTTTGGCTTCTGACCACGAGGAACCGTTGCATGTGGCAATGGAGGGATTCAAGAGCTTAATAAATACATGCATTGATGACAATTTAATCCAACAAGGTGTAGATCAGATTAAGGAAAACTCAGGAATTGAGCCACGAAGGACTGCACCCACCATCATTGAGAAAGTGTGTGCAATCGTTGAAAGTTTACTTGATTATCGTTATTCAGCAGTCTGGGACTTGTCCCTTCAAATAGTTGCAACAATGTTCAGTAAATTAGGTAACAGAGTTTTCCATCCTGGTCTTACTTTTATTTTAGCAGGACTAAAGTGCAAACCGATCGTACTTCCATATTTTTTTCATTTTGTTGACTGCACTCTTTGAAGAGTAATGTAGCAATATCTTTTATGTATGACCTGTTAACACGTTATAAGATGAAGGTTATATGTATGCAATGGCACGTTTACTAGTCATCAACTGCATTATATACGTCCTGCCAATTGCATAAAAGCCTAGCTATTTAATCATCATGAATCAATGAAATAGAAAAGAAAAGAGGAGGGGTTTCTGTTAAAAACGATAGGTTCAAAATGGAGGTGTGATAGTTACTCTTTCCACTACCCTGGAGAACATTCAAGATAACAGTCTTACGGTCAGCAGTGAAGTCTTTTTGAATTTAGTTAATCTTGAAACCTGTTTTACAGGCTTCAGATTTCTGCAAAGCTACCATTACTGTGGCCGTTGAAGCTACATTGGTGGCTAATGTTGATTAGGGATTTGGAGATACATTCACCAATTCCCTAATCATCATAAGGGATAGTGTATTCTAAGGGTGTTAGGTATTGAAGGTTTATGGGGTAAGCTATAACTAGACGATGGTGATTCCTTTTTCCCTAAAGGATTGATTCCCATGTTTTCCATGTATAGTGCACCGTGTTCTCTGTATGTTCTGGGAGCCAAAATGATCCACATTCCAGGTAATGCTGGCTACCTTCTTAAGATACAGTTGAGACTACTCATTCTAATCGTGCATATCGCAAGAAGTAGGCTGTTAGTCACATTGCCGAAGGAAAATGAAAGTATTTTATATTAACCGTGGTAATAGTTTGTGTGTGCACATTTTTAAAATTTGGAAAAGCCTGAGTTATCCTGTTATATTTTTGGCATTTGCAGAATAGTTCCATAGAAGGTACATTTGGAGATACAAAATTATTTTGCTCCTGTTCTTCCAATTAGATAATGCGAATGAGAGATGATACAACAGCTGAAACACTTTGTCTTTCAGGTGGATATTCTTACGACTTTTTGAAGAGTACTCTTCACAGCTTGGCTGACATGGAGAAGTTGCCAGATGAAGACTTTCCTTACAGGAAACAGGTAGCTTGTTATTCCAACAACGAATTTCTTGTGGTGGATTCTGGTTGAATGTTCTTCCTCCGTCATTTTTGCTATTTGTGAATCGAGTGTTTGCCTTTTATTTCTTTATTACGTCCATTGTTTGAGAAAAACATTTGTATGGCCTTGCGCAAGATTAAATATTTGTCACTTACGATTTTTTTGTCCCTTCTCGTGCATGTCTCAGACCAGGTGTTAATTTATTACTCCCTCTGGTCCAAAATAACGGTCACTTTTGGTCAAACAAATGTAAGTTTGACCAATAAATTTAAACCAAAAATAATAATCTTAATAAAAATCTAAAAATTGTTAATAAACGTATTATTAATTATAATACAATGACAAATTTCAGATTTTTATTAGCATCATTATTTTTGATTTAAATTATTGGTCAAAGTTACATCTGATTGACCAAAAGCGACAGTTCTTTTGGACCAGAGGGAGTAATAGGGTATCCTACACTGAATGATGATCAGATAACCAAGTATTTTTGGCTTCTTTCCTGATTTTGTTTTTCCTTTCTGCTCTGTTGAGATAGCCTTTTGGTGGTTTCTCCATCCTACGCTCCGCTGCTGGTCTTGTTTTGCTATTTGTTTTTCTGCTTCTGAATCATGTGATATGGATTGATTGGTGTGGCAACTTGCTTTTGGAATGTGTATACGAGTGATCTTGTATATTTATATATAATACTCCTTCTGTCTGAACAAAAGAGATGTGCATTCCCTTTTCAGCCATCCTATTGAAGAGTAGAATTTTCCTTTAAAGATTTTTTTTTTACCACAATTTGAGTAAACTAATCATCATCTCCCGCCTAGTGTAATTCAAAAGTTTCCGTTAGTTTGGAATCAAATGTTTTGAGGGGCAATGTAGATAATTAGTAGATGCTAACCATTTTCTTAATTATGTGTGTTTAGTCAAATGTCACTCTTTTATTGGGATAGAGAGAGCAGTTTTAAATTCTGTTCTATGATGAGAGATTTTTTAAGTGAATTCAGTTTTTCTCTCTAAGATCAGTATGCAATCCATATTGCGTTTTGAGCCATATTGGCATTCTGTACACTAGAGAATGGCGTATGTAGTGGTATGATATAAATCATAATCATATGTAAGTTTATGAAGCTGACACTTGTCATGCTGAAAGTGATATTTCTCTGTATGTGACCTTTACCCCCGTTTGGCTACTAAATCCTGGAAGCACTTGCTTATTGGCAGTTGCATGAATGTGTTGGATGTGCTGTAGTTGCAATGGGACCTGCAACATTTTTGAACGCTCTACCTCTCAAGTTGGATGCTGAGAACCTGTCTGAGGCTAACGTGTGGCTTTTCCCAATCTTGAAGCAATATATCATTGGTGCTCACTTGAGTTACTTCACTGAGTATATTTTGTCGACGATTAGACTTGTGAAGCAGAAGTCTGCTCAGGTTTGAAATTTTTTATATCTATGGGTTTGTCCATATTCTTGTTTTGGTATTAGTTTACTTTAAACATGTTACTTGTGCTAGCTTGAGCGAGAAGGAAGCATCCAGTCTGCGAGAAGTATAGATGGAGTTGTATATTCTCTATGGTCTCTATTGCCTTCGTTTTGCAACTACCCACAGGACACTGCTGAAAACTTCAAGGATCTAGAGAAAGTATTATGCAGCTCTCTTCGTGAAGATAGTGATATTCGAGGATTAATATGCTCCAGTTTGCAGATCCTTGTTCAGCAAAATAAAGAAGTGTCTGAGGGAAAAGATGTTCTTTCTTGCAAGGAGATCAACATTTGCGAGCGCCGAGCGATTGCCCATTATACCCCTGAGGTTGCTGCTGATAATTTGAATGTGCTGAGGTCATCTGCTCGTGAGATTTTGTCCGTTTTATCAGGAATCTTCTTGAAGTCTTCCAAAGATGATGGTGGCTCTTTGCAGGTCACCCTTTATGTTCTCAAGTAGTTGGCTTTTATATAGACCTGTTGGAGCTTTGTGTTATTCTAACGTCAGCTTTCTGTGTTATGATGTTGTGTGATATATGCAGAGTACAATTAGTCTGTTTGCATCTATATCTGACAAAGGTGTAGTCTCAAGGTTCTTTAAGAACACAATGCAAAAGCTTTTGAAGGTCACTCAAGATGCTGGCAAAGTGCAAAACTCAAAGAGTTCCAATTCCATGGAGATAGACAGCTCATCCAGTGATAGTTCATTGTCACTAGCAAGGTTGGTGTTGTCGTTGAACTTCTCAAGTACTTTAATTGTTTTGTTAATTGTTTTGTTCTATCAGAGATGTGGTAGATGCTTACTTACACTTGATAATATATAATGTTCTTTATTATAGGGCTCAATTATTTGACTTAGCAGTGTCACTTTTGCCTGGCTTAGATGCCAACGAAATAGATCTTCTATTTGTTGCCGTCGAGCCCGCATTGAAGGTATGTTAGAAGTCTATTCGACGCTGTATGTAGGAATGCATAGGTTAAGAGTAACTAAGGCCACCTTAATTGCAGGACATTGAAGGTTTAATCCAAAAGAAAGCATACAAAGTACTTTCAATTGTCCTCAAGGTACGTATTTTATCCTTTACTCTCCCCCCCCTCCCCCCCCCCCCCCCCCCCCCCCCCCCCCCAAAAAAAAACAAAAAAAAAAAACAAAACAAAAAAACAAAACAAATGTGTGGCTGTAACATATAAATGTGTATTATGAACTTTTGGAAATATGGCAAGAGGTAGGTGATTGTTGAAACATTTAAGTATCCCATACTAGGTAAGCCCCATCTAGGATCACAGTATTCCTCTACACACTTGACACTTATCCCCCTGACTACTCAGACTAAAGGTAGCTTTTACTCTGGTGATGGATGGCTTCATTGGATGGTCTGCACACAACTCCATGTTGATGTAGGTAGCCATTTCGATGGCTCGTACCCATAGTTATTAAAGGCCCAAGGCGCACCAAGGTGCAAAAGGTGTGCCCGGAGCCTAGGCGCGTGCCTGGGCGGGCTTTTGATAACTATGCTCGTACCCCTGGCCATAGTTGTTAAAGGCGGGCGGAGGGCGATACATACCTGAAAAAGGGCGAAAGGCGGCAAAAGGCGAGCAAGGCGGAAAAATAGTACAAAAAATTTAATAAATATTAGAAAAAAATAGAAGTGCACATGCAATATAAACAAAGATTAAATTTGTGTTAAGAACAAAAGTAAAACATTAAATAATAGTATTATAGCATAATTTAGACCCCCAAAAGATTAATTTAAACCACCAAATTCAAATTAGCAAAACAGTACCAGTTTAAGAAAGTGAAATAAATTTAAAGTCTTAAAACATAATAAAGAAATGAAATTAAGTTTTAAGTTTTAAAGAAGAGTACTTCTTCTAGATATTTAAAATAAATATCCTAATTTATTTTGAGATCAAAAAACTTAAAACATTAATTTTGGGACGGAAGCACTAACAATCTTTAAAACAAAACTTAGGATTTAAAATTTAGGATTTAATAAAAACAATTTTCAGACATAATAATAAAAAAACAAAAAACTAATGGGGCACATTGCTGTTGTCTTCAAGATAACAAAAAGACCCAGAACAGAAGCCACAGGAAAAAAAACGCAGAATGGAAATTAAGACGAGAAGAGGAGAGAGACGAGAACAGAGGTCTGCCAAGAAGACGCAGAATTAATAGTCGATTTCGTTGAAGGGTGGAGCCTTGGAGGTCGCCGTCTCCGTCGCACGCACGGTCGCAAATCGCAAGTCGTAATTTGGATTTCTCGTCCGCTACAGTTTCGGACTTACCTAAATTGACGAGGTTTCTTATACAAACAAGGTTTCCTAAACCGATGAGGTTTCCGAAAAAAAAGGATTACGCAAAAAACGACCGCTAGGATTCACAAAGGCGGCCGACCCCGCAAGGCACCAAAATGGCGAGGCGGCCGGACGCCTTTGACAACTATGCCCCGGGCACATGGTTTCACTGATACTAAAGGTTCAGAACCTTAACTAATTTACAAAATGTGCCAAGTTACAAATGAAGCACTCCCTTCAGTGATGTTCTTAAAGTTGAGACTTAGCTTAAGTGAGCCGGACCACATATCTCGGTTATGCACACCGTGGGTCGTAGACCTATAACATGTTACTGTTAAAAATGCAGTTGAACTTGTGTCAGTATTGCACATTCTGTAAGGAATGTGTATGACATGCAATAATGGGCTGCATGAAATACAGTCACTTTTGTTCAACAACAAGGAGATGTTTTTTCCTATCATAAATTGTTGATAATGTTTGCATGTTCTGCTCTAACTCCAATTATTTTTGTGGGCAGAATTCGGATGGGTTTATATCAAGAAAGCTTGATAAGTTGCTTAGTCTGATGTTTGAAGTAATGCCTTCATGTCACTTTTCGGCAAAAAGACACAGACTCAACTGTTTATACTACTTAATTGTCCATGTTTCTAAGGTAATGAAAAGCATAACTATTATTTGGCTCGGTGTTACTGGATTTTGGTTAATTACCAAGGTTCAACTTTTAAAATATATTTTGATATGTCGATTCATGCTAGCCGACCCCAAATCATTTTAGGACCAAAGCTTTGTTTTGTTGTATGTAATGTTGTTTTAACTTGTTGAATCAACTCTTTTTCTGAAGGATGAATCTGAGCAGAGAAGGCGTGACACAATTTCTTCATTCTTGACTGAAATTGTACTTGCTCTGAAAGAGGTAACTAGCTGAAACTCTTGGTTAACTCTGCAGATAGCCAATCTGTTTATTTCCGTCTAGATGGCATTTCATTCTCACCTTCTAAGCTGCTGAGGTGGGAGTCAAACTCAATTGAGATTGTGCTGTTTATCCACATTGTTCTTTATTAGTTAAGCCTGTTCCTCCATCATGGTAGTGACATAAGGTCCGGGGAAACTAAGGGGAGTAATCCACATGAAATAGCCATAGATATGTCATTGTTTCTTAATAAAAGGAATTCAGATGGAGTTATTAGAGTTAAAAGTCATTCTGCTGGAGATCATGGGAGCAACACATTGCAAAAGACTGAATCATTGTTATTAGAGGCAAAAAGCGAAAAGCGAGGCAAGCAAAGCGCTAGAAAATATAATACACACATGTATGGTATATGCAAATTCCAATAGAACACTACTTGGTACAAAGAAAAAATATATTTTCAAATCAAACTGTATTTAGTACTTCCAAAAACAATTAGAGAGACAAAAACAGGAAACAATATGTGATTAGGGAAAAAAGGAACTTGCAGTTTAGTTAGAAGAAAGAAAAGGTAGCTTAAGCTGTACTTTCCCGTTTGGCTTCATTCTTAAAACAAAAGCAGAGAACCAAAATATATTTGTATTTGACAAGGTAAAAAGAAAAATCTGTCAGCACTGAGAGGTGAGAGGGAAAAAAAAGGGAATGAAGAAGAAGCTTCAGAATGAGAGCAGAGATATTACTGGAAGTGAAAGGCGGTCTTGTCCAGGTGAGAAATCGTTGAGTGATGTCTGATTTGGGTTGCTTCTAATAAAGGGTCTTACGAGATATCATGAAATATACGTCTACTTTTTTTTGTTGTTACTACGAAGGTACTTTGAACAATAATTTTACGTTAAGTTAATTATTCTAATGAACATCTGAAAATTGTTATAGCATTTATAATGGTGTATCAATAGCAAGTTTTAAATTTACATTAAGATAATTTAATCAACCTATAATTATTGCTCAAAGTACTTTCGTAGTAATAACAAAATAAGTAGGAAGATCATTTCGGGACAGAGGGAGTATTAAAATGAGCCCAGGGACTGCCAGTTAACGTTTTGAAAGATGTGGAGATTTGACACCATTAGTAAATATATGATGTGGATTTTCAGTGGATTATTTCTTCATACGCTTCTCTGCTTGAACCATTTCATTGTTTGCTGATAGCCCCCTTTTTTCTTCTTCTTAAGTTTGGTGGTTTTGCTTTTGAGTTGAATGGGAGCTGATAGTGCAGATGGGTCGAGCCGTGTCAATGTTGAGACTGCTGTTAAAGTTATTTTGTTTACGTTCTTTGTCAAGTGCTGTTTTTGTCTTTTATTAGTTGGTTTTCTTCCTTACTTTGTACAACAAGATTGCTGCATGCTGAAATCTTATGTGCTGTTAATCTTTTTGTACAGGTTAATAAAAAAACGAGAAACAAAGCATATGATATTCTTGTTCAAACTGGCCATGCTTGTGGAGATGAAGAGAAAGGTGGAAGGAAGGAAAACCTGCATCTATTTTTCAACATGGTACGGCCACTCCATATATAAACACTTACTGTTTTATTTATGCAAAAGAACTTATCACGTCCCCTGTTTTCATGTTGTAGGTGGCTGGAGGTCTTACCGGTAATTCCCCTCATATGATCAGTGCAGCAGTGAAAGGCTTAGCTCGTCTAGCCTACGAATTTACTGATCTTATTTCGACGGCTTACAATATTCTTCCACATACATTTTCCCACATCCGAAGGAAGAACAGAGAACTAATTAAAGTAGGTTCTCTCTTTTATTATCTAGTTTAGTTGTATGGTTTTGCTCATTGGGATGGCCATAGATTAGTATGAGTAGCCATAAAAAAATCTGTACTTTGACATTTCAGTGTTTAAGTGGGTGCTATATTCAAATATATCCTTTCTATTTTTTTTATTTTTTTTGTCTTAGATTTGGAGTAGAGAAGAAACTGAAATTTTGTTCAGTATCTTCAAACAACAGCTAAAATTTTGGTCAATGTATGGAGTCTAAACTATTTGATGTCGTTTTACTTCTGAGTCCATTATTCTATGCATATTACAGGCCAATTTAGGTTTATTGAAGGTCTTAGTTGCCAAATCACAAGCTGAAGGTTTGCACACACACCTAAGAAGCATGGTGGAGGGCCTGCTGAGTTGGCCAGACAGTACCAAGAATCATTTTAAGGCCAAGGTTTGTTATACATCCAATATTTGTCTAAAATTAGATACATAGGAAATTCCACTGGTAGGTCTGAAATTGATTGGAAATTCT
Source organism: Campanula takesimana (assembly GCA_026119855.1). Taxonomy (NCBI): domain Eukaryota; kingdom Viridiplantae; phylum Streptophyta; class Magnoliopsida; order Asterales; family Campanulaceae; genus Campanula; species Campanula takesimana. Next base: position 851,829 of record JAOWBW010000613.1, on the reverse strand, counting down.
GAATGAGCTTTGTTTGCAGGTGAAGCTACTTCTTGAGATGCTTGTCAAGAAATGCGGCTTGGATGCTGTTAAGGCAGTCATGCCTGAAGAGCATATGAAACTGTTTACAAATATACGAAAGGTATTCATGAGTCATCATATTTGTAATTTTATTATGATACGAATATATCAGTTTTAGATTTTTATTCTTCATCCTTCTTGGAGTGCAGATAAAGGAAAGGAAAGAAAAGAAACTTGCTGCTAATACCGATGAAACAAAATCTCGCCAGTCCAAAGCAACTACATCCAGGTTTATATTTGTTTTCAGGCACATGTTGATACTAAATAAATTGATACTCCCTCCGTTCCGAAATGATGCTCGCACTCTTTTCATTGTTAGTTCGAATGGATATGTTTGAGTTAATTTAACTATCCTAATGAAAATTTAAAAATTATATGGGTAGAGTGACACCTATGACATTGCAATGTTTGTGCCTATTAGAATGGGTAGTATAGGAATATCACCAAACTTCATACCTTATTTTTAGTAAGACGACATTTATTTTGGGACATACAAAAATAGAAAGTAGGACATTTATTCCGGGACAGAGGAAGTAGTATTTATAATGGTGCATCAATAATAAGTTTTAGATGTTCACAATTATAATTAAATTAACGTAAAATTATTGCTCAAAGTTCATTCAAACTAAAAAAAAGTGGGAACATCATTCGTGGACGGAGGGAATATTGTATTCAGTAATAGAAAAACCGGGTAGTGCACTGATATTGATGTACTTGTAACAAATTATGGTGATTCTAGATTTATCCTTTTTTTTTTTATTATGTTTATACTTGTATTGGGGTGGAATCTGATAATACTTCAGATTCTGCCCCAATACACGTGAAAGAATTTGTTATACATTGACAAAACAGATTGATTATGAAAATGATGCCAAGGTGCAGATCCCCTTTTAATGGACCTTAATAGTTGTCCACTGCAACCTAGGGAGACAGATCCATTTTTATTTGACTTCATCTGATCACAAATTAGTTAGAAAATTAGTTGTTCTTCCGCTCACTAGTTTATTAACTGATTTTTTTTACAGGTTGAGCAGATGGAATCACACAAAAATATTCTCTGATTTTGATGATGATGAAGAAACTGACAACGGTGATGACGAGTACATGGATACAAAAACAGTTTCGAGTCGGCATATGAAGGCTTCCATGCACAAAGCGGCTTCATTACGGTGAGCGCATGAATGTACTTTGCACATGCATTACATTGATAAGCAAAATAATCCCTCGCACTTGACCTCTCAAGGTTTTTAAGGAAGGTGCTTTGGAGACTAACATTTATTTGAGGATAGACCAGAAAGGAATGTGCGACATTTATTACATGGCATGGAGGGAGCATTTTGTTAGCCAATCCCAGTTGTTTTAGCTACCTATTGTTTTTGGTTTGCCTGGTCAATTTACCATCCCAAGTTATCAAAAAATGGATAGTTTCAATGTGATGTGGATTGAATAAAGGATTGATACACGAGCTGTGTGTGCAGGTCCAAGAGAATGCATAATAAAGATAGGAGGTTACCTGATGACATGTTTGACCAATTAGAAGACGAGCCACTTGACTTACTTGATCGGCAGAAGACAAGGTCAGCCCTTCGATCATCTGAGAATAATCTAAAGAGGAAGCAAGAAACGGAGGATGAGCCAGAGATAGACTCAGAGGGGCGTCTTATAATTCGTGAGGAGGGAAGAAGTAACAAGTCAAAAGAAGAAATGATACCCTCCGAGCCAGATTATGAGGCGAGAAGTCAATTTTCTACAAGGTCTCGTAAAGAAGGACTAAAGAGGAGGAAAACATCAGAGTCCAAATATGCCTACACGGGGTCGGAGTATTCGAGCAAAAAAGCAGGGGGGGATTTGAAGAAAAAGGACAAGTTGGAGCCATATTCTTACTGGCAACTTGATCGTAAGATGGTGAGTAAAAGGCCTGAGCATCGGGCGGCTGCGAGGAAAGGAATGGCTAGTGTGGTAAATCAGACAAAGAGGCTGGAGGGAAAGAGTGTTTCGCATGCACTTTCTATGAAGAGCTTAAAGTTGAAGAAGGGTATTAAGAAGAAAAGCAGCCAGAAGAGACAAGGGTAAAAAAGATGCAGGAAACTAGCCTGAAACGTGAATTTACCCAACTGGTTTTGCATCGGTTGGGTAGTGGATTTGTTTTGTGTGTGTAGATAACCATTCCATTTTTGACTAGTAGTGGATTTGTTTGTTTGAGTGTAAGCAAGGTATGGGATTTTTTGAGATTGTAACTGATTTCGATCAACCCAGGGCTGAATTGTTTCTGTTGGCTCAATGTTTTTTACATGCCCGCTTAGTACATTCCAAGTAAGCTTGGATCAGATCTAAACAACATGTAATGACCTTCAAAAGGTTCAATTTCATTCCTCCCTCGCTCGCGTGATTAAAACTTTAACCATCCTACTCTCCTTCGCGCACACTATACTTCCGTCCCAAAATGAAAAAAAAATCCATAAAATACGACGATGGTTAGAGCAAAAGTCATAGGAGAGTAGGAGGGGTCAAAACAAAAAATAAACATATCCTAAATAAGCAGGCTGTGATTGCAAGTGCAAATTGGAAAGAGGAGTGGTTTTCTCTCCTTGCATCTAACAGAACACAAGGTTAAAGCCATAACAACAACACTTTCTGGAACAAATGAAAATTCATCTGATCTCAGTTCAATATTTTTGATTTTACATCAGCTATCAAAAACCCTACCGTCAACTATACCATTAAAACACTACTAATGCAAAAAGTCCACCAAAATCATTCATGAGTACATGTTTTTATCCACTCCAACTCCTCTTGCTCGAGGGACAACTCTCCAATCTTCTAAACTTGCCCCCAAATACTATAATTTCTACCTCCAACATCAACACGATTCGCAGCAAACAAACCCAGAGATCTGCAACACTGAACAAGTTGCAAATTTGATGTTTTGGTCATTATTTCAATTTGGTAAAAGTTGCAACCCGATTCCTAAGTTGCAAATTCATGTAAAAACTAACAAAAGTGTTAGTTGTTTTTTTTCGGAAACACATGCTACCGAATTGCAACAAAATGTAAATGTTAGGAATCTTGTTGCAACTTTTTAACATCAACTTGCAACAAAATGTAAATGATATGAACCATGTTGCAACTATTGCACTCTCATAAACCAAAATGCAAAAGTGAGCGAAACACGGTCTGAATTGCAATTTGCCCAAAAAAAAAAAAACAAGAAACAAGAAAAAGAAAAAGAACACGGGGTGGTGGGGAATGAGGAGGGATAGTACAAGCTTACATACCATGAGCATCTTTACTGCCACATCTGAGTAGGTATGATCATCTATTTGTAGGGTGCAAATAAGATAGATGAGTTGTGGCCTCCAAAGCCAAACGAGTTAGATAAAGCCACCTTAATGTCTAATCTTTCTTTCTTTGAGCCCACTAACACGTTCATGTTCTGTTATGATCAAACAGAAAACAAAAGAAAAATCTTTTGATAAAAAATAAATAAAAATATCTTCCTTTATTTGCACATGAAGTGAATACTGGCAGAAAATAAGCTTGTGGGTACATCTTTATACAAATGAAAACAGACTAAATGTGAAGTTAAAATTCATCAAACGTCCAATGGAACTGATGAGTAGAGGGGAATACTTGAACAATTTCCAGCAGATTCTTCTTACCAGATAACATGTAATGAGAAGATTATAAATCAATCAACATGGATAACATTTTAAATAGTGCCACAGAACCGGAACCACAAAAAATTACACAAGCATAGACAAATTATAACAAAGAAATAAAAATACGTACCACGCCTTCATCTGGATTTTCAAGATTGACGTTTGGGTGAACCCACCCTGTCCGTATTGCCTACGAAGAGATATAAGTCAACATCAAAATCACCCATAAATCAGTAGTAATATATGACACAATAAAGGAAACAATTGAAAGGGAGATTTGATGAGTAGTGCTACTGATAAAAGCTACATTAGGGAAGGAGGACTGGAATAGTTTGGCAGTTGAAGCCATGCAGATATAGTTTCTCCGATCAAGAATGGCATTCCCCACTAGATTACAAAAAAATTTAAAACTTCCCGTGTCAAATTGCTAATCTTTATCTAGCACTAGTTTTACAACCACATGGAGAGATAAAGTTTCTCCAATCAAGCACTCTTACATTCTTTAAAACCTACTCCCCCCGTCCCATAATAAATGTACTACTTTCCTTTTTAGTCATTCTCAAAATAGCTTTGGAATTTCTATATAAGGAAACAATCTTAGTGCAATTGTACTATGGTACAACAATATACCAACCATTTCCTTGGTAATGTTTCTTAGTGCAAGTTCCAATAATTAATTCTCTCTTTCTCTAACACATTTTCGTTCTCACTTTACTTTGATAAATGGGAAATGAATAATAACTACTTGTTTCCTACAATGAGTGGACTTTTAAAAGTGAAAGTAATTACTCACTTTTCGATTAGAAGGGCAAAATTTGGAAACAACAACAAAAAAAAAGATTCTTAATCAGCGTATCCAAACAAAAAAGGATGGTTATTTTGATGGTTAAAGTGGAAGTTGACCTACAATGGATGATATGACGTTAGGCCTTCAATTTACAGTCTACAAATGCCTATGTGGAACAACAAATTTGATCATGAAAAACAAGATTCTTTCTAGCCACGTAGCCAAATGTAAATTCTATTGATTTTGCAATATTCAGGAGGTCTATACAGAACATAGGAAGAGAAAGAGCAACATATTACATAATGAATATGTTCATCCTAAAGTGAATGGTTAGCGAATTTTTAGGCTAGCTGCTAAACCAATCAGACAAAATGACACAGAACCAGAGAAACATCTAAAAGTACATCACTAATAGCATAAATAGTACTTTATAAATTTAAAATGAGTGTCCAGGTTCAAAATATAAACAATTTTGTCCCCATACTGGTGTTTATCCCCGAGTGAACTTCACCTTTGTAAATTATCATGTTTTAAGTTGCACTTGTTATAACATAACATGGGTTTTATGCATATTTTGCTACAGGAAGTGTTTAGATGTCAAGTTCTTAATTTCATTGAAAAACACAGGATTTTGCCTCCAGAAAATGGCGGCTTAAATAAAACTATTTTGGGACATATGTAGGTGCCCAATTACGCACCTGTATAGTTGCAACAGCTTCCACGGCACCAGCTGCTCCTAGAAGGTGACCAATCATAGACTTTGTAGAGTTGACTCGTAACTGAAAACATTAAGACCTCCGTCAAGCCCACATTTAATTATAAAAAAGTACCTTATAAATAAATAGTTGAATCAACTTAAGTAACCTCTTGATTCTGGCCAAAGCAATGAAGGAGAGCTTGATACTCCTTGAGGTCTCCAGCTGGTGTTGATGTAGCATGCGCATTAATGTAATTCACATCTTCCCTAGAGACCCCAGACTGAGATAAGGCCTTCTCTATGCATAAAATGACACCAGCCCCTGCCAATAATTAGGGAATTGGTACGTTACATAATTTAAGCCTTGAAGACTTTGAAACAATAAAGGATGTCCAAAAAATAACACATTCGACTATTTACACTCTACACAAGAGTGCAAGTATAGAAAGTCTTCAGTTACTTGCGTATCAAAGGGTACAAGTGTCGAAACTCAAAAATATACGAATATCAATGTGCACTTAAAAGACTATCCACCACATACATATACTGGCCTAAGTTGTAAAAATGTGGTGACTTCTCTTGTTTACCAGTCTTTTTGAAAATTAATCAACTGAGGTCGCTAGGAAGAAGTGAAATACTAAGAGAAAGCAGTGTAAGACGAGGCCAAAAACTCAACAAACCTTGCATCTTTCCCAACCAATAACCAAAATAACACCTAATTAATTGAAACAATCCATTACTGACGTTAAAAAAGGGCAACCCGGTGCTACAAGAGCTCTCCCACTATGCATGGGGTCCAGGGAAGGATTCAACTACAAAGTAAAGAAATTAATTTCTTGCGAATCAATAACTAACAGGTTCACAGTTAAACATTCTCAACCGAAACTAAATGCTAATTGGAATATTCAGGTGTTGTGAATGTCTATTGTTCAAATAGTAATCCCTCCGTCCCAGAGTATATGTCCACCATTCCTTTTTAGTCCAGAGTATATGTCGACTTCTTTAAATGGCAAAGAATCTTTACTATTCCTTCCACTCATTCTCGCGCCTACATACTTTTATACTCACAACACCAATCAACTTACTATTCCCTACCCCACCTTCTCTCTCCTACCTCACTTTTCATACTCACAACACTTGCATTACTTCCACCATTTCTTAATCTCCGTGCAAATGGGAGGGTTGACATATACTCTAGGACGGAGGAGTATCTAGCAATGAAATATGGAAATGCTCTTAACTCAAATAATTTTGCTGCACCTCTAAAAGATAAGTTGGAATAATGGCACAATCCAAACCTTTTGACAGGCATGTAAAACTCCATACAAGTGCAAGTAGTCACGCCCAGGACCATTTTTCAAACAAGGAAATGCATATTTGTTTTAATCACTTCATTTATTTCCTTGAGAATACGACAATCATAAAATAAACTGTCGCCAAGACATCAAGTAAGATCTAAAAACTTTAGGCTATCACCCCACACAGCTAACAGAGAGAAAGAAACAGAAAGAAGATCACCTTCAGGATGAGGTTCAGTCATGTGATAAGCATCAGAAGTGAAGCTTCCACCCAGAAATTCTGCATAGATTGTTGCACCTCTTTCCTGCTCAACCCAAAGAGATAACAAATGTTTCATTAACTTATGCATCAGTTCTGATGTTTCAGTTAGAAAAAGATCTTGCATAGACGTATGTACTCGTATGTATGTGGAAGGATTTTCTTAAACCAAACCTTTGCGTGCTCAAGTTCCTCCAAAAGCAGAACTCCAGCTCCTTCACCCATTACAAACCCATCCCGACTCTGTTTATTAACAAAATCCAAAACACAATTATTCAAAAGGCATATATGTGTCGGTATGAATGGAAAATGTCACCTTACGTCTAGAGTTTTGTAAAGTAAACTACTACTTAAATAAGAGGAGCTTCTGAAAACAGATTAATAAAATCTATCTGACAGAAAGAGACGGAAAAGAACGCAAAGGTAAACTGGGTATTACAGTATCCCATGGACGTGAAGCTTTCGTGGGATCACCATTTCTCTGAGAAAGTGCTCTGCATGCCACAAAACCCCCCAGTCCTGCATGAAGCACAATACAGATCATCACAAGAATTAAATCAGTGTCGTCATGTCCCCACAGTTTAATGCCAAAATAGATAATAAATACCTATTGGTATGATTACAGCGTCTGAGCCACCACAGAGCATCATGTCCTGCAAATTAGAATCAGGCATCAGGAAAACTGGGGCCTAAAACTAAAATAAAAAAGAAACTAAGCTGTCTTTTCTTAATTATTTTCCCCTTTACTCAAAGATTACATTGTATGACACTATAAATACTACCCAATTAAAGATACAACGATTACTACGCTTTTAAGCCTCAATAGTCATAGAACCATAGATACTTACAACTTCCCCTCGAATGATGTGGTTCGCGGCATTCAATATGCAAAAGTTGCTGGTTGCACAAGCTGTGGAGATGGAATAATTTGGTCCCATCCATCCCTGTAGTTTACAAGAGTAAGTGGTTATAAGGACGTTGATACTTGAACCACTACTGAACCATATATATATATATATATATATATATGTATATATATATATGCATATATATATATATGTATATATATATAGCTCACCAGATCCATAGCAAGCATGGCAGAACCCATATTCGTAGTCGCAAAAGGTACACAGAAGGGATTCATCTTTTTGTACGAGACCCTCAAAGCTTCTATGGCATCATTGAAAACCTAATAGATTCACAAACAACCCAAAAGGAAAAATCCAGTATTTAAGGGATGCGTAACACATTGTGAAAGTTGATGGCAGACTGGCTCTCATGAGAAACTTTAGAGCCAGAAAACTTAATTATGCCATTAACTGAGACTATGCCACATATAGACACTAAATTCCCTCTTTCTTTATTTCTTTCATTATTCATGGTGCAACGTACTAATGAACATCTAAACTATCACTTTACATTTGAAATATGAGAAACTTGAAGCAGTATTGCAATGTTGAGCAAACAGGCAGCTTCATTATTCGTCTGCAGATTGCATGCCGCAACATGCAACCATGTACAACAGTAAGGAATGTCAATGTCATTTTTTATTAACACCAAATTTAACATCAGACACAATTTTCATACATATACCCACAACATAGAGAATTTAGGCTACAGCGATGTTGAACATTACCTTCATACCACCCATAGCAGAGCCAATAAGAACTCCACATCTAGTTTTATCTAACTCGTCCATTTTATCTTCCGTAATACCAGCATCTGCCAAAGCTTTCTTACCAGCAGTTAACATGTAGAGCATGAATCTGTCCATCCGTTTTGAAAGTTTTGGTGCAACCCATCCATCTGTCGAGAAAGACTTGATCTCTCCAGCAATTCTCTGTAACACAACTCTGTTAGGCTAATTCATCGTAACCAGAACACGATTAGAAAAGTAGATCAAGAACAATGACATACAGTTGGATAACTGGAACAATCAAAGGCCTCAATCTCACTAATGCCACTGACACCTTCAAGCAGATTATTGTAAAACTCATCTGGACTATGACCAACTGGGGTCTCGACTCCCATCCCTGTTACAACCACTCGCCTTTGCTTAGTAGGTGGCTTCTTTTTGCTCACATCATCCATTGATGGTTGCAAGGCTACAGCCATTGCATCCCCTAAGATTAACAGAAGCCATAAGTGATGTTTGTAGTAAGTAGCCAGTTAGTAATTTATGACAGAAGGTAAAGCAAATTAAGTATGACCAGCATCTCAAAGTCTCTCTTCCCTCCCCAACCCTAACACATCTACATTGTAGAAACATGTGTCGTAAATATTGTAGAGACAAAGATGGTTTGCATGTGAAAAGTATGACAAGGTTTTAAGCACGTCATTTATGTCCTATTCTCGTACAGGAAACCACAATGCTGGGCTCTCAATACGAATGCCACAAGTCCACAAACAACCTTTGTGCTATGACCTGGAAATCGACAAATTCCAGAAAGAAAAAAAATCCAAATGCATCTCAAAACAGCTCATGCTTATTCTGTACGCATATTGAGAGGGAGAGCGGGGGGAGAAAGAGAGAGAGAGAGAGAGAGAGAGAGAGAGAGAGCAACTTCAACCTGCAAATACTGAGAGAAAAAAACGAATAAACTCAAATTCGTGCAATAAATATTCAGAAGCACTACATGCATGAACACAGCGGATGGCTGCCAAAGAAAAAAGAAAGGATTGGAGCATTTAAGCCCAATTACAAGGCATTCCTTATTATTAAATATTTGAAAACAAGTAACAGCGTGAGGTTCATTAGTTTCCAATTCAATTCATTTACCAAAAAACTAAAAATGAAACGATTGAACAGCCCATTGGCTTAGAGCCAGGTGGGCGGAGAAAACTAAGAATCTGTAAAACCCAATTAAAGACACATAAAAAGGGCCAAAATCCCAACAAGCATAAATTTACCAGATGGGTATTTGATTTATACCAGAATAAGCATCAGAGATGACACGGCGACTCCGCCTGCGACTGAGAGGAGGATTTCTTGATCCAAAGAGGGAGGCGGTAAAGAAATCTTTAGAGCTATAATATTCATCGCACGGAGATAAGCAACAACTCACACTGAATCCCTCCAAGCTCCTCATGGATCCACATAATGACGAGATAACACCACCGGTAGAACGATCAACGGTGGCGTTACATTTAGACAATAAGCGTCGTTTGCGAGCCCATCGTTTAGAAGACGAAGAATTGCTACCGTTATTCATGAACAACGACGACGACGTACTCGAGGGTTCCTTTTCACAAGCAACTGACATGCATGCGGCTACTAACCAAGAACACACCATTGAAGAAGCCCCTGCCGCCGCCCCCATAACTCTCAAACTCCCAAACAACTACGCGAATTTCACAATACCCAAAACGCACCACCACCACCCAATCCAAATCACGCAAAGTTAAGCTAATGTTTCTCAATGGGGGTCGATTAAATTGGTTCTTAAATGTAAAAAACAAGAAAGAAAGAAAGAAAGAAAGAAAGAAAGAAAGAAAGAAAGAAAATGGTTGGTGGAAATGAGAAATTGGCAATTAATAGAGGCGGAGAAGCGACGGATATCGGCAGTGGTGGGAGAGATTGAGAGGAGAGAGTCAAAAATGCGTCATAAATTTGGATCTCTTGCGAGAAAGAAACGGTTCGTGGAGAGGAAACGCCAACTGAGAAAGAAGAGAAGAGTGGGATTGGGCAAAATTTGAGTCGTCCAACACACGCACCTAGACAAACAAACTAACAAACAAAACAACTCTCTTCTCTTTCTTCTCTGTGTGTGTGGTGGTTCAAATTTACTTACAAGTCAGTTACCGTACAAATTTGAGTTGAAATGACCCGCGCATTATACCAATACAATCAAAATGACCCGCGTACTATCTAAACTACCAAATCAACCTGCGTACTATGCATAAATCATCCAAATCAACCCAAATCGTTAATGAATGTTAATGGACATTAACGAATGTTAGTAACTTAACGAATATTACAATTAAAACTTTCAAAATAACCCCATAACCTAACAAATTCATGACTTGCTTAATTGAGTACCAAAATGACTTAACTTCTTCTCCAACTCCCACCATCACCTCCCACCCACCATCTCACACCACTACCTCCTGCCACTACAACCTATCACAATTCGACAATCAACACAAACCACCATCTTCTCCCGACATCAACCACATTCACTCAAGCATCCTTCAAAATCCCATAGAAATCAAAATTAAATAATAAATAAAAAACCTTAACATCTTAAATTTCTTTCTGTCAAACCCTCGTACAATTTCAAGTTGCAGCAGTTCAATTTATTCCATACCCAAACACAAATAAAAATCAGAACCATGAAACAAAAAATCAAACCTTTAAACCCATCTCAAACCTGAACGTGTCCTCATGCTTTCTCAATTTCATCCTCGGATCTAAAACTGAAATTCCACACAACCACAAACACACTCATCAACCATACACAAATAGTTGCACACACACGCGCACAAACTATTCAGGCCCTAAACTTGTCACCAGATCTGAGTGGAGACGGGGTGGGAGTCGGATTCTGAAGGTGAAGGCGAGGCGAAGGTTGAATTCTCAAAATGTAGGCAGAAAACGGTAAAGACGTACGAAACTGGAATATGAGTTAGAAAGGAAGTCGGGGACGATGGTGGAATGGTTGGGTCGGTGGGGGTGCGGTTTGGGGACGGGTGGTAAACAGGTAGAGCTCATAATTTGTATCTGGTATAAATTAGGGGATTGATTAGTTTAGCTCCTTTACATTTTGAAAAAATATTTTAAAGGTCATAAGTTTCAACATTACACATATTAATCCCCTTAAATTTCAAATCTGCAAATTTACACAGTATATGGGCCATTTTGAAAATTTTAATTGTTATATTTGTTAAGTTACTAACATTCGTTAATGTCCATTAAAATTCATTAACGGTTTAGGTTGATTTGGTTGATTTATGCATAGTACGCAGGTTAATTTGGTAGTTTAGCTAGTACGCGGGTTATTTTGATTGTATTGGTATAGTACCCGGGTCATTTCGGTCGTTTACTCAATTTGAGTTTATCGCAAAACTGACACGCGTACTTTCAATTTTTTTTTTCCAATTTGACTCGTAAAATTTGGAAACATCAAATGTGATTTGCGTACTTTAATTTTCAAAATTTTGAGACAATTTTTTTTAACACCCGTTAAAAACATAACGGGACATTCCAAAAAATTATTCATCAGTCAATTTTTTGTAACATACGTTATTCCTTTTTAACAAGCGGTGATTCATTAACAAAAAAGGGTGAAATTGTTAACTATTAAACTATTTGTCTTAAAAGCTAACAAATAAATTAACCCCCAAACAATACACTTAATTAACCTGTTCAAACCTAAAACACACCCCCATTTCCACACCCATTTATCTTCTTCCAAACCTTCCCTCTCCCTCTATCCAACCACATCCAACGTCGGGATTCTCTTCTCCGGCGTCCTCAATTCCTTTTCCCCCTCCCTCCTTTCCTAAATATCAAACCCTAGCCCGTCCCTGAGAAGGGAGGATAGCTTATTACAAAGATATAGACGAGAGACAATCAGATATGGTGGTGGGTGGATGAGAGAGGGTGATGGGTGAAGGTTGGGATTAATCGGAAGGATTTTCCAATAAAAAAAAAAACCCTTTGCAAATTACAATTCCAATTTGATTGGTTTCGAATCGAATCCCCTACCAAAATCCCAGTTTGATTTGACAAATCAAACTTTAAAATACGTTGTATTCCTAAATCAACGAAGAAGTGCTCACCCTTATCTCACCCTTATCTGATGAGTTCTTCAATTTCTTTGGGTCGCCTTCCCTGCCCTGTCCGGCGACAAATATGTCGCAATCACAGCCACTCGGTTAACAAACTCAATAACCAGCCAGCTCCACTCTACAGCCCCTCTGTGTTCACACCATTGTCCTCCATTATCATATCTCCGATTTTGACACCCACCCTGTTCTTGATCTGGCCGTCGGCGTCGTCGACGAGGTCGACATATACGTGAATTTGGTCAAGGGTCGTGGCGGGTCTTTACTCAGAGAGAAAATGGTGGAGGGCGGCGTCGTCGACATATACGTGAATTTGGTCAAGGGTCGTGGCGGGTCTTTACTCAGAGAGAAAATGGTGGAGGGTGCTTGTAAGAAGTTTGTGGTCATTGTTGATGAGTCAAAGAAGTTGGTCATTAAGTTATGCCTGTTAAAAAAGAATAACGTATGTTACAAAAATTTGACGAATGAACAATACTTTGGAATGTCCCGTTATGTTTTTAACAGGTGTTAAAAAAGTTGTCTCAAAATTTTAAAAATTAAAGTACGCGAACCACATTTGATGTTTCCAAAGTTTGCGAGTCAAATTAATAAAAACTGAAAGTATGCATGTCAGTTTTGCAATAAACTAGTACAAATTTTATTGGAGTACATCCCACTAGTTGTTTACTGTACTAGAGTTAACCATGCACGTTGCACATGGAAGTATGTTTTGTTGAAAATATAACTCCTCATATAAATATACTTGACACGAATATGTACTCTCTTCATTCCATAATAAAATAAACATATTATTGTTTCAAGTGTTTCACTAAAAAGTACATTTGAATTTGTAAGTCCCAACAAAAAAACACACAATTGGCCATTGCAAAAATCAATCTAAAACATGATTCAAAACTTCGATAAAAGATTGAAAATTTTCCATTTTATTGACAACGTAGTTTGCTTTATTGTAAATACCTGACTCTTGATAAGTAATGTATCGCCCGTCCTAATTCCTGTTAAATTCTTGACTTGCATAATTATATGCTATTTTAATTGAGTTAATTATTTAACTAATTTAGAATGTTTAGGTCCTAATTGTTCAAGTTGAAACATTAGGGTCATTTGTAAAAATTAAAGTTTAGGGGCCTTTTTGTCAAAGTTGAAACTTGAGGGGCCTAATTACAATTTCTTGAAACTTGCCATGTATATCTTGTGTTTGCCTGAATCATCATCCCCAAAAGCAAATTCTCTCGTTCTTTCTCTCTGTCTTAGAAGAAAGTTAGGGTTTACCCTATTCTCGATCCCTCTTGCTTAATTATGCCTCTGTTCGAAAATACGACTTCACATAAATGATCAGGGCGGTGAGTAGAGCATTTCCTGCAGATCAGAAATTAGTTTGAGTGAATTTGATTTTGGAGTAGGTAAGTCACTAGCTCCCCCTTGCTTGTAATAACATGCATATATGTTATTCTTGGTACTTGTACTTGTTAATTTCGTGATTTGGTTGAATTTTGTGATACTTGTAAATTTGGGACGAAGAGAGTATTCTTGTACTGTGAAGAGAAGGGAACAAAATTATACTCCTACTTGGAAATGGAACAAAATTATACTCCTGAGTGTTAATTTTTTTTTTCTTTAAAAGAGGATCAATAATGGTTCCCCACTTACCCCCTTATAATAATGAGTAATTATACTCCTATTCGTAGGACGGTGAAATATTAACTTGATTAAATGTTTATACATGTATATTAGAAAAATTATACTTATACTTGTGGGACGTTGAAATGAATGAAAGTATCCCTAAATGAGTATATTAGTATATTAGAAAGTTATACTTATACTTTTGGGACGGTGAAATATTTAAATGGAATAAAGGAAAATTATTCTATTAATTGTGGGACGGTAAAATTGATGAAATAAACTTGAAAGTAATGGTTTGAGCTTGTTAGTATACTCCTGGGTATTTTTAAGGTGTTAGAATGTTAGTAAAAAGTATACTCCTACGCTTAGGACGGAGAATTCTTAAGCCTGGAAAGAAATTGAGTTTTGCTGGAAATGGTAGCGAGCGCCCGCCTGATAGCCTTAGGAGCGCCCGCTTGGTCAGTTGCCGAGCGCCCGCTTACCTCGTGTTTCATGACCAAAATCCCTGTTGACCTGGAGTGCCCGCTTGGTCCTTGCCGAGCGCCCGCCTGGTCAGTTGTCGAGCGCCCGCCCGGGTAGAAGTGAGCGCCCGCCCGGTCCCCTGTTTTTACAAAAAGTGTTTAAATCCCAAATGAAATGAAACCTTACCCTTATAAGGCATAGAGCCTTAGTATAAGATGTCCTAGCAAGTGTATATGTACCTTTTGGGGCATTAGAACTTGGTCTTGAACATGAGTACTCATAAAATTAAAATGAGAACTTGAGCCTAAGAGTAAGAACTCTTTTAATTGTCTTGAAAGTGCTATGAAAAAGCACTAATGTGCTATATGTGTCTTGAAACCAATGTTTGTGTACCTTAGGGGCACTAGAACAATGTCTTGAACTTGAACATCCTAAGTATAGGATTAATAACTTGTAAGTATGAGATGTATAACTCATCTACTTAGCTTGAACTTTAAGTATAAGACAATTAAATCTTGTACATGACTTGAATATCCAAAGATTGGAATAATAACTTGAGTATAAGATAATTAATTCTTGTACATGACTTGAATATCCAAGAATTGGATTGCGAACTCGAATATAAGATGATAAAATCTTGTACATGCCTTGAAACCAATATATGTGTATGGTAGTAATCTTGTAAGTGTTATAGAACACTAGAAGTATCAGGACAAGATCCTTAGCTTGAACATCCAAAGAATTGGATTGAGAACTTGAATATAAGATGACTAAATCATGTACTTGACTTGAAACCAATACATGTGTATGGTAATGAACTTGAAAGTGCTATGAACAAGCACTAACGTGTTAGAACTATTCTTGATGTGTATGTGCAAATCTTGCACATAACTACCTGATAGAATGTGGCTTGTTGACTACTTGATACATGATATGAATAACCAAAGAGTTAGAATATGGAACTAGATAGAGAATGATCAACTCTATTACATACTCGAATCTAATACATGTGTATTGAAAGCGCTATGAACAAGCACCAATGTGCTAGTAATTGGTTTTAGTCGTGCATATACTCAATGAAGTATATAAAGTATAAAGAAAATATCTTGTTCTTGAGTTGAGTTCCTAAAGAAATAGGGACTAGTGTAATATGAAGATAATTCATAAAACAATGATTATAGAACACAATATGTGTTGGAAAATGTATTCGATTATTAACGATACATATACGTGAGGTATGATTGTGACTAGATACAATACGACCTATTCGACTACGTGCTTAGAGTCTAAGATGTTGGGCTCTACTTGAAAGTAAGGGTATCGTGATAGACAGATTAGTGTGTTAAAGGTTATATGAATATGTACGTACAAATATGGCATATGACAAAGTGACATAGAATGACTTACCCTACTACTTGGTTGGGGTCTGTTATTAATAGACTCTAATTTGGCTTGATTGTGTTACGTGGACACATTATGTGCCATTGTTATACTGATTTGTATTCGCAATTATTGCGTACGTGTACTTGTATTTGGTGTGCACATGATTACATGGTTCATGAAAAGCTAGTCCACTACTTTTGGACTTAGTTCTACTCTTGTAGTTCAAGTAAATACTACTTGTGCATTCTTGTGTGAGTCCAGCTGGTCCTTGCTTGTTCGGAAATATATAGGTTCACGCTTATCGCGAGTGATGGGGCTAAGTGATAATCGGGGATCTATGTATCTGCGCTTGACCCCTTACTACCGATCATAGTAAGGGCATATAGCCTCCTTTATTAGAGCAATACACCTGATAAAGTGACTGCTATACCTCTTGTCTTGAATCTTGTTCTCGAGTGTGACACTGGTTACCGGGTCCTCTTGTGTACTGCACAGCAACAACTTGATTGATCGTGATTTGTCAACTGCAATAAGCAACGACAATAATGGTTTACTTGGGAGGAATAAGGTTGGAATATCCTTTGTAACGTGATAGTTTAGCCTTATGTGTTAGCTACTTGATGAGTTGGCTTAGCCTCTCATATACTTGTTACTTGATGACATCTTGAGCATGATTACTTTATAATCTTCTTGATTTGCATGATTACATGATAACATGCTATGTACTTGTATCTAGTAACTTACTGATATTTATTTCACCCCGTTCCTTGTTTATTTGTTTCCCCCCACAGGAAAGCAAGTGGTAATACGTTGTGAGGCTCGACTTAGCAGGGGCCTACTTGGCAGGTTGTTCTTATTGGGGATTGTTATCCTTTCCAGTTTTGGTGAGGACTATTTTGTATCAGTTGTTTAGACTCAGTATATTGGGTAGACTTGTATAGTTCTTGTAGTGCCAGCTTATGTGCTAGTCATGTTTTCCGCTGTGTATAACCACATTTGGTTTAAATTTCTTGGTATAGAACTTGTGGTGAGCTATTTTAGCTCGTTCCTCTTGAGTATATATATGATGTCAGTTTGATATAAGCAGATGTCATTCCGTTTTCTTGTTTCTTGTTAGTCACACGCACTAGGTTCGAGGTTCTATTAGGGAATCCCGGGACTTGGGGGCATGTCAAGTAAAAACTAAAAAATATTCACCATCGACAACCATCTCGATTAGCATCACAACCGCTAAATTTAGTCGTCACACAGCATAGCAGTACAATATAGCTAAGTATTAGATACGATTTATATTACTTTTATTTTCCATATTTTACTCACTTTAAAAATAAGATTAGTAATTCTGAAGTCTTAATTTTAAAAATAAAATTACGTTATTCTTTTTACTCATTTGACGTTGTTTAACTTGAATATTTTTCCTTTTGTAACGAAAATAATATGTTTCTACTTAACAATACTAATTTTATATGATGGCGTATGGTAAAGAGATTTAGTTTTGGGAAAGGAAAAGAAAAAAAGAAGGAAACAACGTCATTAATGCAATGAAATTTTAAACACCCACTCAAGATAATTTTACAATAAAGACTTAAGTGCAATGAAACATTACATTAGTAGATATAAATTATTAGTAAATGTCATAATATTCCTCTAATAACGAGAGACGAAGTACATAACTTAAGTACAACTGTTTGCACCCGAGAAGATTCCCGCTCGCCTTTTTGATTTGAGAGTCGCCACTATGTTGTTGACGGAACACGGACCGTGAGATTCTTGAGTTCGGGGGTTAAGTTATGGATTGGGAAGGTCAAGGAGCACCCAATCCACCCAATCTAGGATTGGTCTTGCTTAGGTGTTTTCAATCAAATAAAGAACAAACAATTAAAACAAGTAAAGCCAATAATTAATTTCTTAATTATTGAAATGTCGGATCATATGCTTTGAGACCATCTCCATGGATTGGAGAGGCTCTAGGCCGATCCTTTTGATGGGATTACACTACTCTAAAACAAATAATGAGATGAGAAGTAGAGATTAAAAGCGTAGGAGTTTACCTAAAGCGTTCTTGAGATTCCAAGCTTCATACAAATACAGAGAATCCTTATCTAAACAAGGAGACCTCTTCTACAATATAACTGGGATAACGATCATCCTTATCAGGATTCTATATCCCGAGAATACGAGTTCTACATCAATGCGGGCTCTATGACTTCCTTAACAAGTCATGACTCATTCACCCATGCCTATATAAACAGGTCCCCAATACAGGAAACGGGTAAAATGAACTCTTTTGGCTCTAACTCTAGTCAATTGATTTCTCTCTATTTTTCTCATATAAACCGTATTCTTATTCTCACGCCGGAGGGCCTTCGCCAGTGAAGCCCCGGCTTGTTCACTTTTATTGTTTCTTGTGTGCAGATCCAATCGAGGAGTTCTCTTTGCTGGATTTATCCGAACCGTTAGACGAAAGGTTGATCCGGTACGTTTTTGGCATCATCAGTTTGGTTCCATTGCCGGGAATGTTCGATCGGAGAACTTTTTGTTCAGATAACCACAATCTACTCATGGCTGAAATACCAGCCGATGGACAACAGGCAAGTGTTACGCTTGAAGGTGATCTCAATCCACCACCGCCTAATGTGGCCAATAACGCAGCTCGGGATCAAGGACTCCCTCCCCCACCTCAAACTCAAGGGGTCGGTATGCATACCCGTTCAAGAGGGCCTCCACCTGAGGTTACTCAACTGTATGGAAGACGGAGGGGAACAACTACACGCCCCCAGAATGATGAAGCTGGCCCTTCGAGACCACACCCCTTAGATCGGAGGGCATTACTTCAACAAAACCCTCGACTCTCCAATAATTGGCTGACGCCCAAAGGGCTCTCTTGGAGTATGATCCTGACCACTCCATGGCACATCTCCTCCAGCCCTCTAGAACTAGAGGAGCTCATGAGGATGATAGAAGGAGTAACCTCAAGGAGATCCCACGTATTGACGGCCAACGCCATCAAGATCCACGTGATGCTCCCCAGGAGAACCGAGCAAGCCGGCTCGAAGGTCGACTTGGCCCAGTTAATCGAGAAGGAAGAGATTTGATAAATCAAATAAATCAACGAAGGGAGGAAGAGGTCGAATCCCCCAATGTAAGATTTCTAGGGGAGAGTCGCAAAAAAGATGATCAACGTTGGTCTCCGTAGAGACCTGCTACGACCCATCGTACTCCACTAGACGATCTGTTCCTGACCCGGAAGTAAGCTGAGTTGCTGGTAAAAGCAGAGATAAAGGAAAGAATAGATAGAGGAGCTCTCACTGTAGTTCGCTATCAGCGACGTACCCTAATGGATTTAAAAGAGAGGCTCGAGAATGTGGAGATGAACCAGGGGCAGAGAAGGCCTAGCAATGACTACGATGCGATGCATCCTTTTGCACAGTGGATAAAGGATTCTCCACCTAATCCACAAATGAATCTCCCCAACCTAGACAAGTATTCTGGCAGCTCCGACGCTTTGGATCATCTTCAAGCTTTTGAGGCCGTGATGGCGCTTGTATCAAATCAGGACGATATCCTTTGCAATGCATTTGCCAGTACTCTGACTAAAGCAGCCAGGTCTTGGTTCATGGATCTAGGAAAGGGAAGCATTGACTCTTTCCCTAGGTTGAAGAGTAAATTTATGGAGTACTTCTCCACTGCTGGGGCAAGAAAGAAAAGGCTCTCTGACTTGGCTAATATGGTGCAAGGAAAGAGCGAGTCGACCATGGATTTCTTTCAAAGATTCAGGAGCCTAGCCGACTCTATTGAAGAAAAGCTTACCGATAGAGAGATAATTATGTGCTTTACCAATGGGCAAAGGTCCGAAGCCCTCACATATGAGCTGTCGGTAAGAGAGCCTCTCACTAAGTCAGAATTATACCATGTGGCCTATGCAACAGCCATAGAAGAGGAGAAAAAGAAATTAAAGTTTGGAGGCCGAGACCGAGATCATAAAAGAAAGCCGCCCACTGGTGACTCAGCTCAAGGTTCCAATGGAGGTGGAAACATGGGAAAGAATAGAACGAGAGGAACGGAGATCTTCACCCCCTCACACAGGCCATCTCAGAGATAATGAACTTGGTGGATCTTCCTAACCCTAGGCCCATCAAAGAAAATTCCAAATACCCGAAGGACACTAGCAAGTACTGCGCCTACCATAGAGACAATGGGCACGAAACTGAGAACTGTTATGCCTTGAAGAAGATAGTGCAGAAATGGGTTGATGAAGGGAAACTAGACCGGTATGTCATAAAGAAAGACAACAAGCGCCCGAGGGAAGAGGTAAGGAGGAAGAACGAGAGGATAGACCTCCCAAAGCAAAATTGATTGGGGTCATACGAGAAGAAATCCCCTTAAATACCAGGTTGAAAGAACATAATCAAGAGGTAAGGAGGAAGAACCAGAGCAATGAGGGAACAGTCGCTGGTAATCAAAGGAAGAATATACAATTGTGAGTCTAAAAGGCTCCTAATTGACTCGGGGGCTGCTAAAGACGTGCTTTATTATAAAACCTTCAAAGATATGGAGCTACCAGTCACTCAACTTGCTGATGAAGTTGCTGCTAAGGAATTATCTATCTCAGGAGGAGTTTATGCTGATGAACCTGAAGCCATTTTTGCCGATGAGCCAACTACCGACACTCATCACCTTGAGTCAACTTCAGACACTCAAGTTATTATTCCAGCTGCTGCTCCTGGTGATATTGTCCCTGCTATTTCTGAGCCAAATTCTGATGCCACTATTCCCTTGCCAGTTATATTGGTTGAGCCAACTGGCCTTAGAGAGGTTATTGAGCTGGGAAGAGGTGCTGATGCGGGTATTGCCGATATGGATGCCTAGGTTGCTGCTAATCTTCAGCTTGAAGAGTTTCAGATAGCTTTATTTGCTCCTGATCCTTTATTCAACCAACCAGCCCCTCTCTATCTTCCTGCTGCTGTCGAAGCAAGACCAGCCCTTCTCCGTCTTCTTGCTGCTGAAGAAGAGAGCCCAGATGAGATAGATCCTGAAGATTATATGGAGTTACCTTCTTTTGTAAATGAGGAGGCTAGGGACACAGTTCCCCTTGCTAACTACAACTATGAGGTACATGCCAAAGATATGATGTGCTCAAACTGGTACACTACCAGCATATCTATCCATTCCGACAGATTCAGCAGGCCTCTTCTCATTCTTCATGAAAATCTCTCCTACCGATACACTCTTAGGCGCATTCCTACTCCCTTCGGTAAGGAACATCCCTTCCTTGTTGGTTCAACTAGCCAGCAGCTAATTTTCTTGCTGTGGGACATTTGTGCTTGCTCTATCCCCTAGTTCTGCTGATGCACCGACTAAACAGAATGATGTTCTACCGACTCCACAGCCTATCAGTCAAATAAGATGTTCTAATTGTTCTGATTATGGTCACAAGGCTCATGAATGCCTCTTGAAGCACCTGTCTGGACCCACTGAGGTTGCATCCTCCAGTGGTGGCCAGATATGGTTGCCAAAGAGGAACTAACCCTCGGACCCAAGAATAAGGGGGACCATATGCATATTTTCTCATTTCAAGAATGCTTTAATGCCTCAACTGGTGCAAGCAAGGATTTGTGGATTCTAGATAGTGGTTGTTCAAGGCACATGACAGGATTTGCAGATCTACTTGCCGATATTACTGAAGCATCAGGTCCCCCAGTGGTTTTCGGTGATAATGCCAAAGGAAAAATCATCGGTATTGGTACCATCAAGAGAGGTGCAGTTACTGTACAGAAGGTCTCTCTAGTGGATGGTCTGAAACACAACCTTCTATCAATATCACAATTTTGTGATAGAGGAATGCAATGTGTATTTACTACTTCCAATTGCTATGTGAAAGACATTGCTTCCAACGAAACTCTTCTCACTGCCAAACGAAAAGGTAACATTTATGCAGTAGACTTAAGTGCTATTACTGGTGTTGCTAATATTTGTTTTGTAGCTAAGAACATCAGTGAGAACTCATGGCTATGGCACAAGAGACTCAGCCACTTGAACTTCAAGTACCTATCCAAGCTTGCCGGTTCAAACCTGGTAACCAGTCTGCCTCAAGTGTCTACTGATCAAGGAAAGAAATGCAAGGCCTGTCATCTTGGAAAACAACATAAATCATCTTTCCACAGCAAGCCCTGCATGTCAACTTCTAAGTGCCTCCAATTGCTACATATGGATCTATTTGGCCCCACAGCTGCAGCAAGTATTGGGGGAAGTAGATATACTTTGGTTGTAGTAAATGATTTCTCTAGATACACTTGGGTAGAAACTTTCAGACACAAGGATGACACCTATGCCGTTGCGACCAAATTATTCAGACTACTACAGACCCAGAAAGAAAGCGATATCATCAATATGAGATCAGACAACGGCACTGAATTCAAGAACAATGGTATTGCTCAGTACTGTGATGATCATGGCATAGACCATAACTTCTCAGCTGACTTTACACCACAACAAAATGGTATCGTTGAAAGAAAGAACAAAACTCTTATAGAAGCTGGTAAGACCATGATTGCTGAAACCAGGATGCCTAAATACTTTTGGGCTGAAGCCATCAATACCACCTGCTTCACTCAGAACAGATCTATTATTAACAAATTCCATAACAAGACTCCTTATGAACTCTGGAGAGGAAAGACTCCGAACATTGGATTCTTCAAAATATTCGGCTGCAAATGTTACGTGCTTTACAACGGTAAGGAGCACAGAGGTAAATTTGATGAGAAAGCTGATGAAGGAATCTTTGTTGGATACGCATAGTAAGGCATTTCGAGTTTTCAATAAGAGACTTTTGAAAATTGTTGAATTTGTTCATGTAACCTTTGATGAATTTGATTTGCTAGAGTCTGACAAGGCTCCAAATAGTACTAATGCTTCTGGTGTTCATGAGACAGGTGAATCCAGTAATACTAACCATGCAGATAAAGTACCAGCTACTGATCCAGTCATTTCAGTAGAAGAACCAGTAGATACTCAATACTTCCCTTCATCGACAGAACAGGAATCTACCGATAACTTCCATAATCCATTTGCCGATGCAAACTCAGCTGACCCTCCTGAAGACAGATCCAGCCCTCAACCAATTTCTGTTATAAGACCTGATCCACCAAGTTCTCATCCACCTCTCATACAGAACTCTAACTCTTCCCTTCCACCATATGCTGACCATGATCCTCCTCTAGAATCATTACAACAAGAGTCAGTAAGAAATTATGTGCATATAGAAGTTACAACAAGGTATCCAACATAGAACCAAAGAAGACTGAAGAAGCTCTTGCTGATCCTGGCTGGGTGGAAGCTATGCAGGAGGAGCTAAATCAGTTTGAAAGATGCAATGTATGGGAACTAGTGCCAAGACCATCATCTCAACAAGTGATCGGTACAAAATGGGTCTACAGGAATAAATTGGATGAAGCTGGGAATATTATTAGAAACAAAGCAAGGTTAGTTGCTAAAGGCTACCGACAAGAAGAAGGAATTGACTACGATGAGACATTCGCTCCTGTTGCAAGATTGGAAGCTATAAGACTTTTCTTAGCCTATGCTGCCTTCAAAGAATTCAAGCTGTATCAAATGGACGTGAAAAGTGCCTTCCTGAATGGAGAACTCCAAGAACTTGTTTATGTTGAACAACCACCTGGTTTTGAGGACTCCAAGAAGCCTAATCATGTCTAGCGATTGAAGAAATCTCTCTATGGCTTAAAGCAAGCTCTAAGGGCATGGTATGAAACCCCTTCTAAGTTTTTACTTAGTGATGGCTTAGGTTTCACTCGAGGTAAAATCGATACTACTTTATTTGTTGCCAAGCATAAGGGTCATTCATTGTTTGTTCAAATATATGTCGATGATATCATTTTTGGATCTACTAATGAATCACTTTGCAAGAGATTTGATAAGCTAATGCAGACAAAGTTCGAGATGAGCATGATGGGTGAACTAACATATTTCCTTGGTCTTCAAGTCAAGCAAACCAATGAAGGAATTTTCATCAGTCAAGCTAAGTACACTAAAGAACTTATTAAGAAGTTTGGGTTTGACAATGCTCATTCTCAAAGCACACCAATGGGCACTAACATTCATTTAGATAAGGATGAGTCTGGTAAGATGGTAGATATAACTGTCTACCGAGGTATGATTGGATCACTCCTCTATCTTATTGCCAGTAGACCAGATATCATGTTTGTTGTTTGTGTTTGTGCCAGGTTTCAAGCTGACCCTAGGGAATCCCATCTGCAGACTGTTAAACGCATTATTAAATATTTATGTGGTTCTGTTAACCTTGGATTATGGTATGCTAGAGATTCATCTTTTAATCTAATAGGTTATTCAGATGCAGATTTTGAAGCTTCTAGGGTGACCAGGAAAAGTACTAGTGGAACTTGCCAATTTCTTGGTAATCGGTTGGTGTCTTGGTCCTGTAAAAAGCAAGCATCAATTTCCATTTTTACTACCGACGCTGAACACATAGCTGCCGACAGTTGCTGTTCACAGATTCTTTGGATGTAGCAGCAGTTGGTTGACTATGAAATTTCATCTCAAGTTTGTCCCATTTATTGTGACAATCAATCTACTATCTCGGTATCCAACAATCCGGTCATGCACTCTAAAACTAAGCACATAGACATCAAGTACCACTTTCTGAAGGAACATGTAGAAAAGGGAAATGTTGTGCTGATCAAAGTCCATACCGATTTCCAAAAAGCAGACGTACTGACAAAGCCCTTAGATCAGAAAAGATTTGAGTTCCTCAGAGGTGAACTAGGTATGATTGATTATTATGGTTAAAATTGTGCTAACTTTGCTACCTTGTGTTAGTCTACCGATCTCATCAGCAAAGTATGAAAAATCTTACCGACCAAAAAGTATTGCCGACCAAAAACAACATGCCGACCAATGTCTTGCCGATTTTCAAAATTCAAATATCAGCAAGAAAATCTCTTTTCGGTAGATCTCATCTGAAAAGATAAGATTCTCTGACACATGACGTAAGCATGTCAAATCAAAGGTACAATCGGTCACACCACCTCTCTGACACGTGTGTGCACCGCCTTACCTAAATCGTGTCAAGATTTATCTCAAACCTTTGTGATAAATCAGAAAGGTAACTTTTTATTTCACAATATTATTGTTGCCATTTCTACCCCTTCTCTCTCCTAAGTTTAACCGTCTATACTCAACCGTCTGGTACGCACCACAGTTATTACTGCTCCAAGGGATTCTTCCACCTTCGTCTCCATCAACTCTACAGTCGCCGGCGTTCCTATCTCCATCACTCCATCTTCCATTTATGATGTTTTCCCTCTCCTTGGAATGGAAGGATTAACTGGTATTTCTGATGACAAGTCTTTAGACAAGGCATGGACCCTAATAAGGGGAGCCGGTCCTAGGCAAAGTGGAAATAACCACTTGAAGGCTCATTATAGAAGGCGATTCTATGCACTTGCTGAGATAGTTGATAGATGTCTAGTTTGCAGATCTGGCTCTCACAGCCATGTGACTGATGTGCATGTTGATCAAATATATATTTAGGACATAGAATTGCTTAATCCCAATCATAGTTATCACTTAGGATCCCCCAATTTTATTAGAACCTTTATAAGGTACTCTTAGGATTCTTGGTGACCAGCACAGGTGTATTCCAACTCTTGAAACAAGGCAAACCAGCAAGAGAAAGCAAATCAGCAGACCAGTAAAACTAGTTGCCGATCAACTTGCTAAACAAGTTGCCGATCAACTCCATTCTCAACTTGCCGATATAGAAAGACATTCTGTACTGTCAGTCAGGTTACATCGTTTCATCTTAAAGTCAACCTTGTTGATTGTCCCTATCCTTTCTTACTGTTTTATCTAAAAGTAGTTTACCTGCTCTGTAATGATTGTTGCGCCGTCTTACACATAGCTACTTTTAGCTATACTCTGTCTCTACTTGCTTTTTGCAGGTAACCGGTTGAGACAAAGGGGTCTTTACCCATCAGACTTTTGCGAGCATGCGTGTACCACATATCTTCGTCATTAATGCTAAAGATACCGCATTTAATGCTCCTCAACTACCCAGCTGGATATTCAAATTGCAAGCCTTCTTCTACAAGACTCAAGACATTTACTCCTCTTATAAATAGTGGACTTGGAGCATTGAAGAAGGTTGGTGAAAATAGAGCATTGAAGAGAGTTGAATGTTTTTGAGTATTCATTAAAGACTCAAACATTCTGTGTCCAGATAATCATTAGATCATTTAATAGGACATACACTTGTGCACCAACTCAAACAACATTGTTAGTATTCCCGAACTAGATCATATAAGGAATACGTTGTTTAAGTTATTCACGCACCCACCTGAGTGAGATAAGTTCTCTTGAACTTGCCGCTCAAATACACTTGGTCAGATATTTGTTTTACGATTCATTGACTATTTCTAGAACTTAGTCTTTGTATACCGGCAAAGCCGTGCTTGTAATAGACTAGAGATATTTAATAGTGCTCTTAACCCAAATCCAAGTTCTGACCAAACTTGGTAGAGGACGTAGCAGTATTTACACTGTGAACCTCTCCAAATCCTTGTGTCTCTGTTGCTTACCTTATCATTGCCGGTTGGAATTCTATCACCGGCAGATTGCATATGTTCGTACTGATTCATTGTAATTTCCATTGACCAATCTCTTGAAACTGCATTGAACTTTTAGAAACAACTTTGTGTCTAAACTACGCTCTGAAAATCTTTTATACACTGATTTTGTGTGAGTTAAAACTAAGTCATATTTTACCCGCTGCGCTTACTGATAATAGTTTGCAAACTGATAAGTGACTTTGCATTTAAAAGTGTTTCTTTGTAAAAGTTTTCAAAAGGCTATTCACCCCCCCCCCTCTAGCCTATTTTCCTACCAATTGGGCCTAACAATTGGTATCAGAGCGTGGAATTTTGAAAGAAATTTCCAAGCTTTGCAGCTTGTATTGCCGATACCATGGCAGGAAAAATCATGCAGTCATTTAACATCACTACCATACCGTTGTTGAATATCAACGAGTTTGGTGTCTGGAAATCTCGTATGATAAAGTATATGAACTCAATCGATGATCGGTTGATGAAGGTCATAGAAGGTGGTCCAATCATTCCTTTGAAAGTCTCAACCACCTATAGACCTATTCCCTCCACTCCGCTGACACAACATGCTGATCGTGACACTGAACAAGAAACCCATGTTCAGATTGAAGAAACCTTGGTCGAGAAACCAAGAGAGGAATGGACTGAGGACGACAAACTTTCAGCTGCCCTAGATGGAAAAGCATGCCACATTATTTCTTGTGGTTTGGACGACAAGCAATATAAACTCATTGACTTGTGCTCCACGGCTCAAGAATGCTGGAACAAGCTCCTTGCATACTTTGAAGGTGATGAGCAGGTAAAGGACAACAGACTCTACAATTGTATTGCTGAGTTTGAATCCTTCAAGAAACAAGATGGTGAATCACTAAGGAGTGCCTACGACAGATTCTGCGAGGTAAGTAATTTATGTGCTTCATTAGGAAAGATTTATACTATGAAAGACCTGAATATTCGTTTTCTAAGTTCTTTGGGAAATGAGTATCATACCAAGGTCACCGCTGTTAGAGAAGTGAGAGACTTGAACAAGACTTCTATTCAGAATCTTGTATCTAGTCTATTTCTGTATGAGCGAGAACTGCAAAAACTTAACGTTCTCGATAAAAATTTCAAAAACTTGTCTCTATCAGCTCAGTCACAGATATCCTTCCCTTCAAACAAATTCCCTCCTATAGATCCCCATCCTATACCCTGCAGCTCCAAAACCCCTGCAACTACCTCAGAACAGCCTATGGAAGAAGACGAATTTACCGCCTTCGCTAGGAACTACAAAAGGTTTAAGGACTTCAAAAGGATGCAGAAAGGAAACTACCAGCAACCAAAATCATTCACACCAACTTTTCAAAAACCAGCAAGTTACAACAAACCATCAACAAGTGCTACCGACGGAAAGAACAACAAAGGTGATCTTGTTTGCTTCAACTGTAGAAAACCTGGTCACTTTGCTTCTAAATGTCCTCAACCAAAATATGAGTATGTGAGGAAGTCATTCAACAAGAGACATCCCAAGTCTCGAAGCTTTGTTGCCG
Organism: Campanula takesimana; assembly: GCA_026119855.1. Lineage (NCBI taxonomy): Eukaryota > Viridiplantae > Streptophyta > Magnoliopsida > Asterales > Campanulaceae > Campanula > Campanula takesimana. Next base: position 823,648 of record JAOWBW010000613.1, on the reverse strand, counting down.
ATGAAAGCACAGAAAAGGCCTTACCGGTTTGGTGTGAAACTGACTCAGATGAAGATGCCGATGAAGATGAAGATGCCGATGTAAGCTTTGTCGCCCTAGACTTGGAAGATGCCGATACATCCACATTGCCGACTCCAGTCTACCGAGATCCATCTCCTCCAAGATCTCCAGTCAGAGAAGAAGCTACTGGAAGACCTCAACCACACTTCAAAGAGATTAGTGTCAAAGCAGAGAACCCAAATGGATACAGAGTTCACCAAGTGGGAACCTCTCTCTATGGTCAGTGTAACTCTATTAAATTCACTGCCATCAAACCTAAACCCTTACCAATGACCAGAAAATTCTCATTCACCGAGCATCCTAGCATTGCCAAAAGCTTATCTAAACCCATCTCTTCTCTACCTCACTTATCTACAAACCTATTACCTCTGCCCCCAAAATTTTAGCTGATCCCTTTCCTGAAATATCCAAAGCTGAAATGGTAGAGACAATGGATGAACTTTTTATTGATCATGAGAAGCTGAGTAGCGTTCATAAAGTGATGGCTGCTGATTTCAATAGAATTTGTGCAGAGAATGACTTGCTTGTGTCTGAACTTAATGTTCTCAAAGGACATGAGCTTGAGTCTGTTCTTCTAAAGAAAGAAAACCTGGATCTCAAAAGCCAAGTAGCAGTATTGATAGCTCAGATCGAAGATCTTGTGAAAAGAAACAATCATCTCTCAAGGATTATTGATTCTTTCACAAAATCTAGAGTTGCTGTTGAAACTATCCTACAGACCCAAATGTACTATAAGGACCAATCTGGGTTAGGATTTGATTCCAGCAGCAGTAGCTCTACTGAAACTTGTGCGAGCGAGAAAAAGGATGAGAAAGTTGAATGTAGTCCTGTTAACTCAGTGCATAAGGATGCTAAGCCCATATACAGTGCTGTGGCAATGAAGTATCCTAAGAACCAGAACAAAAGGAATGACAAGCACAAACAAAGATATGTTAAGGTTGCTGATACTGAGTCTGCCGATAACGGTATTCTTGGTGAATACATCAGCAGAGCTAGTACTGCCGGTCTAACCACATCTGCTGCCGATGGACAAGTACCTAAAAAGGTAACTGCCAAAGGTAAACAGAATGGAAAGAAAGGCAACACTAGCACCTTTAAACCTACTAAGTTTGTGCCTGCTCAATTCCCTAGTTCTGCCGATGCACTGACTAAACAGAATGACGTTCTACCGACTCCACAGCCTATCAATCAAGTGAGATGTTCAAATTGTTCTGATTATGGTCACAAGGCTCATGAATGCCTCTTGAAGCACCTATCTGGACCCACTGAGGTTACATCCTCTAGTGGTGGCCAGATGTGGTTGCCAAAGAGGAACTAACCCTCGGACCCAAGAATAAGGGGGACCATAAGCATACCGTTTTATTTCAGGAATGCTTCATGGCCTCAACTGGTGCAAGCAAGGATTTGTGGATTCTAGATAGTGGCTGCTCAAGACACATGACAGGATTTGCAGATCTACTTGCCGATATCTCAGAAGCATCAGGTCCCCCAGTGGTTTTCGGTGATAATGCCAAAGGAAAAATCATCGGTATTGGTACCATCAAGAGAGGTGCATTTACTGTACAGAAGGTCTCTCTTGTGGATGGTCTGAAACACAACCTTCTATCTATATCACAATTATGTGATAAAGGAATGCAATGTGTATTTACTACTTCCAGTTGCTATGTGAAAGACATTGCTTCCAATGAAACTCTTCTCACTGCCAAAAGAAAAGGTAACATTTATGCAGTAGACTTAAGTGTTATTACTGGTGTTGCTAATGTTTGTTTTGTAGCTAAGAACATCAGTGAGAACTCATGGCTATGGCATAAGAGACTCAGTCACTTGAACTTCAAATATCTATCCAAGCTTGCCGGCTCAAATCTGGTTACCGGTCTGCCATAAGTGTCTGCTGATCAAGCAAAGAAATGCAAGGCCTGCCAGCTTAGAAAACAACATAAATCATCCTTCCGAAGCAAGCCCTGCATGTCAACATCTAAGTGCCTCCAAATGCTACATATGGATCTATTTGGCCCCACAACTACAGCAAGTATTGGGGGAAGTAGATATACCTTGGTTGTAGTAGATGATTTCTCTAGATATACTTGGGTGAAAACTTTTAGTCACAAAGATGACACTTATGCCGTTGCTACCAAGTTATTCAGACTACTACAAACACAGAAAGAAAGCGATATCATCAGCATGAGATCAGACAACGGCACTGAATTCAAGAACAATGGTATTACTCAGTACTGTGATGATCATGGCATAGACCACAACTTCTCAACTGCCGGTACACCACAACAAAATGGTGTCGTTGAGAGAAAGAACAGAACTCTTATTGAAGCTGGTAAGACCTTGATTGCTGAAGCCAGGCTGCCGAAATATTTTTGGGCTGAAGCCATCAATACCGCCTGCTTCACTCAGAACAAATCTCTCATCAACAAATTCCATAACAAGACTCCTTATGAACTCTGGAGAGGCAGAACTCCCAACATTGGATTCTTCAAAATATTCGGCTGCAAATGTTACGTGCTTTACAACGGTAAAGAGCACAGAGGTAAATTTGATGAGAAAGCTGATGAGGGAATCTTTGTTGGATACGCTAAACACAGTAAGGCCTTTCGAGTTTTTAATAAGAAACTTTTGAAAATTGTTGAATCTGTTCATGTAACCTTTGATGAATTTGATTTGTTAGAGTCTGACAAGGCTCCAAATAGTACTAATGCTTCTAGTGCTCATAAGACAGGTGAATCCAGTAATTCTAACCCTGCAGGTCAAGTACCAGCTGCTGATCCAGTCATTTCAGTAGAAGAAACAACAGATACTCACTATTTCCCATCATCGGCAGAACATGATCTTACCGATAACTTTCATAATCCATTTGCCGATGCAAATTCTGCTGATCATCCTGAAGACAGATCTAGCCCTCAACCAATTTCTGTTATAAGGCCCTTCCCAACAAGTTCTCAATATAATCCACCTCACACCCAAAACTCTAATTCTCCTTCTCCATCTGCTGATCTTGATCCTCCTCTAGAATCACTCCAACAAGATACAGTTAGACAAGATGTGCCGAGAGAAGTTAGAACAGATCGTGATCATCCATTAGAAAATGTGATTGGTGATGTCTTTGGACCAAGATTGACAAGAAACCTTAGTAGAGCATTCGCCGAGAGTCTCTTCTCTTCTGCTATGGTTTCCAATATAGAACCAAAGAAGACTGAAGAAGCTCTTGCTGATCCTGGCTGGGTGGAAGCTATGCAGGAGGAGCTAAATCAGTTTGAAAGATGCAATGTATGGGAACTAGTGCCAAGACCATCATCTCAACAAGTGATCGGTACAAAATGGGTCTACAGGAATAAATTGGATGAAGCTGGGAATATTATTAGAAACAAAGCAAGGTTAGTTGCTAAAGGCTACCGACAAGAAGAAGGAATTGACTACGATGAGACATTCGCTCCTGTTGCAAGATTGGAAGCTATAAGACTTTTCTTAGCCTATGCTGCCTTCAAAGAATTCAAACTGTATCAAATGGACGTGAAAAGTGCCTTCTTGAATGGAGAACTTCAAGAACTTGTGTATGTTAAACAACCACCTGGTTTCGAGGACTCCAAGAAGCCTGATCACGTCTATCGATTGAAGAAAGCTCTCTACGGCCTAAAGCAAGCTCCAAGGGCATGGTATGAAACCCTTTCTAAGTTCTTACTTAGTGATGGCTTAGGTTTCACTCGAGGTAAAATCGATACTACTTTATTTGTTTCCAAGCACAAGGGTCATTCATTGTTTGTTCAAATATATGTCGATGATATTATTTTTGGTTCTACTAATGAATCACTTTGTAAGAGATTTGAGAAGCTAATGCAGAGCAAGTTCAAAATGAGCATGATGGGTGAACTAACATATTTCCTTCGACTTCAAGTCAAGCAATCCAATGAGGGAATATTCATCAGTCAAGCCAAGTATGCAAAAGAATTAATCAAGAAGTTTGGCTTTGACAATGCTCACTCTCAAAGCACACCTATGGGCACTAACATTCACTTAGATAAGGATGAGTCTGGTAAGAAAGTAGATATGACACTCTACCGAGGTATGATCGGCTCACTCCTCTATCTTACTGCCAGTAGACCAGATATTATGTTTGCTGTTTGTGTTTGTGCCACGTTTCAAGCTGACCCTAGGGAATCCCATCTGCAAGCTGTTAAACGTATCATTAAATATCTATGTGGCACTGCTAACCTTGGATTATGGTATGCTAGAGATTCATCTTTTAATCTAATAGGTTATTCAGATGCAGACTTTGCAGCTTGTAGGGTGACTAGAAAAAGTACTAGTGGAACTTGCCAATTTCTTGGTGATAGATTGGTGTCTTGGTCCTGTAAGAAGCAAGCATCAATTTCCACTTCTACTACTGAAGCTGAGTACATAGCTGCCGACAGTTGCTGTTCACAGATCCTTTGGATGAAGCAGCAGCTTGTTGACTATGAAGTTCCATCTCAAGTTTGTCCCATCTATTGTGACAACCAATCTGCCATCTCAGTTTCAAACAACCCGGTCATGCATTCCAAAACCAAGAACATAGACATCAAGTATCATTTTCTGAAGGAATATATTGAAAAGGGAAATGTGGTGCTTCTCAAAGTTCATACCGACTACCAAAGAGCAGACATACTGACAAAACCCTTAGATCAAAAAAGATTTGAATTCCTCAGAGGTGAACTAGGTATGATTGATTATTATGGTTAAAATTGTGCTGACTTTGCTACTTGTGTTAGTCTGCCGATAAAATCAGCAGATCAAAAATTATCTTGCCGACAAACATCATGCCGGTAAATATCTTGCTGATCAACAACTTGCCGAATCATGTCTTGCCGATTTGTCAAAATTCAAAATTCAAAATTCATCGGTAGATCTCAATTCAAACGGATAAGGATTCTCTGACACATGACGTAAGCTTAGTCAAATCAAAGGTACAATCGGTCACACCTCCTCTCTGACACGTGTGTGCTCCGTCTTACCCAAATCGTGTCAAAGATTTATCCTAACTCTTTGTGATAAATCAGAAAGGTAACCTTAAACTTTATTGTTGCCGTTTCTACCCTTTCTCTCTCCTAAGTTTAACCGTCTAAATTAAACCGTCCGGTTCGTGCATTTAATGCATTGTGTGTGCACGTTCTCCGAGGTATTCGCTACAGTTAAACTCATCATTATTTCTCTTTCTCCCATGCAAACCCTTTCTATTCTCTCTCTCTCTCTTCCATAACATATATAAGCCTCACTTAAAATCCTATTGGTCTTTTCGCTCTTCACTCTATCTTGATATCTCTACTGCTTGTGTTGTTCATCTTCTTTCATTCTCTCTTACGTTCTTCAACCAGAGTTAACACTATTTTCTGGTAACTACTTGATGATTTCACACTTGCATTTCAATCTATTTTGAACTAATTTGTTCTAATTTGTGAGATTTTTTGAGTGATTTTGCAGAAAATGTCTAGCAACGAAAAGGATATCTATGGAGGCTATGTTGACTCCACCTTCTTCAACGACACCCTTGACGGTGAATTCTTGAGGAATCTTCTGATTGGTTCTCTTCTAGACTCCTTCATCTCTCCAACGGGTATTGAGTTTATATTTTTGGGTCAAGTTCAAGAGTTCTTCTCAAATGCCTCCTTCATCACTGATCGCAATGACTCCTCTGTATTCGTCTCCATCGCCTCAATCGTCGCCGGCGTGCCTATCTCCGTTACTCCCTCTTCTATTCATGATGTATTCCCTCTGCTTGGGAATGAGGGTGCTGACTCCATTACTGATAAACAGACTTTGGACAAGGCATGGACCCTTATGAGGGGAACCGGTCCTAGACTCAGTGGAGATAATCATCTTAAAGCTCACTACAGGAGAAGACTCTTTGTCTTGCAGAGATTGTGGATAGATGTTTTGTATGCAGATCTGGCTCTCACAGCCATGTTACTGATGTCCAGTTTGAAGCAATGCCAGCCATCGTGTTGCAAGAAGAGTTCAACTGGTATGCCTACCTGTTTAGGGTCATTGCCATTGCTGCCGTTAAGTATAAGGAGGATAGAAAGAAGAACAAAGCTCACCCCGGTAAAGGATGCCACTACATGCTGATTAGCACCATATTGAGGCGCAACTCAGCAATTGTTAGGGCTTCACCGGCACCCCCTAGTCTTGACTTTGATAAGCTCAAATCCTTTAAGCTTACTGATTGGAATAGGATTTCCAAGAAGGCTCCTACCAGCACAATTGTTGTTCCTGCTGCTGGTACCCCTAAAAAGAAGAAGGTAAAGAAAGTTGTCAAGGTTGCTGATGTAGTCCCTGCCGACGTTTCCACTCCTGCTCCAGTTGCCGACAGGATTCTTGTCGATTCCACTCCAGCAGCTCCAAAGAAGAGAAGGCTAGTCAAAGCTGCTGATAAACCTCAAGTCAAGAAGTCAAAGGTTGTATCTTCTGATGATCTCCCTGCTGCTCCAAAGCCAAAGCCTTCAGTTGTTCAAGTTCCTTCCTCTCAAATTCCTTCTACTGATCCAAGAGCTAAGCAGATCAGGTTTGCACCATCTCTTCTTGCCGGTGCAACACTTACTGCTCCCTCTGTGGTTATCAAGTCTAAAACCGATGCTGCCGATGAAATGGCTGAGAGAAGAAGACTGATTGGTTCTGACTTAAGGGTAAGAGTCCCTCTTCAAAAGGGAATTCTAGATCTTCCATACTTGCCTGAGCTCCATGCTGCTGCTGATGTAGCCTCTGGACCCTCTGTCAGAAAATGCAAGCCTATCAGAAACCCAACATTTCACATCTTTTTCAGAAACCATTGGTCATTCACCAATAAGGTCTTATCAAAGAATTGGGTGTTCCCTATTGATCATCTCCATCCGTTTGTTCACCGGTTGCTCCAATTTCATGAGGAAAGGAAAGAGACAGTTCCCCCTGGTAATCATGCTGATTATGTTGATTTAACAATTCTGAACAGGGTCACCGATATGTTTAAAGAGAAATTTGTGCCTGTTCAGAAATTCCAAAGGTTGTCTGAAGGTGAGTTGAGATTAAATTTTGGAAGATATTTTGATTTCCTACCCCTTCCTTGGAATCAAGTCTATCTATTTCAAGATAGGATCAGACATGATCTGATGGTGCAAGACGTTTGGGTTGCCTATAACTCAGTCTTCAACCAGCTGATGAACTTTGATGAACAAGATCCTTATCAGTTGGGAAGACCAGAAGATGAGGATGATTTGCTGAACTTCAACGATAATGAAGGGCTGGAGAAGAGTGCTCAAGCTACTCAATTTGTGAAGAATGTGCAGAGGATTACACTGAATCTGCTGAACGATTCAGAGGCCTTTATTAAGGCTAGAGCTGCTTCTACACCAGCATCTACATCTATTCCTGAACAAGTTCCTTCACCAGCAATCTCACCCATTCCAACTCCAGTCAGTTCTATTGATACTGTTGATTTTGTTTGCTCTCACAAAGCTGCTGGTGAAACAATCACTTCTTCTGATTCTATCGGTGAGTATGATAAGATGTCGATAAGCATTGTCTTCAAAAACCCTCTACTGATCAAGCTCATGCAGCTGCTGCCCCCACTTCTATATCTTCTGCTGAAGCATTTGCTGACTCAGTTCTAGCCAGTGATGGCTCTGAGCGTGGCTCTGCTGATAAGTCTGTTGAACAGACTGTTAAGAAAACTTCAGAAACTCAACCTGCTGATGAGACCAGCACTGCTGATGAATCCTTTGTGAATCAAGTTGAGGAAACTATGGACACTCAACCTCTGATTGTTAAAGAAGACCAACTTGCATCAATTGAGGAAACTAAAGAAACTCAATCTGCTGATAAAGTTGGTGGCTTGCTGATATCAGGAGGAGTTTGTGCTGATGAAGAGGTTATTGCTGATGTGTATGCTGATGAGCCAACTACCGACACTCATCCATCTGAGCCAACTGCCTACACTCAGATTATTAAGGCCCCTATCTCTTCTACTGATGTGATTCTGGTAGCTCCTACTGGTGTTAGAGAGATTGTTGAGTTGGGAGGAGGTACCGATACAGAGATTGCCAATCAAGATCATAATGCTGACTTTGATGCTCTGATTGCTGCTGATTTACAATTTGAGGAATTTCAGGATGCTTTATTTGCTCCTATTTCCTTTCCTTTGCTTCCTGCTCCCGAGGCCTTCATTGCTCCAGTTGTTGCTGATGCAGCACAACCTGTTCCTGTTGCTGCAGCTGCCGGTGGGAATGATAGCTCAGATGAAATAGATCCTGATGATTATATAGAGCTGCCGTCAAATTCTCTCCGATCAATTCCTAATCCTTTTGGCCCCAATCACTCATTTCTTCCAGGCTCAACCAGTGAACAGCTTACTTTCTTGCCCTGGATTAAACCTGAATTCAAAAGAAGGAAAGGGAAAGCTCCAAGGGTCTCCAAGCTCAAGGTAAAAGGACCACCAGCTTTTGAACCTCTACACTGCTTGCCTGGTAAGCTCAAAGTTGGTGGCAAAATTCATCTACCTGGTCCATCACCCAAGGAAGTCAGCATCGCCACGAATGGACTGATGATGAGATGCATGATGAACTCTATGAGATTCTTGAATACCGAGCCACTAATTCTCGAGGTCTTTTGCACTTGGTAAAATCTGCTGCTCTTGCATTAACTCTGCCGATGTTCCATCCAAGACAGCGTGCCGATCATATGGTCTATACCTCAAGGCTGATGAATGCCGGGTTAATGACCATGATTCTTGAAGGTCGTGCTTATTTGAATTTTATCCTGGCTATCTTTCTTTCTCTGGAGGACAATGGTGTGTTCCATCTGCCGGTTGAACGTGCAGTTATTATTCATCCTTCATTTCCTTTGCCGACCGTCCATGCCGATGTAACTTCTGCCGATCCTATTGCCTCCACATCTGTTCCTGCTGAGTTCCTTCTTGCTGACAGATATGCTGCTGATGCTTCTTTTCTTCAACAAGTTTTGTCTCTTCCAGCTGCTTCCTCTCCTGTGCCAGCCTCTCCATTACTGATTGTTCTATCTTCAGATGATGAGTTGACTGTGCCTACTCCTGAAGGTCTAGTGGAAGATGCTGATATTATCAATGAAGACTTCATTCCTTTCTTCCTGATGCATTCTTCTCTTGGACTGTCAAAACCCGTGGTACTAAATAGTATGTATGAATACTTCAGTTACCTTGAAGGGGATACTGAAAATATGCAAGTGCCTGTTACTCATGCCGATCTGGGCGATACTGGCCTCTTCCTCCGTGACAAGTTGAACCGTATTCATGAGGATCTTTCTGGCAAAATCCTTAAGTCCAATCAGGAGGAGGAATGCAAGAGAATCCAAGACTTGAAAGATCTGCTTGAGGACAGAGAATCTAGGCTGATTGCCCTTTCAGAAAGTTTGGGGAGTATGAACTCTATTCAACAGCAACTAGTTGATGACCAGAGGTTGCAGATCAGAGACCTAGAAAGGACTGAAAAAGATTTATCTGCTGCCAAGTCTGCTCTTGCTGATGCTCAAATGAAGATAGCTGCTCTGGAAGCCAACAATGCAATGCTGACTGAAAGGCTGGAGAGCACTCAAAAAAGGAAGAAGAGAGAAGCTGAAAAGAAAGAGAAGAGAGCAAAGAAGAAAGCTAAGCTTACCGACTCTACATCAAAGGCCATTGACCAGCAAGAGGATCCTCCTGTTTCCTAGTCAATATAGCCAATGATATAGATATCCAGAAGATCTTCAACGATTTATCCAAGACTTCTTTGCTAACCATTACTGTTTTATGTGTGCTTATTTTTATATGTTATATTCTCTTATAATATCTGCTGCTATTCATGCTAACTTTGTTTTGCAGATTATTATTCTCCCTGCTGATCTTAAGCCATCAGCAACTCATTCTTCTTTTCTTTTACTCTTACTTTTATCATTTTGTATTTTTACCTCTTTAAGACATCTAGTGTGTGACTTGGATTAGGGAATGATAATAAATAGACATTCCTTATACATTCTTTTACTAAGCTAAGATAGATGTTCTTAGATAGGGTGATTGGACTTAAGCAATTAGGAGGAGATTGTTGATCAAATATATATTTAGGACATAGAATTGCTTAATCCCAATCATAGTTATCACTTAGGATCCCCCAATTTTATTAGAACCTTTATAAGGTACTCTTAGGATTCTTGGTGACCAGCACAGGTGTATTCCAACTCTTGAAACAAGGCAAACCAGCAAGAGAAAGCAAATCAGCAGACCAGTAAAACTAGTTGCCGATCAACTTGCTAAACAAGTTGCCGATCAACTCCATTCTCAACTTGCCGATATAGAAAGACAGTCTGTACTGTCAGTCAGGTTACATCGTTTCATCTTAAAGTCAACCTTGCTGATTGTCCCTGTCCTTTCTTATTGTTTTATCTAAAAGTAGTTTACCTGCTCTGTAATGATTGCTGCGCCGTCTGACACATAGCTACTTTTAGCTATACTCTGTCTCTACTTGGTTTTTGCAGGTAACCGGTTGAGACAAAGGGGTCTTTACCCATCAGACTTTTACGAGCATGCGTGTACCACATATCTTCGTCATTAATGCTAAAGATACCGCATTTAATGCTCCTCAACTACCCAGCTGGATATTCAAATTGCAAGCCTTCTTCTACAAGACTCAAGACATTTACTCCTCTTATAAATAGTGGACTTGGAGCATTGAAGAAGGTTGGTGAAAATAGAGCATTGAAGAGAGTTGAATGTTTTTGAGTATTCATTAAAGACTCAAACATTTTGTGTCCAGATAATCATTAGATCATTTAATAGGACATACACTTGTGGACCAACTCAAACAACATTGTTAGTATTCCCGAACTAGATCATATAAGGAATACGTTGTTTAAGTTATTCACACACCCACCTGAGTGAGATAAGTCCTCTTGAACTTGCCGCTCAAATACACTTGGTCAGATATTTGTTTTACGATTCATTAACTATTTTTAGAACTTAGTCTTTGTATACCGGCAAAGCCGTGCTTGTAATAGACTAGAGATATTTAATAGTGCTCTTAACCCAAATCCAAGTTCTGACCAAACTTGGTAGAGGACGTAGCAGTATTTACACTGTGAACCTCTCCAAATCCTTGTGTCTCTGTTGCTTACCTTATCATTGCCGGTTGGAATTCTATCACCGGTAGATTGCATATGTTCGTACTAATTCATTGTAATTTCCATTGACCAATCTCTTGAAACTGCATTGAACTTTTAGAAACAACTTTGTGTCTAAACTAAGCTCTGAAAATCTTTTATACACTGATTTTGTGTGAGTTAAAACTAAGTCATATTTTACCCGCTGCGCTTACTGATAATAGTTTGCAAACTGATAAGTGACTTTGCATTTAAAAGTGTTTCTTTGTAAAAGTTTTCAAAAGGCTATTCACCCCCCCCCTCTAGCCTATTTTCCTACCAATTGGGCTTAACAGTGCAGTTTGAGGCAAGGGCTGTCATTACTTGTTGATAAGCACAATATTGAGGCACAACTCAGAGATTGTTAGAGCTTCTCCAGCGCCTCCAAGCTTTGACTTTGACAAGCTTAAGTCCTTCAAGATCCCTGACTGGAAAAGGATTACCAAGAAAGCCTCTACCGGTCCAGTCATTGCTCCTGCTGTAGGGACCCCTAAGAAGAAGAAAGCTAAAAAAGTTGTTTCAGTTGCTGCCGATCCTCCTGCTGCCATCTCTACCCCAGCCCCGTCTACTGATAGGATCCTTGCTGACTCAACTCCTGCTGCTCCAAGAAAAAGGAAGTTAGTCAAGGCTGCTGATAAAGAGCCAGCCAAGAAGTCAAAGGTTATATCTGCTGGTGAGCCATCTGCCGCTCCAAGACAAAAACATGTTGCTGATCAGGTTAAATCTTCCACGATTCCATCTGCTGATCCAAGAGCAAAGCTGATAAGATTTGCACCACCTCTTCTATCTGGTATTTCTCTTGCTTCTCCTCCCTCCGTTGTCATTAAATCTGAAGAAGATATTGCCGACTTTGCTGAGGACCTTATTGCCGATGCTGTAAGTATCCCAATCTGAAATTGACCAACTTAGAGGAACTCTTAGCACCATTAAGGGATAAACTGATGGGCTGGGACCTTATTAGAATAAACTGAAAATTCCAGGACTGCTCTGGAGTTAAACTTAGAAAAATCCAGAAGCTCGCCAGGCTGAGCCGTACAGATGGTTTGGACGCGGGAGGGGCCTAGCCGTACGGCTAGTTTAGGCACCCTCAGTCCCTATAAATTGAGACCCTTGTTGATCATTTTAGGAAGGGGAGAAATATAGTTTTGTAGGTGAAACTCTGCAGAAATTCAGCCTAAGTGAAACACCACCAAACACTTGAGTGAAAAGAGAGGAAGATAGGCCATAACCACCATAGGTGAAGCGTCCTTCTCTCCATCTTCTCTCCATCTCAAACTCTTTTGTTATTGTTTATGTTGTTTATTTACTTGCATTTCAAGCCTTGCCCTTGTCAAGCACTTTTGTATTGCAAGTCTTGCCCTTGTCAAGCACTTTTATATTGCAAGTCTTGTCCTTTCAAGCACCTTATATTCTTGTTATGTATCTTGGAACCAAATCATGAAATGATTCAAGGTGCCCTCACATCCAAGTATGTGAAAAAGGGATAAAACCTAAAGAAGATCATGATTTGTTAATTTCTTGTCTTTAAATAGCTTGATGATCCATTTTTATGGTAAAAGTATGTATCTTTATGTTGTATTTGGCCATGATGATCATGTTGGGTGATAAAGTTCCAATCTTTATCATCCCAACCTTGATTTAGCCTAAAATCCCACATTTGAGTCATAAAGATTCAATCTTTATGTCATTTTGTTGTCCCTAAAGATTTAATCTTGTATAAAGATCCCATTTTGATGGTAAAGTTTGAATCTTTACTCATCAAAATGGCCATCTTGACTCAAAGGCTTCTTTCATCACCTTTTCTCAATAATTCCCCAATGATTATCTTAATCACATCCAAAATTCTTGTTTTTAGTGTCTAATCTAGTGATTAATGACATAAGGATGGTTTAATTTGTGTTGTTTTTATAAAAGAATGGCTGGAAATGATCAAACAGTCCAGTTTCAGACAGAATGCTCTGTTTCTGTATGGAACTGGACTGATTTCTGGGAATCTGTTAAAATTCCCAAGAAGACCCCCTTTAGCCGTACGGCTACTTTGTCCAGGGGCATGTTTCAGTCCAGTCCCTCTTTAATCCAGAATGTTTACAAAAGAACCCCTTTCTGTTAAAATCCTAACCGTTTTCTGTTAAAGTCAGTTTCTCCCGTTTTCTAAACACACACACATATGCACTTTTCGTTAACAAACACAAGGGAGACTCGGCTTTGTCTGAGGTGGCTTGGGTGACGTGAAACTCTTCCCAAGCCGTAACCTGACCTCCGAACTCATAAATCTCTAACCATTTTCATTTGTTGGGTTAAAAGTTAACAAATGTGGCGACTCTGTTAAGTTTGTGAAGTTACACGTTTTTGGCTTTTCTTCCTCGAAACGAACCCGTTTCGCCCCGGGGGGGGGATCCTCACAGTGGCGACTCCGCTGGGGAAAAGAGTGTTTTTGAACTTCTTTTTAGAAGTTTCGGGGGCATTCTTGTGTGGGTCAAACTCCCATCACCGTTTGTTAACTTTGTGCATTTTTTTATGTGTACTTCATGTTTCTGTTTTGATTTCTGGGAATGAAACTCTTCTGGGATTGCCATAGACTGGGGCTTGATGATCAGAAGCTGAAAATTTGCAAAAAAGAATGGACCGACTACTCTAGCCGTACGGCTAGTTTTGCCGCGCCCACAGAATGCTTCAAATTAACAATTTTGTGCAGGGAAGAAACATTCTGATGGTCCCCCTTGCTTCTTCTTGTCCAGGTTCCATTTACAGCCTCTACTTGTGCACATTTACCTCCTTTTTCTTAGCCAAAAATGAATTTTCAAAGCTTGGTTATGCACAAATTCTTGGACATAAAATTGGGTTTTCAAAACCTCATTGTGCATAACCCTTTTCATAAAAAAAAAATTGGTCTTCAAATTCTTTTGTTGTGCACAACCTTTTTGTACAAATGATTTTCAAAAGGTTGTTCTTGTTGTAAAATTTTGGTTTCAAAAACCTTTGGTTGTGCACAACCTTTCCCATGTACAAAATTTTGACTCTCGTTTGTTCATATCTTTGCTTGATTACTTGTGCAAATCACTTGTTTAAATTGTTTGTTCATGTCTTGTATATACTCTTATTCTTGCTCATGATATTAAAATGCATTGAAAATTTCTATTTTGACTCAAAAGGGAACATAGAAGGCTTCACACAATGCGCACTCGACCTTGTGCACGTTCCAAAAAACCTTTTAAACCCGGGATGGATGCCACGATGCAGCTTGATTGGTGCTCTTGTGCCCTTCTCGCTCGCACGAGTCCATTCCACCTCCCCTTCCGAGCCGAGTCAACCACACATGTCCGTGACACACAAATACCGCGACCTTGGTTGGTTTTTGGTCTAGCTCACATCATCACGTCCCTAATACGTGTCCAAACGCTAATTATGGACAAGTTAATGCCCTAGTCACGACTCCTTGTGAAAGAAAGTGTGACCAAGGTCATCTTTGACCCGGTCCTTGACTTACAGGTTGATTCCAACCATAATCAACCGAAGTCATGTATTAAGGATAGGTTGACACCGCGTCATTAAGCTCTAATGCTTGACCCATCCTAATCATCTTTAAGCCCAAGGCTAAGATCTGAGACCCCTCGTTAAACGAGGTCATGCCGGAATTTTGTTAAAGCGTTAAGTTAATCTTAACCTTACCCGGGGCTTAATTATGATAAGAATGGCCCGTGCATTGGAACTTTGTGATGTACTAGACCTTAGGTTCGTTTCTTTTGGTCGGTGGAAGCTGCGTGCCCTATAGGACCCTCACCCGGGATAGTCCGTCCTTGGGAGTGTGCAATACAGGTGAAATACGAGGGGTCTATAAGCATAGTGATGGCCTCCACTGATCCAGGATTTAGATTAGTTGCGAAAAAGAAGAGAAATCTTTTCCAACCAATTAGGAATAAAATGCATTTTAAGTAAACAGGAACAAAAAATATATGATAAATAAAGACAGTAAAATTTCATGTTGCATGAGCCTAAGCCTCTTACCAAACACTAGCCCTAATTGGTACCCTAGTCTGAAATGGACCTCCTTCTCCACCATAGCTCATAGGAAGTGGGTCAGGGTTCCAGGTCGTTGTCTGGTTAGTGCCGAGTCTGACAGTTCATCAGTAGCTTCACTCAGACTTCTTCGAATGACTAGTCCGGCAGGAAGTAGTAGTGGGGGTGACAACACAGTCGATCCTAATGGGCTCACCAGGGAAGAGTTGGTACAAGCTCTAGAGGCCGCCAGGGCCAGGGAAGAAAGTGTCAGAAAACATCAGGAATATATGCAGAATAGTTGTGGAAGCCATGAGACAGAGAGGGATAGCCGTCGTATTTGAGAATGGTGGAGGTTTTGTGGAAATCACGGAGGAAGAAGAGGTTGAAAATGTACGACCCCAGGGTTATAACCGAGTTCCTCCTCCCCAAACTTACCCCAATGTGGCGGCCTCACGTCCCGCATTCCAAACCACCATCCACCAAAATGTGCCTACCACCCAGTTTCCTTTTATCCCGCTGGAAGGATCTCCCATGTCTCCGCCCGGATTTAACCCATATGGTTCGATCCCGACAAGCCGAACACCTTTAGCTCCAACCACCGCTGGGTTACCACCTCCAGCTTTGTCGATTGTCTCCCAAGGGGTACCATACCTATTTCAATACCCGATGGCACAAGCTTCCAAAGCCACTCCACCATGCATCCCCGCAAATAATCCGGGATATAGGTTTGTCTACACCCATGCACCACCTCAAAATCTTCTTCCGGTAATACCATCCACCACCGTGCCTCCGACAGTGATGCCAGTGACAAATCAAACCATGGGATCCATCAACTCTAGCCCGCACATGGACCCCCAAATGGGGTGGTTGGTAGAAAGGCTGAACCAAATGGAAGAAAGGTTTGAATGAATGAACGAGAAGAAGTTCACCTCAGGAGTCACAGATCCTGATAAGATTGTCCCTCTTCCTCACCGGTTCAAAATACCGGAGATTGATAAGTTTGATGGAACCGCTTGCCCCCAAACTCATCTCAATGCCTACACCCTAGCAATGAGGGCGAAGGGTTGTACTGTGCAACAAATGGCCGATCACTTTCAACTATCTCTGAGAGGAAATGCACTCAAATGGTTCTTTAACCTAAAGGACGAATCTTGGGTCACATGGGACCGTATTAAGGAAGCATTCCTCACCAAATACCGGTCTAACTTGGAGTGGGAAACCAATCGCACTGATTTGCAAGGCACCTTACAAAAGAATGATGAACCGACTGGTGAGTTTTACAAGAGATGGAATTACAATCTTGGGGAAATTTCCAATCCGCCTACTGAGGATGAGCAATTGAATATTTTTCAGTCATGCCTGAAACCTCAATTACGGGCTTTGATCAGTCACCACTTCTACCCTAATCTTCGGGCCATGGTAACCGCTGGGTCTAAGTTTGAGAAGGCCCTCAGTGAGCAATCCTCCGCTCAGGGCAGTGTTAGCTCCTACCGGTACCGCCCTCCGACCACCGGCAAAGGGAAAGAAACCTCAAGGGTAGTTAACAACATCCAAGGGTAAAACCCGGGACATGTCCCACTGTAGATACCCCGGGAGAGCCCACTACTTGGATAGAGCGGTGAATTATCCTAGGATGTCTAATTGATTTTATTTTGTAGAGTCGCCACCTATGTTATTGAGGAAACATAAGAAAAACCTAAAGAAATAGCCTATTTTAATATTACGAAACTAGAGATTCGGGAAGAGAAGGGTTCGGGGGTTAGGTAACGGAGTGGGAAGTACTTAAACACCCACTCCGCTTACGCGGGTCTTGCTACTATTGGTGTTCTAATGCTAAATGTCCTTCAATTTGTTAATATAAAAGTGCTAATAATTACAATGAAAAGAAAGGGGAAATTGCAAAGGGAAATAAAAGAGAATTGTTTTATTATATTAATGCTAAAGATTACATTAAAAGGAGTATTGTACTAATTTATGCTAACAATTACATTAAGAAAAAAGTGGTAAACTAAAGTAGTTTAGAATGTTGGAATGTAACCTTGACCAAACTTCAATAGTGAAGTGGCCTTTTGGTTGTATTCCTTTTTATGGAGATTGCATACAATGACTAGACAAATAAAATAAGAAGAAGAAAAGGTGAAGTTGTACCTTAAGAAGGAGGACTTTAAACCTTGACTTGAAGATGGTATTGTTGTAGAGAAATTATTGTGTAGAGATTTGTGTAGAGTTTAGTTGTGTAAAAATCTTGTTGGGAGAATTTGTGTAGGGAATATGATATAGAATTTGTGTAGAGAGAAAGTTCAAGGTCCAAGAACTTGTGTATAGTTTTTGTAGAGAAGATGAAGTTGAGGTCCTTTGAAATGAACCAAGAAGGTCCTTTTTATAGGTAAAAATAGGAGGGAAAGGTTGGAGGGATAAGATGATCATCCATGTGAAATGGAATTGACCAATCAAAAATAAGATAAATAAAAGAGAATGAAATAAATAAAAGAAAATAAAATAAAATAAAAAGGAAATATTTTATTTTGATGAAAAGGCTAGAAGTGTGGGATTGGGAGTTACAAAACTAGGGGGGATGAACTTGGAGGTAAAAAGATGTGTTTGTGATTAAGAAAAAGGAGGGAAATAAGGTGCAATCCGTTACTGCCATAATGGGAGGCGCGCGAGTCCGGCTTTAGGGGCGAGACGCGCGCGCAGCCCACAAGCAGTGCCGGAGGCGCCCGCGGGTGGAAAAGACAGAATGACAGAAATGACTCTAAAGTTAATTCTGTTATGCAGTTTAGTCCAAAACTAACGGAATCAGTTAGGAACTTAACCAAAGTAACAAAAATTAACAAAAATAAGTTAAATAAAAATACTATGTATGCAATCGGAGTGAGAGGTCCAAGGCGGGGTGTCTACACCTGCAAAGGGCCAGAAACTCAGAGAGACGTCCGTATGTGAGGTTTGAAGATTTCGGGATGCTCATAAGCAAGGTGTTTGAAGGGTTAGTCAAACAAGGCCTTGTGAAACCTTTGGTTAACTATCAACCCAGAAATCTTGAGAAACACCTCGACAGAAACAAAAGGTGTGCCTTTCACAATTATCATGGTCACAACACCGATGACTGCTCTGTGGTAAAATGCATCATCCTTGACTTGATTGACAAGGTGAAGCTTGAACACCCTCGTGGTCCAAATGTAGTCAACAACCCCTTCCCCGACAACAGCGCTGTCAACATGATTGAGTTCGGGCAAAACAGCGTGAACATGATTGAGCTTGGAGAACCAGCACCGGTAACCTTCTTGTAATTAAACACCCCACTGGTGAAAATCGGGGAGAGGTGGAAGGACATCATGTGGGCATGTGTACAAGAGAGAAAGATGAAATGCCTCCCGGATTTTTTTGGTGGCCAATATACTGAGTGCAAGGATCCCACACCGGAATGCCAGTGATTTGGTCGTGTTTAAGCTCACTGAGCACAATCTAACATATGAGGAATGCATGGCAGAATTGGAGAAGGCCGTTAAAGATGAGGTGGAAGGCCAAAGCCATAGTCCAAACGGGTGTTGTCCCCCTCATCATGACCTTGGTTTTCAGATCTATGATTGAAGAAGATGGGTTACATGAGTTTATATAAAGAGAACAAATGTTTGAGCAATGGGGGGGAATAAATTGGAAGATAAACACTAATATTTAAATAACATACCTGATAATCCAATATATAAATGTGAAGGAAAAAAATTGGATATCATTACACTGAAAATGGAAGGAAGAAGATGTAACGACCCCAAACCCCGCACTATTTTAGTCATAAGTTGAGCACATGAGTGTGACTACCCGTCCCAATTTCATATAAATTTTACACTGAATATTATTTTATAATTTAATTTGTGTTAGTTTGATTATTTTAAAAGACTTATTTGATCTATTAAAATATTAAATAAAAGTATTTGAGTTGCAAAACGATTAACTAGCATGAGTGGGAGCTAAATAGTTGAGTTAGTATTTGTGAATAATGACAAGGGGTTAAGTGTTAAAGTGGAAACCTTGAGGGATAAATGTAATTGAGCAACTTGGAGTGGCCTAAGTGGAAATGGCCAAAAGCATAACATGATTGATTAGTTTTTATTTCTTTCTTATCCTCTCTTCCTCTCTCTGCACACACACCAGACAAACATTTTTCCCAATTTCTCTCCCTCTGCGAAGAAGACTTTCTCCATTTCTCTCCTTCTGTTCTACTAGTATTCCTAACACAAAAATCATTTTATCTCGTTCATTATTCTTCCGTTCTAAAATCCGACTTCACCAAAATATTCGTGGCGTCGAGTAGATCAAATCTAGCTGATCAGAAAAATATATCATCCGTACTATTTTTGAATCAAGTAAGTTAATATTCCCCTTTAATTATAAAAATGTTCATACATATTATATATGATACTTTTTGTGGTAATTGTTGATTTGTGAGTAGTATTTGTGCTATTTGAAATTGTTTGTGTTAAAGGGGTGATTTATATGTATTTGAGTTAGTTAATTTAACTTGAATGTTAAATAAATATTTGGGGAAAGTTGTAATATTACTTTTGAGACGGTGAATTAGAGTTAGAATGGTAAATAAATATTTGGGGGAAGTTGTAATAGTACTTTTGAGACGGTGAATTAAAGTTAGAATGTTAAATACCTATTTGGGAAAAGTTTTGAAAGTACTTTTGAGACGGTGAAACAGAGGTAGTATGAAAAGAATTGAGTTTGCCTGGCGGAAGTGTGTGGGCGGCTGCCCAATTAGGGCGTGCGGCCGCACATCTTTCTGGAAGGTTTTGGTCGTGGTCAGTATGATTTTGGGCGACCGCACAGGTTGGTGTAGGCGACCGCCCAGGTTGCTGACTGAAATGAAATGTTCCAATTCAATTGAGTTATGGTTCAATCTTTGTCTAGGCTTTGAGGTCTACACTAGGGTACCTAGATAGGCGTTGTGGAACACAATGGTGTTAGGACTTGGTTCGATTATGAACGGATGCAAGGTGTGAAATGGTGGTTAAGTGCTTACGGATTTGTTTAGCATCTTTATGGTGTATTTATTCGGATTCCCTATTTAGGAATCCTAAAGGTAAAGAAATGGTTGGGTTAATAGTCATTGTACTATTTATGAGTTCAATTGTAAATACACGGGGTGTATTTGAGACTAAGTATGATATGATTTTGTTTAACATCCTTAATGTGGTATTGTTCGGATTTCCTGCTTTGGAATCTTACGTTAAAAGGAATGGTCCGTTTGTGATCAAGTGTGAAATGTGTAACCGTTTGGGTTCTTTTTGGTCTTGTACATCTTTATGATGCTTTTGTGGGATTTCCTACTTTGAAATCCTTTATTTGAGAAATGTTTCTAATACACTTGGTTGTTGAGCTCTTCATGAGCAGTTTATCATCTTTATGATGTACTTAGTATGGTTCCCTATTTTGGAATCATACACTGATTGTGCAATAGTTAAAAAAAAAGGTCCAGCTGGTCTTACTTGGTTGAGTCGGGCAGTGATGGATATTATAATGGCACCTGAGCCGAGTTCATTATAATTTTATTCACTGGTAACCCCTTTTTTACCCCTTCCTGATTGTGTGGTTGGGTTGAGATAGCTCCCTTGTGTGAGTATTCTAGCTACACGTTTTAGGGTTATGACTTTGTGTCATTTTTCCACCGTTTGTTCTTGTTACTGCTTGGTTCTGGAACCCCTGCTTCAGCTCTTTGATGCTGCCCTGTTGATGCTGCTTTTCGATGCGGCTCTGTTGATGTTGTTCAGATTGTTATATCCTTTTGGGAGAACCTTGGCTAAGTATCCTTTGTTATGTGTTTATTTCAGCTTTGTGTGCTGCATGATGAGTTGGTCGTTATTTCCAACCGGTATGGGATGGTTGGCGATAGGGAGCCTCTCATTTATTGTTATATGATTCAGCTATTCAGTTAATATATATGATAACATGCCATGTAGATGCATTAGTAACTTACTGAGATTTTATCTCACCCCGTTCCTTTCAAATTTGTTTTCCTTAGTTTACAGGAAAGCTAGAGGTAGTATGTTGTGAGAGCTGATGTCGTTGTGGGATTGTTCTGAGCAGATTATACTCATTTGGGATAATTTCTCTACGGAGCTTTTTTGTATTCCTCTTGTGAGGCTGTGGTTGTATAATGTACAATGTTATGTAAGTATTAGTTGGTTTTATAGCAGAGTTCACGCGCCCGGTTCGGTATTTAGAATTTTTGAGATGTATATTATGTTATTGTAATATTCATGGAATTTGGTAATTTTCGGGGCGTGACAGTTGGTATTAGAGCAATAGGATTAGATCTTGAAAGGGAATAAGAACTCTGATATTGAATAGGTTTCAATACTTGGGTGTTATGATTTTGAGCGGTTTAGAAAACTAAGTTTTCTTGAAGTCAATTAGCTTCCTTGGTCATGGAAAGTTTGGGAAGTAGAAGCATAATGAATTAGTGGATGAGGTTAAGATAGAAGTTGGTTGGGTTATAGGTGTGATATTGACATCGAGTGTTTTTTCTCTTGTGGTATATCAGGCATAGGACTGATATTAATAGTGTTGGTTCCATTGAGGTTAGTTGGTTTGAGAATCGAGAGTGCGAGTCTTTGAAAACTTAGGCATATTTATTTCGTAAAGTGGACAATGTTTCGTGCTATATACGCATGTTTGTCCTCATTCCTGGATTTATGTGGAGGTATTATCGAATACGAGACTACGGGATTGCTACCGGTATATATATAAGAAAACCGATAGAATTATGGGTGATAACACCCTATAAGTTATAAGTTGATTGAGTTATGTTACTTATGCGGGATATTGATGTGATAAGTGGTATAGCTTAGCTTTCTATGTGTCACGAATTTCTCGGTTACCATCGATTGATGGTGAATATTTTTATATTAGTATGTTTGACTTTGTTTAGGAGCATACTAGATGTATATATAACGTTCATGTTCTATATTGAAAATCAGAAAATTTTTATTTCAATGTTGTGCTGGGAACTTAGTTTATTTAGTTGACAGTAGAAAGTCTACACCAAAGCTGAGAGATGTGCGCATTAATTTTGAAATCTTGGGTATACTTTATACTGGGTGCAATATGTCGCTTGATCGATAGGGAACTTGAGTTATATGATGAGTTGATATAGGCTACAATACTGATAGGTGAGTCAGTGAACATTTAGCATCAGTTGAGAGTGTAGAGTGGAAGATTCAAACCGAGAGACAATTTAATAAATGATTCATCAAGCCTAGTATATCTAAGTGGGGTGCGTTGTTATTGTTTGGTATAAAGAGAGATTCTACTTTACAATTCTATATGGAATACAGAGAGTTCAACTAGGTAACTACGACTAATTATTACTTGTTATCTTATATCGGTGAATTGTTCAATCCCTGAAGTTGATCAGTGGTTTAATCGATGTTTGATTTATAAGTGGCTATTATTGGTCAAAGATCAAATATGAGGATATATCGAAGACAATTTCTCATATTAGGTATGATTATTATGAATTCGTGGTTATGTCATTTAGATAGATAAATGGTCTAGTGGTATTGATGGATTTGAGGAATGATATTTCCAAATTATATAATTTGATTTTGGTAGTGAATTGATAAAGGATATGACCAGTGTTAATGTTTTTTTTTTTGAGATATGTCAAGTTTCACCATTATAGTAAAAATGATAAATTTATTATCTATAGTAATATTTCCAAATAGAGATTGAAGAGTATATTGATTCAAGATGATAAAGTATTGGTATATGTTTCAAGGATTAACTCCCTCTGAATAGAATCATCTATGACTCAGGATTGATTGTAACTTTATTGATATTGCCTTAGCAGATTTTTTTTATGGGACCAAATTTGAGATGTTATGTTAATAGACTATCAATTTTTGGTGGATATATTTTCTTAGAAAAACTAAATATGAGATAATGCAAGTGGGTAGAGAAATTCAAAGATCATGACTGTATTATGTTTTATCATATAAGGAAGATGAGTGTAGTAGTGGAATCATATTTGATCGAATAGTTGATAACGGTAAATTTTCGTGTGTATAATTGAATTCTTGGGTTGACAATATTCGGAAGTGACACATCAATGATTAGAGGATTACCTTAAGAGATCCCTAAAGGTATAGGAATATATGATGATGAATTTTGCGGTAGGATTATCATATAATTGATAACGCCTCAATAGTGTTCTGTTATAGTGGATTGAGTAACCTAGTCTACCTTCCTAATATGTGCTGCTATGTTATAATCGTTGGTGCTATTCCTTCCCTTATTTGTTCAGATAGTATTATGATTATGCGGGATGATTGTGGAGATAATATATGACAGGGACCATTGTTGTACATCTTGATCTTAATAGACTTCTCAGAGTTCTATGGATATTCATTTGGGTCTCGTAATAATATTAGGAAACCCTAGGGACCGATACATATTTATAAGGATATACTACGTGTATGTGGAGTTGATTCCAAATACTATTGGGATGATGTTTAGATCGTCAATGCGTAGGGATGAACCGGAAAAGTAAAACTTATGGATGTTGATGATTTAAGGGTTGATTGAGACCGTAAAGCTAAACAGAACTAGATCATTTATGGTTCAGAATTGGTAAACAAGTGATGCTGATAACCGAAAACGAGATCTTAAGATCAAGTGAGGAATTATGTCGTGCCCCAACCCGTGGTCCTATTTGGCCCCACGTTCGGGACACGCACGGAAGACGTCATAAAACATTTTAGGAAAATTTTTTGAAATGTACTTTCATAAAAGTTTCATATAACCAACTCTTCAAAGTTGAAAACGTTGATTTCATCACACACAAACCATTTTACGAACACAAGTATCTTTCCCCTAGGGCTTACACACTTTACAAAATTTACAATCACCAACATGTTCCAAAAATAGGTGATACAAGATGAAGTCACGGGTATACTACCCAAAAGGTTATACATTTACATAATGTAGCCTTTACATAACACATGTCCCAAAATGTCTTACCCAAAATCACCACCACGACGTCCTCCCTTGTGAAGTGACCTATCCTCTGGGCTGTCCTTTATCTAAGGAAAACAAATAAACAAGGAACGGGGTGAGAATAAATCTCAGTAAGCTACTAAAATGCAACTACATGACATGCTGAAATGATACTCGTAATTAAACAATGTCAATAAGCATTCACATAGCACATAACATGAGAGGCAGAGCCAACTCATCATACTACACATAAGGTAGAATTTAAACACTTATAAATGGATACCGAGCCAAGGTTCTCGAATCAACATAACCATCTGAGAGGTATCAACTGAGTAGCACAATGGCTGAAGCAGGTTCCGGAACCAAACAATAACAACAACAACAACGGGGGAAAATGACACAAAGTCATAACCCAAAGTGCCCGATCCATGGCCCAAGGAAATGGGGTTAAAAATGGGAAACCAATGGTATAAGCCTTACAATGAACTTGGCTCGTGTGCCATTATAATCCCTACCACTGCCCGATATCACAACAAGAAGTACCAGCTGGACTTTACACGAGAGCACAGTAATAAATACTTGCTTAAACAACAAACATGGTATGATTCCAAAGTAGGGAACCACACATGTGCATCACAAAGATGTAAACACGTTACTCATAAAGAGTTCACAACATTGACAATAAGTCACAACACAATCATTTATCAATGACATTAAGTCACAACACTTGCTAGGACATCTTATACTAAGGCTATATACCTTAACTAGGGTTACTTCCAACTTATACAAACTTTGGACAACATTTTTATTTTTCAGGGCAAGCGGGCGGCCGCTCACCTTAGACCGGGCGAGCGCTCACTTTGACTTGTTTTATATGGAAATCCTTCAGTAGTTTTGGGTGGCCGCTCAACAATTATGTGCGGTCGCACACTAGGGCGAGCGGGCACTTGGTGCCTAACCAAGCGGGCGCTTGGTGCAATTTCCAGAAAATGGTCAATTCTTTCCCAGGTTAAGAATTCTCCGTCCCAAGTGTAGGAATATACTTTCTAACATTTCAACTCACCTTCTAGCCTGAACATAAACCCCTAACATACATGTAACCTTTCAAAACCAACTTACTAAATACTCCCTTTGTCCCAAAATTACATGTATCACAAATAAATACTTTTCACAACAATTCAACAACATATAACACATATATCATGTATATGACCATTTTAACAATTAAGGGGAATTAGTAACTTACCTATTTCGGGAAAAAGTATCGCAGAAATATGTTTTGATCGGGTAGAAATGACCTACTCAACGCCCTGATCATTTTGGTATAATTAGTTTTTAAAACGGAAAAGTAATTAAAAAGAAATGAATTAAAATAGGATGAAACTTACCTTTTTCTTTCAAACCCTAGGAAAGAAACGAGAGAGAAGTGTGTTGTATATGAATTATGCAAACACATAGAGGGAGAGAGTAAGGATAAGCTTTATATGATCTTTATAAAAATTTCCAACTAAGGCCCCTCAACTTTCTAGTTTAAACACTTAAACCCCTATACTTTTAATTTCACAAAGGACCCTATAGTTTCAACTAATTCAATTAACTCCCTTAACCATTATTACTACTAACTAAGTAAATAACACAATTAATCAAATAGTATGTGCAAGTTCTAAAATATGATGCAACACATAAAATGCACACATAAGTTCAAATTAAAATCCCTAAAAATATAAAATAGGGACGGATTTTGGGGTCGTTACAATCACTCCCCCTTAAAGAAAATTCGTCCCGAACTTTAGGGTAACTCACCAAATGAGTCAAACAACCAAGGATACTTCCTTTCCATTTCTTCCCGAAGCTCCCAAGTAGATTCCTCAACATTATGGTTCCTCCACACAACTCTAACAAGAGGAATACTTTTAGTTCTCAATTTTTGGACTTTAAAATCAATGACTTGAACTGGATGTTCCTAATACGACATACTTGGTTCAATATCTTCAGGTATCTCAGACAACACATGAGAATGATCATAAACATACTTAAGAAGCATCGAAACATGAAACACATTATGAATCTTGTCAAGAGAAGGAGGTAACGCAAGACGATAAGCTCGGTCTCCAACTCTTTTCAAAATCTCAAAAGGCCCTACGAATCTTGGAGCAAGTTTCCCTTTCTTTCCATATCTTTTAATTCCCACCTTTGGTGAAACTTTCAAAAGCACAAAGTCACCCCTTTAAAACTCAAGGTCTCGCCTCCGGTGATCAGCATAGCTCTTTTGTCGACTCTGGGCAGTAGTCAATCGATCCCAAATAAGCTTAACCTTCTCAACTGAATCATTAACCATATCAACACCCCAAATTTTTGCTTCCCCAACCTCATCCCAACAAATAGGTGAACGACATTTTCTCCCATACAATGCTTCATAAGGAGCCATCCCAATACTCGACTGAAAACTGTTATTATAAGTAAATTCCACAAGAGGCAAATGAATATCCCAAGAATCTGAGAAATCAACTGAACAAGCCCTCAACATGTCCTCAAGAATATGAATAGTTCTCTCTGACTGACCATCTGTTTGAGGATGAAAAGCAGTACTAAACCTCAACTCTGAACCCAAAGCCTTCTGAAATGCTTGCCAAAACCGAGAAGTGAATCTAGAATCATGATCAGAAACAATGCTAATAGGAACTCCGTGCATCTTCACAATCTCATTAATATACAAGGTAGGAAGCTTTTCCATCGAATAACCCATCTCAATAGGCAAGAAATGAGAAGACTTTGTCAATCTATCCACAACCACCCAAACTGCATCATGCCTTCTCCGAGTACGAGGTAACCCTGACACAAAGTCCATAGTAACACGTTCCCATTTCCATTCCGGTATTTCTAAAGGTTGAAGCAAACCTGTGGGTCTTTGATGTTCAGCTTTCACTTGTTGACAAGTCAAACACTTCGACACATAATCCGCTATCTCCCGCTTCATGTTGTTCCACCAAAAGTGTTGCTTCAAATCTTGATACATTTTGGTACTCCCGGGATGAATAGTATACCTTGACTTATGGCCTTCCTTGAGAACTTGAAGTTTAATCCCATCAACATTAGGCACACACAATCGACCTCTGAAAGTCAATACCCCTTCAGAACTGAGAGAAAAGTCTTTAAATCTTCCATTTTTTATTTTTCCCACTATCTTCACTAACTCGGGGTCATCTTTCTGAGAATCTTTTATCTGTTAAATTAAAGTTGGTAATACTCTGATATTCACAAATACAGCCCCATACCTCGACTCATAAGGACCCCAATCACGAGCATCTTCCAACATCTTCCATTCCCGTACCATCAATGAAGCTACATAAGACTTCCTACTAATAGCATCGGCTACCACATTTGCCTTGCCCGGATGATAAGAAATGGTGCAATCATAATCCTTCAACAGCTCCATCCATCTACGATGTCTGTTGTTCAACTCTTTCTGGGAGAAAAGATACTTCAAACCTTGATGATTTGTGAAAATCTCAAACTTTGCTCCATATAGATAATGCTTCCATTTGTGTAACGCAAAAACAATAGCTGCAAGCTCCATGTCATGGGTTGGATAATTCTGCTCACAAGGTGTTAACTTCCTTGAAGCATACGCAATTACCTTCCCACTTTGCATCAGAACACACCCCAAGCCTTCTTTTGAACCATCACTATAAATCACCAAGTCATCATTCCTATTAGGCAGTGCAAGAATAGGAGCAGTGGTCAACCTCTTATTTAGCTCTACAAAACTAACTTGACATTTGTCATCCCACACATATGGCACATTCTTTCGAGTCAACTGAGTCAATGGTGTTGCAATTTTAGAAAACCCTTCAATGAATCTTCTGTAGTACCCAGCTAACCCCAAAAAACTTTGAATTTCAGTAACTGATTCTGGCCTCTTCCAATTCACAGTGGCTTCTATTTTTGAAGGATCCACAGATATCCCCCTATTCGAAACCACATGTCCCAGAAAAGAAACTTCATCGAGCCAAAAAGCACACTTACTGAATTTTGCAAACAACTGCTTCTCCCGAAGAATAGATAGAACCATTCGTAAGTGTTACTCATGTTCTTCTCGAGACTTAGAATAAACCAGGATGTCATCAATAAACATAACCACAAAGGTATCAAGATAAGGTTTGAAAACCCGATTCATCATATCCACGAAAACAGCTGGAGCATTTGTTAACCCGAAAGGCATGACAAGAAACTCATAATGACCATACCTACTATGAAAAGCAGCCTTAGGAATGTCTTCTGAGTGAATCTTCAACTGGTGATACCCACTCCTCAAATCAAGCTTCGAAAAGACAACGGACCCTTGGAGTTGATCAAATAAATCATCAATGTGAGGCAAAGGATATTTGTTCTTTACAGTCACCTGATTCAGTTTTCTATAGTCGATGCATAGTCTCAAGGACCCATCTTTCTTCTTTACAAACAACACAGGAGCTCCCCATTGTGATACACTGGGTCGGATGAAACCCCTATCAAGCAACACTTGCAATTGAACTTTTAACTCTTTTAATTCTGCTGGAGCCATTCTATAAGGTGACTCAGATATCGGGGTAGTACCTGGAAGTAAATCAACACAAAACTCGATCTCCCTATCGGGAGGCATAGAATACTCAGTAGAGAACACATCAGGAAACTCTTTCACAATATGCACATCCTCTACTTCAGGCAACTTTTTAGTAGTATCCAGAACACTGGCCAAATGCCCCGTACAACCACGATGCAACAACTTTCTAGCTTTCACATAAGAAATAATACGAATTCCCTTACCCAAAAGAGCAGCCTCAAAAGTAAATTCAGGCACATCAGGAATAGAAAATGTAACCACCTTTTTATAACAATCAACTGAAGAATGGCATTTACTTAACCAATCCATTCCTAAGATAATATCAAAATCTTGTAATGGCAAAACAACTAAATCAGCAAATAAAACATGCTCCCAAATATGCACATCACAACTACGTAACACCTTATTGGTCACCAAACACTCCCCTATAGGAGTAGACACTTCTAACACATAAGGTAGAGATTCAGAAGAAATATGCAATCGAGAAGCAAAATGCACAGACACATAAGAATGCGAAGAGCCAGGGTCTATAAGTGCTTGTGCCCTCAAACTAGACACAGAAATTATACCTCCTATCACATTAGAAGAATCTGAAGCCTGTTGTTGATTGATGGCAAAGACACGACCCTGCACCTTAGGATTCCCTGAGGCATCCCTCTTCTGACCCTGAGATGATCCTACTCCACCCCCCCCATATGGTACATTCTTTGCTCTTGGACAATCCCTTTGAAAATGGCCAAGCTGACCACAATTCAAACACTTTCCGTGCTTCTTCCAACATCGCTCTTAAGAGTGCCCTTCCTTCTGACAGTAATTACATATTCTTCTACCTTGATTTCCCGGGGTGTTACCTTGATTCCTAGCAATTGGTTGCCTCTGCGGTTGCCCTCTAAATTGTGATGGTGCTCCCTGACCTCCTCAATTATCACCACGATGTGGTTGAGGTCTTCCTTGCCTTCCTGTACCTGCCAATTCAACTTTCCTCTTATGCTCTTCTATATCATGCTCCACCTGATATGCTCTATCAACAACATCTTGAAAATCG
Organism: Campanula takesimana; assembly: GCA_026119855.1. Lineage (NCBI taxonomy): Eukaryota > Viridiplantae > Streptophyta > Magnoliopsida > Asterales > Campanulaceae > Campanula > Campanula takesimana. The sequence goes on along the minus strand of JAOWBW010000613.1, from coordinate 793,787 downwards.
TGCAACTTGTGGGATACTAGTTGACCCCGGATCACAGTTCTCAATCCCTTTACAAATCGCATAGCCTTCCTCTCCTCAGTTGCCACTAAGTGAGTACAGTACCTGGATAACTCTGTGAATTTGGATGTATACTGAGCCACAGACATAATATTCTGCTCCAAGTTGAGAAACTCCATTTCCTTCCTATCTTGATCTACCCGAGGAATGAAATGTTCCTTGAACTTCTTCAGAAAATTCTCCCAAGTATAGGGTACATGAGTCTCATCCCAATTGGTCTTCAAAGCTTTCCACCAATACTCAGCAGCTCCACTCAGTTTATAAGTAGCAAACCTGACTTGATCTTCATCTGAACATCTGAGAACATCAAATATTTTCTCCATGGATTCAATCCACCTTTCAACTTTTGTCACATCTGGTTCTCCTTCATAGCCTGTTGGTTTCATCTTTAAAAACTGTTCTAACCCATATCTCGGAGGTGCTTGCTCTCCTCCTTGCCTCTGATCATTTAAAGTTTTCATTGCTGCTTCGAACATCCCTTGAAACATGATTCGGGCCTCTTCTCTGGCATCCCCTTGCCCTGAAGAACCAGCCTGATCTCCTTCAGTCTCAACTATTTTTAATAAATACCTGCATAAGACACTCAACGTTACTCACTCTATACACAACTACCCTCCTAGGTCACTTTGAAATTCTAGACCATCTACAACCTAGCTCTGATACCAACTGTCGTGCCCCAACCCGTGGTCCTATTTGGCCTCACGTTCGGGACACGCACAGAAGACGTCATAAAACATTTTAGGAAAATTTTTCGAAATGTACTTTCATAAAAGTTTCATATAACCAACTCTTCAAAGTTGAAAACTTTGATTTCATCATACACAAACCATTTTACAAACACAAGTACCTTGCCCCTAGGGCTTACACACTTTACAAAATTTACAATCACCAACATGTTCCAAAAATAGGTGATACAAGATGAAGTCACGGGTACACTACCCAAAAGGTTATACATTTACATAATGTAACCTTTACATAACACATGTCCCAAAATGTCTTACCCAAAATCACCACCACGACGTCCTCCCTTGTGAAGTGACCTATCCTCTGGGCTCTCCTTTATCTAAGGAAAACAAATAAACAAGGAACGGGGTGAGAATAAATCTCAGTAAGCTACTAAAATACAACTACGTGACATGCTGAAATGATTCTCGTAATTGAACAATGTCAATAAGCATTCACATAGCACATAACATGAGAGGCAAAGCCAACTCATCATACTACACATAAGGTAGAATTTAAACACTCATAAATGGATACCGAGCCAAGGTTCTCGAATCAACATAACCATCTGAGAGGTATCAACTGAGTAGCACAATGGCTGAATCAGGTTCTGGAACCAAACAATAACAACAACAACAACAACAACGGGGGAAAATGACACAAAGTCATAACCCAAAGTGCCCGATCCATGGCCCAAGGAAATGGGGTTAAAAATGGGAAACCAATGGTAGAAGCCTTACAATGAACATGGCTCGTGTGCCATTATAATCCCTACCACTGCCCGATATCACAACAAGAAGTGCCAGCTGGACTTTACACGAGAGCACAATAATAAATACTTACTTAAACAACAAACATGGTATGATTCCAAAGTAGGGAACCACACAGGTGCATCACAAAGATGTAAACACGTTACTCATAAAGAGTTAACAACATTGACATTAAGTCACAACACAATCATTTATCAATGACATTAAATCACAACACTTGCTAGGACATCTTATACTAAGGCTATATACCTTAACTAGGGTTACTTCCAACTTATACAAACTTTGGACAACATTTTTATTTTTCAGGGCAAGCGGGCGGCCGCTCACCTTAGACCGGGCGAGCGCTCACTTTGACTTGTTTTATATGGAAATCCTTCAGTAGTTTTGGGTGGCCGCTCAACAATTATGCGGTCGCACACTAGGGCGAGCGGGCGCTTGGTGCCTAACCAAGCGGGCGCTTGGTGCAATTTCCAGAAAATGGTCAATTCTTTCCCAGGTTAAGAATTCTCCGTCCCAAGTGTAGGAGTATACTTTCTAACATTTCAACTCACCTTCTAGCCTGAACATAAACCCCTAACATACATGTAACCTTTCAAAACCAACTTACTAAATACTCCCTTTGTCCCAAAATTACAAGTATCACAAATAAATACTTTTCACAACAATTCAACAACATATAACACATATATCATGTATATGACCATTTTAACAATTAAGGGGAATTAGTAACTTACCTATTTCGGGAAAAAGTATCACAGAAATATGTTTTGATCGGGTAGAAATGACCTACTCAACGCCCTGATCATTTTGGTATAATTAGTTTTTAAAACGGAGAAGTAATTAAAAAGAAATGAATTAAAATAGGATGAAACTTACCTTTTTCTTTCAAACCCTAGGAAAGAAACGAGAGAGAAGTGTGCTGTGTATGAATTATGCAAACACAGAGAGGGAGAGAGTAAGGATAAGCTTTATATGATCTTTATAAAAATTTCCAACTAAGGCCCCTCAACTTTCTAGTTTAAACACTTAAACCCCTATACTTATAATTTCACAAAGGACCCTATAGTTTCAACTAATTCAATTAACTCCCTTAACCATTATTACTACTAACTAAGTAAATAACACAATTAATCAAACAATATGTGCAAGTCATAAAATATGATGCAACACATTGTAGACACCCCGCCTTGGACCTTTCATGTCCCGATTGCCTACACATTCTTTGTCTTCCTCTTTTCTGTTAAGTTTTGTTACTTTTCGTTAACTTTCATTACTTTCCGTTAAGTTCCTGACTTACTCCGTTAGTTTTGGATTTGACTAAGTGGCAAAGTCAACCTTGAGTCTTTGTTTCATTTATTTTCGTTGACTTTCGTGATGTTCGTTAAGTTTTTGGACTAATTCCGTTAGTTTTGGGGCTTAACTGCATAACGGGGTTAACTTTTGTGCTGAAATATGAATTTTCTGAAGCTGGGATGCGCACGCCTTTGCCCTCCTTTGTGGGAGGCGTGCTCCTCCCATGGGGGGTGGGAAGCGCGCGCTTCCCGCTTCCAGAATCTCAGATTTGGCCAAATTTCCCTCATTTTCTGATTTGTAACCCCCAAAGCCATTATACCTTGGCTTGATCCGGGGAAGGGCCATCTTTGCGACCAAAAACACTTCCCTAACACCTATAAATACCTCTTCATTCCACAATGGAAAGGGAGGAAGGATTCTTGAGTCAAAAACACTCTAAACACACAAAAGTCCATTTTCAAAGGTAGTCATCATACACAAAGTTTGGTCCTTCCTCTTGCAAGCACAAGGTACAATGTCCATCTTCTTCTTCTAAATTCTTGTTTTATCTTATATTCTCTCTTTATCACTTCTTAAACAAAAAACCTTTTAAATTACTTTCTTCATCTCTAATGTGTATGCAATCTCCATAAAAATGGATACAACCAAAAGACCACTTCACTATTGAAGTTTGGTCAAGGTTACATCCCAACATTTTAATTCCACTTTAATTTACATTATCATTTCTTAATGTAATTACCTAGCGATAATTCGACATGTAATCTTTAGCATAAATCAATAAATAAACAATTCTCATTTATTTTTCCTCTATAAATTTCCCCTTTCTTTTCATTATAATTGTTAGCACATTTCTCTTATTATTAAATTGAAGGACATTTAACATTAGAACACCAAAAGTAGCAAGACCCGCGTAAGCGGGGCGGAGTGGGTGTTTAAGTACTTCCCACTCCGTCACCTAACCCCCGAACCCCTTTTCCTTGAATCTTTGGTTTCATAATCAATAAATAAAAGGTTATTTTCTTAGGTTTTCTCGCGTTCCTCTAAAACGTGGGTGGCGACTCTTAAAATCAAGTAGACATCCTAGGTAATTCACGCGCTCTAGCCAAGCCGTGGTCCCCCGGGGTATCTACAGTGGTGACTCCGCTGGGGACATAGAGGGTTAAACTTGCATTTTCTGCTTTTGGTGTTCTTATATCTGTTTTCTGGGCATTCTGGTAAAAAGGGTAGGAAGCGCGCGCCTTCGGCCTTCTTGGCCTAAAGCGCGCGCGTCCGACCCTAATTACCAGAATCACCGCCTCCCGTCTTGTCCTTCAATTCCATGTTTCTGTGCTAACGTTTACTGCAGGGGAAAAAGTTCTATAATTTAGGGTCAAGGCAATCCCTTGAACCCGCTGATTTGCAGGTACTGCCCAGAAGCGGGAGCCTCCCCTTCTCTCAGTCTAACGCGCGTGCCTCCCGAGTAGGCATCTGAATGCGAGCGCTTCTGGGCATTTCCCAGAAACAGAAACAGTGAACAGAATGGACAGTTTTGACAGTGTGTGGGCACCGGGCCTGCACAGAACATCTTTTATTTCCTGTTCATTTTTATCGGTCAGACGGGTGATTCGAGAGTTGTAAATTATGTGCTTATTTGTTTTTTTTATTTCCTTTGAAAAAAAAATATTTTTTGTCACGTGATGGACCTCACACTACGCGCACAATTCTTATCAACTGCTCACTATCGAGTCGCACAAGTCCAACCCCAAACCCGTCGAGGCCCGTCCTAGGAGGTTTCAAGCTCCACTCGACCTTGACTCTTCCGAAGCGGTAAACCTCAGCCCGTTGCGTAGTTCATGACTACATGCCGGGGGTGACCTTTAAGCCTCTCTTTAGCCGAGCACAAACCACACAATTCTAGTTAGGGTCTAACACTCCGTGACTCAAGTCGGTTTCCATGTGCCGAGATTTCCCTAAACTAATGTCTTCAAATCATACATGCCACTCGTTGTTTTGGACGAAATAAAACTCCGTCCCCAAGTGGTTATTATGGACGAAAATAAAAATCCGTCCCCGCATGTATGCTTTACTACATTAATTTAGTTTAATCCCGACACATGTAGGATTCACAAGCGTGGTGGAATCCGATGAGTATATGGGACCACGATAAGGTCTATATACTAGTGTGACGATTCCACTATTTTTCTAGAAACTCCAAAAAAGGACCACGTCCTTCCGACTTTTGTAAATAAATAAAAAAAAAGAGTCATTTTTCTTATGTGGTTAAGTCTTTTTCCTTTGTTTGTGGGTGAAATCATTTTACTCAAAAGGCGTTTGTGGGGCCATCCTAAGATCAACCGTGTTCTCTCCATATGTCCAATGGCTTCAAACGGCAACGACAACGGCATTCCCGTGTCCAACGAAGGTTATTCCGCATGGTGAAAGTGTTGGGTTTCGTAGTAACATGCGCAGCGGAATTAAGCATTTAAAATTTATGAAACCCAAAGCCCATAGATCCATTCATATGATTAAGTCAAATACAACATAATGAATACTAGAATACTAACCCTTGATGCCTTTGATTTTGCAACCTTGAATTCGATGGAGGCTTGAAATCTTGATCACGAACAAAGCAAGAATCACGAACTATGAAGATGATAAGTTTCACCCTCTAGCGCTATCCACACCACGAACGAATATCAAGAACACTTGATCTTGGTTGCTAGACCAAATTATGAAACACGCTTTCACAATTGTAAGAACTATATGGAATTATGAATATTCTTGTTCTTCACTTTTTGGGATCTTAGAACAAGAAAATAACCTCCCAAAACCCTTTGGAGGCACTCATAATCATGTGCTTAATGACTGCTGAAAGGATCCTTAATTAGGTCCTAATCCTTAACCCCTTAAGGACTTAGGAAACCTAAATCCCGTCACAAAATTAAGCTGTAGAGTTTCTGGCCCGACTGCACTGGCACGGTCGTGCCAATAGGTGCGCATATTGCCACCAGCCGCCCAATATTGGCACGGTCGTGCTTTAAACTAGGCACGGTCCTGCCAGTCACCCCGCAAGACTTTTCCTTTGTTCGATTTATGGCACGGTTGTGCCCTTTAAGGCGCACGGCCGTGCCAGTTCAACTTTTAGGCATTTTTCCATAATTCCAATTCAGTTCTTCGTGATTCGTTCTATTCGTGTGTGACCCTCTAGGATTACACTAAGTTGGCAATGAGCCCAAACATGAACCCATAAGATATGATTAGGTTCTAGCAAACCGTCATACCTACCCAAATAGTGTAACTAGATACAAGTTCGCATTCCTTTTAGAACATGTCATAATCCTTTTGTCCACGATGTCATTGAACACAAGTCATGGTCAACAAGTAAACTTGTATTGTTCAATACTTTTCTCGATCCCGAATATGTTGATAATCCAAATGACATTGATCCAATCAATCCATTTGAGTTTGGCCAAACATTTCACCAACATTATTCCTTCGAGGGGCCCAAGCTTGACATCTCTCCGAAGAGGGACAAATCCATTTAGCTTATTATTCTTCCCTACGTGAATCCAATCATGCCAATCATACACTTTATAACTACCGTGTTAAGGCAGCGTTTGAATATGTCAAACATAATCTTCATCAAGTGGAAGACTATAATAACTTCATGTCTAAGGATTCAAATGACATAACTAATATGAGATTTATATATGACATCGACCATGACATAAATCTCATACCGCGGGTCATGTCCAGTACCTTGTTCCAAACAAGTACCATAAATCTAACATGATCATCCCATGATCATTTAGCCTTTATACTAGTGCTTAACAAGCTCTAGGACGAGATTATTATAAGCAAACACGAGCCATAATAATAATCTTATTATCAATTTATTATTATGAATAAAATGATAACTTATACAACGTTTAACAAACGTGCCTAGGGCACCAACACCAACAATCTCCCACTTGCCCTAGGCCCATTCCCTAGGTATCCAATACCCATAGACCTAACATGACCATCATGTCTTAGCTTGTGGAAGTCCCATTGTTTAGTGTGTCCGTAACGTTATCATTAGTAGGTACCTTGCATATATGTTACGTCTCCCTTATCAACGATTTCTCGAACGATAAGAGAACGCCTAAGTATGTGTTTGGATTCAGGATGTGCCCTTGGTTCCTTTGCTTGATCAATAGCACCACTATTATCACTAATATGGTCTATTGGATTAGCAATACTAGGAACCATCTTACTTCACCAATGAACTTCTTAATCCAAACAACTTCCTTTGCAGCATCCTATGCACGTTATACTTAGTTTTAGTCGTAGAATTAGTGACTGTACTCTGCTTGGAACCATTCCAACTTACAGTTCACCATTAGTTTAAAAACTCGATTGCGATTTTTCCATTATCTTTGTCAGTTTGGAAGTATGCATCCGTGTACCCATATACGACGAGATCATCTTCCATCCATCCATAGATCAAAACAAATCTTTAGTCCTTCTAAAGTGCTTTAAGAATTGTTTCACAGCCATCCAGTGACTCTCACCGGTTGTCGGATTAATATCTACTCGTCATGCTCCAAGCATTAGATATATCCGGCTTAGTACTTATCATGGCATCATGGATCCAATTGCCGAAGCAAATGGCATCTCATTCATTTTCTCATGCTCATCTTTTGTCTTTAGGACATTGAGTCTTGCTTAGAGAAACTCCATGTAACACTGACAAATGTCCTCTCTTAGAATTTTTCTTGCGGAATCTTCTTATGACTTTGTCAATGTATGTACATTGGCTTTAAACCATTTATCTTCCTTGATCTATCTCTATAGATCTTAATTCCAATGACATATGCGGCTTCATCCATATTCTTCATTGCGAAACACTTTCTAAACCAAATCTTTACAGATTAAAGTGTAGGAATGTCGTTTCCAATGAGCAATATGTCATCCACATATAAAATAAGGAATAGCACTATGCTCCCACTAATCTTCTTGTGTATACAAGGTTCATCTTCGTTCTTGATAAAACAAAACACTTTGATTCATCAAAACGGAGATTCCCACTCCTAAAAGCTTGCTTCAATCCATCCAATGGATTTCCGCAACTTACATACTTTTTAGAATTTTCTTGACTATCAAAACCTTTAGGTTGTATCCAATACATCCTTAATTGAGTTCCCGTTGAGGGACGCTTGTTTTGACATCATTTTGTCAAATTTCATATTCCAAATATGAACATGTGACTATGAAAATTTTAATAAGTTTCTTGCTACCCATGTAAGTTTTTCTCCAAGAAAAGTCATTCATCTCCTTTGGTTTTTACACCTTAGGTTAGAATGATCAAGTTCCAAACTTGATTATTATACATGAATTGCCTTTTAGATTTTATGACTCCAAGCCATTAATCTAAATGTGGAGTTGATATTGCATCTTTGATAGGTTGTAAATACTTCATTCTAAATGAACTTTACCTCAATACTTTCTATTTCGAAATATCCAATATTTCTTCTAATAGATTGTATTTTATCATGTGTGCAAGTACTTGTATATCTTGAACGGATTTTCACAACCCCTTGTGAAAACTTGTTCAACTTCCATCATAGGTTAAATACTATTTTCTGGGTCTCGAACCATTCGAGATATATTTTACTCCCACTGATTCTTTTAGAGATAAACCTTTTATCTAGAAAAGTATCATCATAAGTAACAAACCATTTGTTTTCTTATGAGTAAAACATTATCCTCAAGTTTCCTTAGGATATCCCATGAAAATATATTTGTTAGATTTAAATGTGAGTGTGTCCCAGACAGCTCCTTTCCAAAAGGTCGCATCATCTTAAATCTTTATGAAAAACAAGCCGAGTTTTCTTTCACCATTTAACCTCTTTTGATGGAACTCAAATTAGTGTAATTATAGCGGTTTCAAATTGTAGAAAATGTTGGTACGAATGAACTCGGCTACCTTCTTGGCATTCAAAACTTTGTAAGTAGCGGCCTCAAACCCACTTGGTGAAGTAATAGATAGCTACGAGCACGTATTCTTGCCCACCCGAACCTTTCGGTTTGACCTGACCAATAACATCTATCCCCTATGTGGAGAAAGGCCAAGGAGCAGTTGATTGATAAAGAACGTGTGGCGGCAGATGTTGTAGACTAGCGTACCGCTGACACTGATCACGGGTTCTCACTTTCATCATACAATCCTTTTCCATCGTGGTCCAGTAGTACCCTTGCCTCACTATCTTCTTAGCGAGCATGTACCCATTCATGTGGGGTCCACACAGTCCCCCATGGATTTCATCCATGATTCTATTCGCCTCAGTCTTATCTACACAGAGCAAATTTGGTCTGTGATGATACCTTTTGTACAACTGATCTCCGGAAATCATAAATTAGGAGGCCCATCTGCGCATTGCAATCCTTGCCCTTTTGTCCCTTTCTGGAGGGTAGGTCCCATTCCTGAGCACATTCCATACGTCTGTATACCACGGCTCTTCATTCTCTTCGCTTTTTAGCTCAATATCCAGGCAGTAGGCTGGGATTGATCTCTTACTAACCACAAGCGGCTTTACCATAACATCTGCAGGGAATTCCATGATGGAGGCTAGGGTAGCCAATGCATCTGCGAATCTGTTTCGGTCCCTTGGGAGATAATGGAATGAGATATCTGAGAAGCATTCTGTGAGCGCTACCAGTCGAATATGATACTGCTGTAGTCTTGGATCCAGGATTTTCCATTTTCCCTCGACCTGATTGATGATCAAGGCGGAGTCCCCGAACACTTCAATTTCTTTGACCCCTCGATTTAATGCTTCTCCCAGGCCGGCGATGCAAGCCTCATACTCTGCTGTGTTATTCGAACATCGAAGTCTAACTGGATAGCAATGGGCGTGTGCGCATCACTTGGATCAATGAGCAAGATTCCAATTCCGAAACCTCTCTTGTTGGCAGCCCCATCAAAGAAGAGTTGCCACTTATTCTCCGAACAATCAACAGTGTAGATCCCTTCATCGGGAAACTGAGCTTCTGGTCCGGGCTCAAGATCAAGAGCCAAATCTGCAAGCTGGTCTGCTATCACCTTCCTTAATGGACTTAGGCGTGCGTAAGTCATATCAAACTCGCTTAAGAGAAAAGCCCACTTGGCCACTCGATTGGACATGGTTGGCCTTCGAGGATGTACTTCACTTGATCCATTCGGGATATAATCTGGACAGGTAAGGATTGCAGATAAATTTTAATCGCTGCGAGACCCAAACCAAACCGGTACATGCCTTTTCCAACGCTGAGTAGTTCAATTCACTCCCTGTAGCTTTCTGCTAACAAAATAGATGGCATTTCCACCCAGGAGTCCTCTTTTCTTGTGCAAGCATGATCCTACTGCAGTATCAGTAACTGTTAGG